>CM062296.1:409347467-409910672 GCA_031216915.1 Pictodentalium vernedei | reverse complement strand
CCTAGTACTATGATGGGGGAACCATGGTTTAATTAGCATTTGTTAATACATGTGTACATGTAGGGTAAAATAGGTTTGTTATTTGGCATTTGCTGGGGGCTGTAGTGTGCCACTGGAGGCTACACTTGCTCAAGATGTGAATTTGCTTGCAATATATAGCCCTTATTGCTGATGATGACAAAAACATTACTTTGCAAAACAATAAAAAAGTATTGTAAGGTGTGTGGTACCCCCAATGAATTTTTTAATGGGAAATAATTTCTCAAAATAATAATTAAATCAGGTTCAGTAGCCAAATTATGTGTTTCCTTAATCAACCCCAATCCTATCAAAGATACATTTTACCTCTTTCATGTGACAAAATAGTCATTTCTGCATGAGAATTCAACTTTTGGCTTCCACTGAGTTAGAAACGATGGGAAATTTTGTTCTTTTAAAGAAAACTGTCCAAACTGTGTCAAATGGCTTAAAAACTGCTGTTGCCTCCAATACATTTTTCTACTCTGTTTTGCTCTGTTACCTAAAGGAATTCATGTAGATTTTTTTTTAAAACTAACCCAATCCCCAAATAAAACTAAAATCTGCATCAGCATGTAATAACTTTGAGGAAAACATTGTCCCCTTTGACCATACAGCAAGACAAAGATGTTCCAACCCCATGAAACCATATAAATGTCAATTTTGATTCAAAAATTGGGGTTGCAACTATATAATTCACCAATATCAATAGACAGTACCATTTTGTCCTAACAACTGATGTCAAATTTTCTTCTACATACTGATGTGGCAAAATATACGCCCTGAAGGTGTCCCCCTAGAATGCCCCTTTTTATCAAAAACTAGGATAAAATTCATAAGTTAATTGATGTTGGACATATAACAAACCGCCTGTGATATTAAATTTCTCATTTGCGATAATTTCTAAATCACATTCTGGCTTCTGAAGATATTTCACATTGCGCTTGATGAATGTTTTGCCATTCTTGTGAAAAAAAGCCTCACTTTCTCAGTTAAGACACCTAGAGTCATTGGTATGGCACTGACACAACATTAAACACTGATTTTTTCTAACAGCATGACCAGCTGAGCACTGCTCCTATGTTATAGCATAGTACTGTTAAAATGCCTAAAACCATCAAATATTGATTCTGTAGTGATGTGCATGTCCTACAAGTACATGTACCCACAAGGGCTCATTTACAACCTTGGATTTAATCCCCGCAGACACCCATTCTGATAAAAAGAGTGAAATTAGGGAAAATACATGCATGCCTAGTATCCAGTGAGGATGACTCAGATATTTGCTTCAGGAATGTAGTGCTCCTTGAATGTTTAATATATTTGTGTATGTGTGTGTAATGGGTGTGTGTGTGTGTGTGTGGGGGGGGGGGGGGGGTCAATTGCCAGTTATTTAAAATGTAGAACTGTTCAAATGGAAACAAACTCAACACTTTGCATGATGGACAGACAGACATGCAATCACATATTTTGAAAGTGACATTCTACATGTACATAGGAATACTGACTGACATACAATGAAAAATATAGCGAGAAGAGCCAGGACAGCGTTATCAAAACAGAAAAAAACTCAGTGAACCCTGAGAGCTGCAGTACTAAAGCAAATCATAGGAAACTGAGATTGCATGCTGTTTAAACTTTCTCATAAGCTGAAGGGTTTAGTATGGGGTGTAGAGGGACAATTGTCAATGCAGTTTTCTGCTATAATATGGGGGACCCTGACAAGCACTAGTATCACACTACTATATTGGTAGCTGTGCACAGAAGCCATTCATTCACATTTGCAACTTTGTTACTTTTCGCACTGTACCCCCCCACCCCCTTTCCCCAAATTTATGTTCCAAAATACTCTGTGAAATGAAAAAATTGTTTTTTAACATTTTTAATCACTCACTCAATGTAATGGGCCAAAACAGGCTAGCACCATTCACCAAAACAGCCATTTAATGTTCATTATTTTTGCACCAAAAAAACATAGCTTATGACCCCTCATTGGAATGAGCTCCTTCAGCTCAATCCAGTAGGCGGTCATAACTATGTTTTTGACGCAAAAAATGAAAAGAAATTAGTTATTCAAAAGTGCTATCTTCTTTTCATGTGAGGTAAAGGGTTAACATCATAATATGGAGAAAGCTTCTATTAATCATTCACTCAATATAATGGCAAAAACCGGCTAGCACCATTCACCAAAATTGCCATTCAATGTTAATTTTTTTTTGCATTTTTTGGCATCAAAAACATAGCTTATGCCCCCCCCCCCCCCCTTTATTGGAATGGGCTTGTTCAGCGAATACAAGTGAAGTATGGGTGAATACAAGTGACGCCCTTATTGGAATGAGCTTTTGTTCAGCGAATACAAGTAAAGTATGGATTTTCTGGCTAAATGTTTGAATGGTGATTTGGGAGAGGATTGGAATATAATTGGAATTCCCTCTTTTACAAGTACAAATGAGGGGAAAGCATGGTTTCATTAGATAAGGTGGTTACATGTGTACATGTATTTGTCATTTGCCAGAGGTTATAGTGTGCTTCTCTCAGTTCTGGATGCCACACTTGCTCAAGATGCATTTAACTGCATTATTTTTTTGGCAATATATGGCCTTTATTGCCGACTGTGACAAAAATATAACTTTTCCTAAAATAAAACAGTATTATTTAGTCTGTGGTTCTCGAATGAACATTTAAAAGTTGAAATATGTGTAATATCCAAAACAAATATAATTTAAATCAGTGTTGGAAGCCAAAATAATCGTACATTTACAATGTACATGTACTTATTTCCTATAGATCAAACCCAAACCTTTCGAAGGGTACCTACAAAACTTATCCCCTGACAAAAATCCCCCCCCCCCCCCCCCGCCCAATCATTTTTCACACAATGCGCAAAAATTCCCCCCCCCCCCCCCCATGTTTTTTTTCAGGTAAACAGAAATTCCTCCCTCCATAATTTCTGGTGAACAAACCCGCCCCCCCGCCCCCCGCCCCCCCCCTAATTTTTTAGAAGTACATGTATATTTAAAGCCATACAAAAATGTCCAAAGCTTTTTACCACTTGAGGCCGAGCACTTGTCGCTTCAATCAATGCTAACTTCTGCTTGTGTGGAGTTAGCACGTTGGATAATTGCTCACTGTTGCCAGGTGAGTTCTCTCAGTGCACTTTAGTTTCCTCCACCCGATAAAACTGTCCAACACGAGGTGACACTGGCTGTTGAAAGTGTCCTTAAACTCCAATAACTAAAATAACTGTGTTGATCAAAATAGTTATTGAGGCATGTTTTCTTGTAAATAGTGATGAGTGTTTATGTAATTTACAAATTAAATACATAAGTTTTTAAATCCTTTTGTACTGCCTTTTAATCTTTTGGTGTAAGAGGCCGGGTGGGGGGATTTTTGTACTGCTCTTAAAAATAATGTGAGAGAATGTGGTACTACTCAAAAACTGTGGGGGGAATTTTTGCTAAGTGTGTAAAAATGATTGGGGGTATTTTTTGTAGGGGGGATTTTAACCTACATTCTAATCCTTCCAAAGATACATTTTATCTCTTTCATTTGATAAAAGTAATTTCTGCATGAGAATTCACTGCTTTCTTTAAAAACTACCCCAATCCCAAAATAAAACTAAAATCTGCATCAGCAGACAATAGTTTGCGGAAAAATCTGTTTCATTTAACCATACTGCAAGAGAAAGAGTGGTGATCACCAGCCCCCCCCCCCCCCCCTCCACTCCACAAAATGAATGTCAATTTTGATTTAAAAACTGGTGTTACAGCTATATAAATCACCAATATCAATAGACAGTGCCATTTTATCCTAAACAAATTATGTCAAATTTTCTTCTACATATTGATGTGGTTAAAATATAGCCCTGAATGTGTTCCCTAGACCCCCAGCATACCCACTTTCATCACAAATTATGATATAATTCAAAAATTAATTGATGTTGACACAAAACAAACCTCTTATGATATTAAATTTCACATTTCTGATAGTTTTTAAATCACATTCTGGCTTCTTAAGATATTTCACATTGTGTTTGATGAATATTTTGCAATATTTGTAAAAAAAAAAAAAATTTAAATCCCTCACATTTCTTAATTAAGGCACTTTGAGTCATTGGTATGGTATGTCTCTGATAAAACATTTCACATTGATTTTTTGAATTTTTTTCCAACAGCATGACAGTGCAGGTCATATGTTATCTCATAGCACCATTAAAATGCCTGAAACCATCAAATATTGATTCTGTAGTGCAGTGCCAAATATTATTTAGAGGTCAGTTCTGGGGAGGTTGGTATTTAGGCTTTTCAAAAGTTTTTTGCCATTTTTGGAGAAACACACTCAAGTCTAAATATCAGAATCCCCACCTCCAGATGTTGGTCAGACGAGAAGGGCGACATTGACTAGTCTGAAGATGAATTCAGTTCTATTCTGGTTGCAATGCCTAAAGCATCCAGGAATTAAAACATTGTTTACCAAACACAGAGGAAGTGTGCATGTAATTTAAATTGGGAGTTCTGAGTGATTCTGGTATTTAGTCTTCAGGAAAACACGTCGGATCACAAAATTGGCTGGACGCTACACTGTAATTCTGACAGTCTTAAACTGACATTGTATTATATCATTGGTAAAAATAGTTCATAGACTGGATCCTGTGAACTTGTGAAGAAAAATCTAGGAAATAAATGAATAGGTATCGCTGTTCGCGTGCATGTCTGTTTCTGTAAAACTTTGCTACAAGACTGCATGCCCGTATTTTGAGAACAAAGATTTCCCCTGACCTTACGTCAACATAACTTGATTCATCCGAACTCCGGCTGTTTCTGAGGAAATCGCTGCTAAGTTCCCCACAAATGAAAAAGGCTCACTAAAAGTGTCAATAAATCACTTGTTCTATTTTTCATTCGTTGTCAACAATTTGTGAAGTGTAACGTTCTCAATTAAAATTGAAACTGGGCTTCAAATCTGACGAAACCGGCAACGGACGGCATTGGCACTTCGAACTTTCAAACAACACCTTACTCGCCAACAACTACCTAACTTCGAAAGTCACTTCATAACTTGATTATTTATCCTAGTTTCCAGCATTCTGCAACAATATATTTTACATAATGTCCTTTGAAAGGCCTCCAAAAACAATTAAGTATCCGTTACAATTGATTCCTGGATTTTTTTGCCAGTGGGAGAGCCACGCCGCCAGATGGCCTACCCCAAACTCTGTTGCATGGTATATAGAAAAATTATAAAATCATGGACACGTACCCATTACCCTATGTGCGCACACGCCACTTGCGTGGGTGTGCACTATTAAGTGAAGTTTGTGTAAAGGTGAATCGGTCAAAACATCTGCAGCTTTGGCAACAGTTGGAGCAGTCCATTTATTCATGTGTAGTACTAACTAAGTCCAAGTCGGCTTTCTCCCACTTGTTGCTATTTGTAGTAAGACTGCAGAAGTCTTTATCTTGGCATTCCAAATCAGTGACTGCTTGAAAGAGAATGTCTCATTTGGATTTGGAAAATAATTCACAAACTTTACCACCACCGACCCGAGTCAGCCTCCCACAAGTCTCTCAGCGTTTGTGTCTACTCTACCCTCCTTGGGTATCTTCCAAGTATCAACCTCATTTTTTCTTTCCTTGCCACCTTATCATCATTTATACTTCTTCATTCGCTGGGCTCTAATCACGGAGCCGAGCAGGTTCAATTCTGCATGCTCATCTTTCATAATGATCATCCTCTCCTTTCTCGCTGAGCTCTAACCAGGGAGCCGAGCTTATGGTCTAGGGGGCACAGGGCACATTACATCACCTGAGCCATTTCTCTTGAAATGACTCAGAATGATGTTTTATACCTACAAAAATACATGACTCAGTTTTCCTGTATTCCTAATCAAGTGCTTGGGCACTAATCAGAGGGCCAGACCCCTTCAGCATTATCATTTCATCATCATTATCACTTCATATCACCTCAATTCTGCACTGGGAGCCGAGCACCATTGTCTATGGTGTAGTAGAGACTATTTCTGATGATGCAAATATGTATATAAGGAATAAAAAATATATAGTCTTTTAGTTGTCCTTTACACAAATATAGTTTCTTTCATAAAGTTGCTTGATATTGTATTGTACTATTTTTATGTGAAAAAAAAACAAAAATTAAGGTACAAACAACCACAAGATAGTTAACACCACTGAATTTACAAAGTAATTAGTAAGCATGCTGAGAGTCAATAAAAAAAAAACTCAAAACTTTATCACACATGTTAAATAAACTGGGAGTTATCCACTTCAGTCATTAGCTTATCACAGAGTACACAAAAATTCATTTACCCTCTTGTCAACAGTAATTCAAACTAGAGAAACAGAATTTACTGCCACCAGTAAATTTAAGTCAGTGTAAAAAGGGATAAAGTATCAGGAATAAACTATAAGGAAAGAGAATTCATGGAGGCTTATTTTTCAGGAGAAAAATATTTTTGAACGAACCAGAAATGGGTTTTTGTTAGCAGTATTTACAGATATTCCTACAGGAATCAGAACATTTTTATAAGAAACCAGAAATGGCATATATGTGACCAGCATTCAAAGGGTTTGATACACGAATCAGAAATGGACATTTTTGGCTCTGCCCACTAATTTGAGTGATGAAATACATTCATAAACTTTAGAAATGCATTAAGGTGTAATAAAATACATTTCCCAGTCTTTCTGAATAATGCCCCCATATTAAGATCTTCAGAGGGTTAACATATTCCCTTTAAATACTCCATTTTAATCCTTTGAATGGGGGGCGCAGTGGCTCAGTTGGCAGAGATGCAGGTTGCAAGGCGTGAGGTCCTCACTCTGTCCTTGGGCAAGACACTTCACCCCATTGCCCACGTGGATGCATGGTGGCACTGTGTACTAAAGCGTACCGCACATCGATGGTGCACCCATCTTCAACCAATGCTAACCTTGCTTGTGTGGATTTAGTATGTGGGGGATCTGACAGTTGCTCAGATGGTTCTTCCCGGGTACTCCGACTTCCTCCACCTGAATAACTGTCGTGGTCATGATTAGCCATTGTGCATAAATATGTGACCTTAAACATCAATAAATAAATAAATAAATGAATAACTGTCGTGGTCATGATTAGCCACTGTGCAGAAATATGTGACATTAAACACCAATAAATAAATAATCCTTTAAAAAATAAGCTCAATCCAATAAAGGGTCATAAGCTATGTTTTTCAAGCAAAAATGAAAAGGTAATGAAAACTGAATAGACGTTTCTGTGAATAATGTTGACCAGTTTTTGCCATTATGTTGGCTAAAGGGTTAAGAATCCCTTACTTTGGAAGGCACACTGAAAGGGTGTCCCATTCCACATAGAATTAAATGTTAAGAAAATAAAGCGAAAAACATTATGTTTCTCAGCTGAGAGTACCTGCTTTTGCACTCCAGAGGGATGGAACGGCACAAATCAGAGACATTCTCTTAATGGCACTTTGGAACTAAAGATTTCTACACTCTCGGTGAGACAGAGCCGAGCACTGTGAAAGACTATAGAAATCCTCTAACAAATGAGTTTTAAACAGTCATAGCACTAACACAGTTAACAGTACAGTCGACCATGTCAGCATTGCATTGTTACCGGCACCCTGACAGTTTTGTGACAGGTTCCAACAATTATTCAGTGCAGTTTTATGGAAAGGGTTAACTTTATTCTGCCTGAAACAAAATATGTGCAATCCACATTGAAGTCTTGAAAGGGTTAAAAGCATTGAACTGAATAATTTGTAATTTATTTCCTTGCAAGACAAAGGGTTTCTCTCGGTGAGACGAAGCCGAGCACAGTGAAAGACTATAGAACTCCTCTAACAAAATGAGTTTTAAACAGTCATAGCACTAACACAGTTAACAGTACAGTCGACCATGTCAGTATTGACAGGTTTCAACAATTATTCAGCGCAGTTTTATGGAAAGGGTTAACTTTATTCTGCCTGAAATAAAATATTCCATGACTATTCCATGTCAGTATTGCATTGTTACCGGCACCCTGACAGTTTTGTGCTAGGTTTCAACAATTATTCAGTGCAGTTTTATGGAAATGGTTAACTTTATTCTGCCTGAAATAAAATATGTGCAATCCACATTGAAGTCTTGAGAGGGTTAAAAGCATTGAACTGAATAAGATAGGTTTCAACAATTATTCAGTGCAGTTTTATGGAAAGGGTTAACTTTATTCTGCCTGAAATAAAATATTCCATGACTATTCCATGACAGTATTGCATTGTGACCGGCACCCTGACAGTTTTGTGATAGGTTTCAACAATTATTCAGTGCAGTTTTATGGAAAGGGTTAACTTTATTCTGCCTGAAATAAAATATGTGCAATCCACATTGAAGTCTTGAGAGGGTTAAAAGCATTGAACTGAATAAGATAGGTTTCAACAATTATTCAGTGCAGTTTTATGGAAAGGGTTAACTTTATTCTGCCTGAAATAAAATATGTGCAATCCACATAGAGGTCTGGAGAGGGTTAAAAGCAGTGAACTGAAAAATTTACAATTTATTTCCGTGCAAGGCAAAGGGTTTCTCTCAACTTAGTTTCAGGAATTAACATCCCATTATGATGACAAGGTCAGATTTCATTTTGACAGCTCACCTCACTGGTGTTTACATAGTCTCCAGTGTGAACATAACATCATATTGCTTGGGGAGAATTTACTGTATCAGGAAATTGGAGGCTGTGAAAACCCTGTGGCCTACTGGGCCATACTCAATGGCCCTAGCGACCTGAAAAACATAGGTGGCCGAGAAGTTGTGAATGTCTACCAGTATGCCAAAAATCAGTGAGATAGGACAATTCATTTTCAAGTTATCGTGGGACAAGGAAGTGCATAGAAGACAGAAGAAGAAGAAGAAGAAGAAGAAGAAGAAGAAGAAGAAGAAGAAGAAGAAGAAGAAGAAGAAGAAGAAGAAAAAAAAGAAGAAGAAAAAAGAAAAAGAAACCGTACAAAAACAATAGTCTGTGTGTTCACACAGACTAATTAGACATGCTGGCATGAATACCCTAACAACCATCAGTAAACCCATACTTTTTTTGTTGTACTTCCTATCTGTCCAACATAAGAGGTTATTTGCTGGAAGTCTGATCTAATATCCTCGGATAATCGCAAAGTCTTCAATTGCCTGGCACAAACAGGAAAGGCTCCTAAATAATTTCCTCCCTCAATAGTTGAGAATCTCTGAAGTGTGAAGCAGGATTTAAGACATACAAAAAAATGAGGAAGAAATGCCACAACACAGGTCTCTAGCTAACTATAACCTAGTCATTGCGTGTTGTACTGTAATATTGTCCCTAGAGCGAAACAAGGGTTGATCTATAATAAGCACTGCAGATGGCTCTTTGTCCCATTCAAGGGACAAAATATTCTGAACAATACAGAGAGCACATTATCAATAAATCCCCACTAGAGTGGTGTTTCCACCCAGGCTATAACTTTCAAACCCCACAAAAATAGGCCGATGAAATCGTCAGATGTGTACCCATACGTGCAACTAGTAGAAAGCTGTATGACGGAGGGCCACCACGGATGCTGACATTATGTACACCATACAAGGTATGGGTACATATAGAAATGGATTGGAGGAGTGTCTAATTTGATGGATAAAGGGTTAATATCTCCAGAGCAAATTACCAGATTTACATAATGAAAGTGTCAATGACACTGTAGCTCAACTTGACAAACTTGAACTTGGTAAGTTTATAAATGAAATGGCAAAATTGAAGATCATTGGTACCAATGTCATTTTTTTTGCCAGTGGCAACATTTTTTGACAGAAACCGAAGAAAATCGATAGCTCCCATCTAGCGGCCTCCCCAAACAAGCATGCCAGGTTTCAAAGCAATCCGATCATAAATGTGCCCTGTAGGGTGTATAAAAGGGAAATATTGTGGTCTGACTAGACTAAATTCTAATAACGTTGGCCGTGGCAACATTTTTTGACGGAAATGGAAGAAAATCGATAGCTCCCATCTAGAGGTCCCCATAAATAAGCATACCAGGTTTCAAAGCAATCTAATCATAAATGTGCCCTGTTGGGTGAGCCAAAGGGAAATACTGTGGTCTGACTAAACTAAGTTCTAAGAATGTTGGCTGCGGCAACATTTTTTGATGGAAATTGAAGAAAATCGATAGCTCCCATCTAGAGGTCACCCCAAACAAGCATGAAAGGTTTCAAAGCAATCCGATCATAAATGTGCCCTGTAGGGTGTGCCAAAGGGAAATATTGAGTCTTCTGACTAAACTAAGTTCTAAGAACGTTGGCCGCAGCAACATCTTTTGACGGAAATTGAAGAAAATCGATAGCTCCCATCTAGAGGTCTCCCCAAACAAGCATACCAGGTTTCAAAGCAATCTGATCATAAATGTGCCCTGTAGGGTGTGCCGAAGGAAAATATTGAGGTCTGACTAAACTAAGTTCTACGAACGTTGGCCGTGGCAACATTTTTTGCCGGAAATTGAAGAAAATCGATAGCGCCCATCTAGAGGTCACCGTAAATAAGCATACCTGGTTTCAAAGCAATCAAATCATAAATGTGCCCTGTAGGGTGTGCCAAAGGGAAATATTGTGATTTGACTAAACTAAGTTCTAAGAACGTTGGCCGCGGCAACATTTTTTGACGGAAATTGAAGAAAATCGATAGCTCCCATCTAGAGGTCACCCCAAACAAGCATGAAAGGTTTCAAAGCAATCCGATCATAAATGTACCCTGTAGGGTGTGCCAAAGGGAAATATTGAGTCTTCTGACTAAACTAACTTCTAAGAACGTTGGCCGTGGCAACATTTTTTGACGGAAATTGAAGAAAATTGATAGCACCCATCTAGAGGTCTCCCCAAACAAGCATACCAGGTTTCAAAGCAATCTGATCATAAATGTGCGCTGTAGGGTGTGCCAAAGGGAAATATTGAGGTCTGACTAAACTAAGTTCTACGAACGTTGGCCGTGGCAACATTTTTTGCCGGAAATTGAAGAAAATCGACAGCTCCCATCTAGAGGTCACCCTAAATAAGCATACCAGGTTTCAAAGCAATCAAATCATAAATGTGCCCTGTAGGGTGTGCCAAAGGGAAATATTGTGGTTTGACTAAACTAAGTTCTAAGAACGTTGGCCGCGGCAACATTTTTTGACGGAAATTGAAGAAAATCGATAGCTCCCATTTAGAGGTCACCCCAAACAAGCATGCCAAGTTTCAAAGTAATCTGATCATAAATGCGACCTGTGAGGTGTGCCAAATGAAATTGTGGACGTACGTACTAACGTACTAACATACTAACGTCAAGTTGAGCTAAAAAACTATACAGGACAGCACATCAGTAACCTGAATAAATATATAAAGTAACATGACAATCGGATTGATATTTTTTGAGTTATCTCATGCCAAAGGGATTGGAGGAATTTTCAATTCGAAGGATAAAGGGGGTTAATATCTCTGGATCAAATTACCAGATTTACACCAAAAACTATACAGCTCAGTCCATCAGCAACCTGAACACAATTATAAAGTAATTTGACAATCCAAGCAATATTTTTCAAGTTATCAAATGCCAAAGGGATTGGAGGAATTTTCAATTTGAAGGATAAAGGGTTAATATCTCAGGATCAAAATAACAGATTTACACCAAAACCTATACAGCTCGGTACATCAGTAACCTGAGCACAAATATAAAGTAACTTGACAATCCAAGCAATATTTTTCAAGTTATCGAATGCCAAAGGGATTGGAGGAATTTTCAATTTGAAGGATAAAGGGTTAATATCTCAGGATTAAATTATCAGATTTACACCAAAAAATATACAGCTCGGCACATCAGTAACCTGAACACAAATATAAAGTAACTCGACAATCCAAGTAATATTTTTCAAGTTATCGAATGCCAAAGGGATTGGAGGAATTTTCAATTTGAAGGATAAAGGGTTAATATCTCAGGATTAAATTGTCAGATTTACACCAAAAACTATACAGCTTGGCATATCAGTAACCTGAACACAAATATAAAGTAACTTGACAATCCAAGCAATATTTTTCAAGTTATCGAATGCCAAAGGGATTGGCGAAATTTTCAATTTGAAGGATAAAGGGTTAATATCTCAGGATAAAAATAACAGATTTACACCAAAAACTATACAGCTCGGCACATCAGTAACCTGAACACAAATATAAAGTAACTAGACAATCCAAGCAATATTTTTCAAGTTATCGAATGCCAAAGGGATTGGAGGAATTTTCAATTTGAAGGATAAAGGGTTAATATCTCAGGATCAAATAATCCGATTTACACCAAAAACTATACAGCTCGGCACATCAGTAACCTGAACACAAATATAAAGTAACTTGACAATCCAAGCAATATTTTTCAAGTTATCGAATGCCAAAGAAATGGATACGGACGCCGAATGGACAGACGGATGGTACGACAGGCGGATGGATGGACAGATGGATGGACAGACAGACAGACGGACAGATGGACGGACAAAGGATGGATGAACGACTGATGGTCACCCCGGATGCCGGCATTATGTGTACCATACATAGTATGGGTACACATAAAAAGCATCAGAACCAAAAGCAAAGCACAGTGGCCCCTGTTAACTCCTTACACGCTATTGGTGGATATTCTTCCCAAAGACAAGGAGTCTCTTGCCACAAAAACAAGTATAAAGTATAATTTGGGTACTATTAACCAAATTTTCCCTCTTAAATTAAATCCACTGTTTGACCAATAATTTTTCAAGTAAAATTGTCATGATTTTTTATATAATCTAGTCATGTCTGCTTCAAAGCAGAAATGACTAGATTTGATGAAAAATATTTTAAAAAATACTCTGAGTTAATTAAGAGTTAATTGAATAGCACTTTGATAGTGAAAAATATTCAATTAACAAACGTGTTCAGTTAACTGGTAGGGTGCTGAAAGCCCATATTTGGGCTTTATTCTCAAGTGCAGGTAACACATTGTAAAGGTTTCATATTCTGTGGATTTGCTTCATATTATATTTGAACTGAAATTATTTTGTCTGTGTTGATTTGCTTTGATAGAATTTATGGGAGAGTACCTCTAGGTGCTCCCCATAAATTATAACAAGGCACAGACTTGTGAACAAAGTTTGATGACTAAAAATAATTTAGCACTCCAGCAGTTAATATCAGTTAGGTTATTTTCTATATTTCAGTGAAAAAAAACTGAGCATTTATTCACTCAATCTTGTTCAACAACACTCATGGAATTAACAGAATACTTTTTGCCAATAATTTATTCAAATGACAAGATTAACCCATTACCTTATATCTGCTTAATTCTTATAACAAACTGAAAAGTCAGTTGTTTACCTATTGTGTGAGAGTGATACCAGAACTATGCTAAAAAGCAAGCTTCCAGCACTGAGACAGTTAACTGGTGGAGTGCTGGAAACCCATATTTGGGCTCCATTTTGAAGTGCATGCATCACAATGTGATGGCTTCACATTCTGTGGATGTGCTTCATATTATCTTTCAAGTGAAATTATTTAGCCTGTGTATATTTGCCTACTTATAATTTAGGGAGAGTGTCTGTATATAGGCACTCTCCCATAACTTCTTTTATTATGCCAGTAATTGTTATTGACTAATCAGCTTCAATATCTAATGACCGTACATGAGACTGTGTATCATCGAGCTGACCGTATATACAGCTTATATACGGTCAGTTTCGACATTTTGTTTTTGACATCCAATGCTCGCTTCAATGTTTTTCCTAATTTCGCGCGTTCAACGAACAACAAATAATTTCGCGTGTGTGTCTGTTGAGCAATGTACAACTACAATACGTTTCTTCCAGTCTTTGAGAAATTTTAATAAACAAATGTAAATAAATACAATAAATAAACCACTAAAACGACATGTGTAGAAGCCAACTGGCACTGTCTGAGATGAACTCAAGCGAGAATCTTTACCCGAATAATCTGCTCTTTTCAGTTCATGCAAATATTTTCGAGTTACTCCCCCTGGACTGTAAATTTTATCGTCTGTTTTGTTTTGATTTGAATGATTGAACTTGAAGGTTGATCGATATTGAACATAAATTACACTTATGGTTGTGTCGCTTTCAAATGACTGGCATAATAAATACGTTATGGGGCTTTCAGGGGGCGGATATGGTGTGATATAAGGTGAAGTGAGATCAATAATCGGCGAAGGCCTCGCCTAATATTGATCTCACTTCGCCTTATATCACACCATATCTGCCCCCTGAAAGCCCCATAACTTATAACAAGGCATAGATATGACCAAAAGTAATTCAGATCTCACTTCGCCTTATATCACACCATATCTGCCCCCTGAAAGCCCCATAACTTATAACAAGGCATAGATATGACCAAAAGTAATTCAGCACTCTATCAGTTAAAAGTAGAGTTCATTGTACTCTACTTCATATTAATGGAGTACTCCATTTCCTTTGAACAACATCCATTGTGTAATAAATCTCACATTAATGATTTCCCTGGACTTCTTCTTGAAGTCTCTTAACAACATGAATAATTTGAATAGCTAAAATACTGAAGTAACACACCAGAGGCCCCACAAAGTACATCTTCTGTTTCTCCAGCTATTTTTTGAAAAATGGCATTGCGGGCAGGCATTTAAAAAATAATAAATTATTTTTGTAATTATTTCTTTGCCATCCAAAAAGGTTCATATTCTTGGTTTGTTTTTTGTTTTTGGCCTCATTATCTACAGAATCATGGGTGGTGGTATATTTCGTCACTTGAGTGCAAGAAGGCTTTGCACTGCTAAAGCCTTGTTGCACTTAAGGGATAAATTTATCAATTTTATTAACTTGGATGAAATATTAGACATAAACCATCATAAACCATTTAATTTTTATTTTTTTAAGTTTGCATTGGTTATAAAAGAGAGCATGCAGCAGCCAATATGACCATGTGGGGGGCCTGAGAAACAGATTTTAACTTTCTTATGCCAGAGTAACCCTTTATGAACCCATTTCATATGTGTGATTTCTCTTCATTTTTTTGTAAATTGATATATCAGAAATAAAATATCTAATAATGAGCCTGTAAGGAGAAGAACTTTCCAGTACAAAACTTGAAAATTCAATGAAAAATGGCAAAATCACTCATTTCATTTAAAAGGTCATAAATTGTGATTTGAAGCAAAATTAAAACAGATTGAGGTCCCAAGTTGGCCTTAAGTATTCACCTAACAGAGATCTAGTTACTCACCTAACAGAAACCCAATGATTCTTCAAAAAAAAATTTATAAAGATTAAAAAAACTAGAGTGATGTCACGCATGCAGCCTGACTGACACAGGAATGGCAATGCTTAGATGCAAAATAGACGGAGCCATTTTTTGTTAACAGTTTCCCTAACGAATCTGCCATATCTGCACTCGTGATATACAAAATTTGCTATTCAAATTATTTTTTTCATTTCTCTACTTCAAAACATTGGGGGATTGGGAGGGAGTTGTGGAACCTATATTGAAACCTGGCCTGTATTACTAGCTGCAAAATGCACATATCAACTTTGGTTGAAATCAAATAATCCAAACTGGAGTTATCAGTCGGAAACCAATTGTTTACACAGATGGATGGACCGACAGATGGACAGACGAAATTCATGACTATAGCCCTGACTATAAACAGTCAGGCTAAAAATGCATTTTGTACCAAAGAATAAATATTGCATTTTGGGTGAGGAGGAGGTGGGGTGGGGGGTGGGGGAGAGTGGGGGGTGTGTTAGGGGAGTCCATTTTTTTTCCCACATGTGGTCAGTCTAAATCCTTCAGAATGCATTTTGAGCAGAGAAAAAAAAATAAATGGTGGTGTTTGTCTGGGTTTTTAACCACAAACTTTAACCAAAACTGTAAAAAAGCATTTTTGACGAAAGAAAAAAAAAGTGCCTAATTGCATTTTGAGCAGAGAAAAAAAAATAAATGGTGGTGTTTTTCTGGGTTTTTAACCACAAACTTTAACCAAAACTGTAAAAAAGCATTTTTGACGAAAGAAAAAAAAAGTACCTAATTGGACCCCCCCCCCCCCCCCCCCCCGCAAGGGGGGGGGGGGGGGGGGGGGGGGTACGTGAGTTTAAAAAAGAGTTTAAAAAAAGGTTCCACATGTAGTGACTGTAAATAGTTAAAAATGCATATTCAAGGAAAGAGAAAAAAAAAATGCCTAATTGGGGGGGGGGGGGGGGGGTGGGGGGGGGGTGGAGAGATAATTTCTGTCTGGATTTTTAACCACAAACTTGAACCAAAACTGTAAAAAAGCATTTTTGACAAAAGGAAAAAAAGGTTCTGCATGTAGTGACTGTAAATAGTTCAAAATGCATATTGGAGGAAATAAAAAAAAAAATGCCGGAGGGGGGGGGGGGGGGGGGAGGGGTTTGTCTGGGTTTTTAACCAAAACTGTAAACAAGCATTTTTGACACGAGAAAAAAAAGTGCCTAATTGGCCCCTGGTGGGAGTGGGGGGCAGTTAGGTAAGTTTAAAAAAAGGTTCCACATGTAGTGACTGTAAATAGTTCAAAATGCATATTGGATAAAAGAAGAAAAAAAAAAGCTTAATTGGGGGTGGAGGGGGGGGGGGGGGTAGGGGGTGGTGTTTGTCTGGGTTATTATTTTATCATCAATGCCCTGTGTATAGACCTCTTACAATTACAATAAGACAAAAATGGGATGGAATTATGTCTTGGACGAAAAATCGGTCTTACGGGTTCAAAGAGTTAATCCTTTACCCAATGCACATGATATCAAAATTTATTATTTTAACCCTTTACCTATAGTCCAGGCACATTAGACATAAAAATGAGAAAGTAAGGAAAAAAATCGGAGAAAGCTGATTTTTTTATATGTTTCCGGGACACACATTGCGGATAAAGTGTGAAAAGTCCCCGTGAATCCGAGTTGAGCTTTTTTAGTTATAGCGTTTTTTTGATGAAAAAAAAAATTTAAAAAAAAATTCGACCCAGCTCCATATTTCTCATTCTTATTCGCCTTAGTAGGGTGAGAATCATAACTATCATGCTGAATTATATTGAGAATACATATCCCCAACAGAAAATGCCAACTTTGTACCAATCCTCACACTCAATGGTGAAATATTCACGAAAATGTACAAAATTACGAAAAAAAATTTATTGTTTTCATACACACAACGGTACACAACGTCCATTAAATCAAATCTACGACTACTTTTGGAGTTAAATTATATATCAAAAATTGCAGAAAAGCAGTGGCTTTATAATGATATATAACAATAGTCATTTATTCCATAATGAACTGGTGAAACGTGTGAAATATTAACCATACCCCCTAAACTCAAATTCAAACGGCATCGACATTTTTTTTCGACTGTACAACAGCATGCGCTGTCAATCAAGAAAGTGTCAACCATCTACTGTCAAAATTACACAAACTGCTCCAGAATGCGTCCGTAGGACGCACAGGAAAGCTTTGGGTACAATACTACGAGCAAATAGGTCTTCTCCAGTTGTTCTTGAGAGCAGAGCGCACAGGCGACTGGGAACTCCACACATATTGTGTTCGCAATATGATTCCAGTATTTCACGCAGGTGGTCATTTTGCATACGCAAAAAGTTCTCATCTCTATTTGCAGCAGATGAATGAGCTAACAGAAATAATGCAACAGGATGATTTGAAGTTGTTCACTGAGAAAGGTTACTTTACCATAAGGCGCTCAGATAAATTCTGGGACGGGATATATTCTGATCAGACCATAGAGCAGTGTTTAATGAGAATGTTCAAGCTCCCTGGTGGTCTCACACATGGCAGGGGAATAACCGATAGCACTGTTGCGAAATGGGTACATGGACTACCTCTTTGCCTTCCGATATGTAATGCTCTCGAAAATTTTGTTCATGTTCACACTGGTCATGGTGAACAACATCGGGATCTCTGTCAAAGTTCACAATTGACTGATGCCAATGATATCACCAAATTATTGAACTGGCTCAGAGTGCATTCCCCCTTTCAGAATAGAGATCCACTACAATTAGTCTCTATAGCGACCGTGCTTGTGGCCGACGAAACTGTGAACTGTGACCAAGTTCGCAAAATTGGTGAATGTTGCGTATCCAATGTTGTAAGCAAAACGTTCAACAGCATCAAACTACGACGTGTTGACACTGTGAAGTCTTTCGCATCGATGGCAAATAGCATCAAAGTCCGTGGAAGTAAGGTAGTGATTGACCCCACAATTCTGTTCAACCGCATTACATGTGTTATTCAGTCACAAGCAGAGATGGAAGAGTATCTCAAATATGAACTCGCCCCGAAACCACCAGCATTGTTTGATTCTGCTGGAATGAGGAAGACACAGAAAAGCACGCTCGGTAAGATCCTCAAAACATACGGTTCCGAGCAAACTAAAATCCCAGAACATTCTCTGTTTGTTGTAGATGGTGGATTTTTATTGAGGGCAGTTGTATGGCCTAAACAGTCGTCATATAAGGACATATGTACATCATATTCCAATTATCTAGTGAGACATTTTGGGGCGAACGTCGTGGTTGTTTTTGATGGTTATGCTTGTACAATGTCGACAAAGGGCATAGAACAAGCCCGTAGATCTAAAGACAGGTATTCCATTGATATCAATATCTCACCCGAGTTACCAGCCACCACACCCCAATCCGATTTCCTTGCAAATGCCAAGAACAAAACCCAACTGATCGATCTTCTAATGCAGGAGCTATCTGCTATCAATATTCAGTCCAAGCAGGCCGAGGCTGATGCTGATGTACTGATAGCCGAAACTGCACTTGACATCGCTCAAGATGACAACAATGTTGTCATTGTGGGAACAGACACAGACTTGTTAGTCATTCTTACCTCTCAAGTTCAACCGGGATGTAATATTCACATGATGTATTCCATTACCCCAAACTTACTAGTTTCAGTTAGTGAAATAGCAACCAAAATGGGTGACCATAGAAGCAACCTCCTTGTAGCACATTCTATAAGTGGTTGTGACACTACTTCTGCACTCTTTCGAGTTGGTAAGAAGAAAGTATTCAGTACAATTGTCTCCGATGTTACTAGCGACTCACAACAATATGTCAACACAATTTTGGCGGATGACAGTACACCAAGTGCAGTAGCCGCTGCCGGGGAACAACTTCTCCTGATCTTATACGGGAGTAAAACTGTTTCCTCTCTCGACCAAAAAAAATATGTCACTTACAAGCGTTATGTAGCAAAATCTAAACTGAATAAACCCATCGACCTAGCCTCACTCCCACCAAGCAGCGATGCTGCACAACAACATGTCTACAGATGTTATCTCCAGGTCCAACAAGGGCTGGGCACTTCGCTTCCTCCGACAGATTGGGGGTGGTCGCTAGACAATGGACTTCTTGTACCGACTGCAGCCACAAAGCCATGTGCCCCCGATAACCTACTGAATCTGATCAGTTGTGGTTGCAAGAGTGCTTGTACAAAAAGGTGTGGGTGTAAGAAGGCAGGACTCTCTTGCTCAGGTTTGTGTAATTGCAGTTTGGATTTTTGTAACAACCACAGAAACACTGTCCTGTCGGAAATTTCTGAGTTCGATGAATAATATGTATATAGGTCATGTCATTTCTGTATAAAGCGTTGATAATAGTCAATGTAACTTAATCCATGTTGATTGATTTGTACATTCTGTAAATATTATTTACTGATTTTTGTACATTCTGTAAATATTATTTATTGATCTAATGCTGCCAGACACAGACGTGTCTGTTCGGTCCCAAGCCCGAAAATAGTTAAGTTCTCATGCTGACGAATTTTATGCCAAAAGGGGAACTCGGCCAGAAGCAAAGGGGGTCTTCCATAATGTCTATTTTGTAAGCAATGATAAAAGTCTTCAAATGGTGGTGGATTTTTATCGTCTGTCCAACTAACATCCCGTTCTGTACTACGACCCTTTGGGCAAATCCATTAGGAAAATCGTCATTTTTTGCGTAAATCCGATACTTTTTTGTGAATTTTCAATAATTTTTCGCAGAAATTGTCACAGAATGCACATTTTCCTCTAGGTAAATGTATATTAGACATTATGTAGCTCCAAATTATGCGTAAACAAAAAATACAGTTGGATCAATTCGAGGTTACAAAGTCCGTGCGATTTTTTTTTATTTTTTTCAAACGCGTTTTCGAAAAAAGGCTGTAGAAAAAAAAGCTCAACTGGATTTTAGGGGACTTTTTGTCTAATCGTTCAGTGACATGTACTCGACATTCCCTGAAAAAATCAGCTTTCTCCAATTTTTTCCCTAGTGAAACCTAATGTTCTTGGGCTACTAACATAGAAGGGAGACAACACTTGCAAATAAAAATCTTGAACCACAAACTTTAATCAAAACTCTAAATGTTAAAAGATGGACAGATGGACTGACAGACAAAAGTCATTACTATAGCCCTCACTGTAAACAGTTGGGCTAAAAATCAGTCTCTCAATTTTATTTGATATATGTCAGTCAGTCTCTCAATTTTATTTGATATAATTGGCCCCTGGCGGGGGTGGGGGTGGGGAGGGGTGGGGAGGGGGGTGTAGGTAAGTTTAAAAAAAGGTTCCACATGTAGTGACTGTAAATAGTTCAAAATGCATATTGGAGAAAAGAAGAAAAAAAAGCCTAATTGGGTGTGGGGGGTAGGGGGTGGTGGTGTTTGTCTGGGTTTTTAACCACAAACTTGGAGTCATCCTACCAAGCAACAATGAAATCCCTTCATAATTTTGGCCTGTGGAATATTCTAAAGGTTTTCGGGCTTCGGGCCTCTGCTGCCCAAAAGGGGATGTTCTCATCTAGACATTATATGAAGTCAACCTATCAAGTTACAATGAAATCCCTCCATAAATATGACATGTAGACTGTGCTAAAGGTTTTCGGGCTTCGGGCCCATTGCCGTCACAGTTGGCCAAAAGGGGACGTTCTCATCTAGACATTATATGAAGTCAACCTATCAAGTTACAATGAAATCCCTCCATAAATATGATGTGTAGACTGTGCTAAAGGTTTTCGGGTTTCAGGCCCGTTGCCGTCACAGTTGCCCAAAAGGGGATGTTCTCATCTAGACATTATATGAAGTCAACCTATCAAGTTACAATGAAATCCCTCCATAAATATGATGTGTAGACTGTGCTAAAGGTTTTCGGGCTTCGGGCTCGGGCAGCCATCATGGTTGAATGATTGCAACCAAAAGGGGACATTCTCATCTGGGCATCATGTGGATTGATCCTACGAAGTTACAATGAAATCCCTTCATAAATATGACCTGTAGACTGTGCTGAAGGTTTTAGGGCTTTGGGTAAATGTAGCCATCACAGTTGCCCAATCACGTCCAAAAGGGGACTTTCTCATGTAGACATTATATGAAGTCAACCTATCAATGAAATCCCTCCATAAATACGACCTGTAGACTGTGTTTAAGGTTTTCGGTTTTTGGGCTCGGGCAGTCGTCACGGTTGATAGATCATGCCCAAATGGGGAAATTCTCATGTTGATATCATACGGAGTCATTGTGTCAAGTTACAATGAAATCCATCCATATTAAACATGACCTGCAGACTGTGCTAAAAGGTTTTGAGTTTCGGGCTTGGGCAGCCATCACAGTTGACAGATCATGCCCAAACTGGGACGTTCTCATCTAGGCATTATACAGAGGCATTCTATGAAGTTGCAATGAAATCCCTTCATAAATACGACCTGTAGACTGTGCTAATGGTTTTCGGGTTTTGGGCTCGGGCAGCCATACCGGTTGACCGATCACGACCAAATGTGGACGTTCTCATGTAGACATGACCTGAAACCTGCATATAAAATTTTGTGATGATTAGTCAAGAACTACCGGATATAGCCTGTACTTGAAGGTTGAATAAAAAACTTTAACAACAAACTTTAACCAAAACTCCAAATGTCAACTACACAGGAAAAGAAAATAATAACAAGAGGCCCCAGGGGGCCTGAGGGCGCTCACCTGACATGGTAGTCTAAATATCAAACCAGGGACTTGACTTGAATAAGCTGCATACACCCCTCCTAAGAAAAGCATATACCAACTAGATGAAGCGATTATGCCCACACAATACACAGGATTTTTCCTTCTATTTTCAGTTCCTGCACTTTTTACGTCCCAAAATTGAGATAAACACATAAAAAACAGATTTTTTTTTCCCAAACAAAATACTTTCAGCCTAAATTTTTTTCTTCTTCTTAAAACGCATAAAAAACAAAAAAACAAAAATTCCAGATTTTGGTCCCAAATTTTCTAAGACCCACCCGGACCCCAAATTTTTAGGGGAAAAAAAAAAGGGTTTTTTGTCTTAAAATTGACCAAAACGCAGAAAAAACAAAAAAAAATTTTTCGGATTTTGGTCCAAAATTTTCTTAGTCTCACCCGGACCCCAAATTTTCAGGGGGAAAAATTTTTTTTTTTTTTTTTTGTCTTAAAATTGACCAAAACGCATAAAAAAAAAAAAAAAAAAATTCCAGATTTAGGTCGCAAATTTTCTAAGACCCACCCGGACCCCAAATTTTCAGAGTAAAAAAAAAAAAATTTTTTTGTCTTAAAATTGACAGAAATGCATAAAAAACAAAAACCAAAAATTTCCGGATTTTGGGCCAAAATTTTCCAAGTCCCACCCGGACCCCAAATTTTCAGGGGAAAAAAAAAAAAAAATTTTTTTTGTCTTAAAATTGACAGAAATGCATAAAAAACAAAAAAAATTTTTTTTCGGATTTTGGTCCAAAATTTTCTAAGTCCCACCCGGACCCCAAATTTTCAGGGGGAAAATTTTTTTTTTTTTTTTTGTCTTAAAATTGACCAAAACGCAGGAAAAACAAACAAAATTTTTTTCAGATTTTGGTCCAAAATTTCTAAGTCCACAACGGGACCCCAAATTTTCAGCCTAAATATGATGAACCTAGGGACTTGGCTTCAACAAACTTGAATCTCAGCCCCCTAAGGATGCTGCATACCAAATATCAAAAGATTCTTATTGGTAGATCTGAAGAAGAAGATTTTTAAAAAATACTCCTCATACTGCACTAATTTAAACATTTGGGCTCCCATAGAGAGCCCAAATATCGACCCAGGCAATTGATTTCAATAAACATGTGAAACAATCTTCCAAAGATGTTATATGTGAAATTTTAAAGCTTTTGGAGCAGTGGTTTGGGAGAAAAGTAGTCTTATATGTTTTTCCCATTACCCACAGTGTTAAAAAATGCTGACTCAGTCCCCAAAAAGTACCCCATGATAAAACCGATGGCAATTTTTTTTTACCATTCCATTCTGTTGGTCCTAAGGAAGCTTCACAACAAATAAGAATCCTCAGTGCCGTGTAGTTTTGGAGATATGGGCGTTTTCATTTTTTTCTATTTTTAGCTCCTGCGGTCCCCATGGGGCGACGGAAAAAAATTTTTGGCATAAATTAAGTACTTATGACCCAATAAGCCCTCATATCAAATTTGGTCAAAATTTGCCTCTCGGTTTGGAAAATAGAAATTTTGGGCGGGGCAAATATTCTTTCCCCTCCCATTACGACGCTAAGTATAGCCCCACAAACTTCTCTTGAACAAATCTGAGTCTACACCTCAAAAGGAAGCTGCACACCAAATATCAAGTCTCTGCTACTGCTGGTTCATGAGAAGAAGATTTTTTAAGATTTCAGCACACTTTTTGGGTGTGGCCCTACCCACAGGCGAGGCAACTTGATTTGAACAAAATCAAATTGTGATGTCATAACAAACTATTATCTCAAATATCAATTAAATTGGTTCAGAGGTTTGGGAGGAGAAGACGCAAACACCATGTTCACGGACGACGGACGGTGAGTGATCACTATAGCTCTCCTGACTGAAAGTCAGGTGAGCTAAAAAAACCCCACTTGAACCTTCAGTAAAAAACTCTAAATGTTAACAGACAGTCAGATGGACAAAAGTCATTACTATAGCCCTCACTGTAAACAGTCGGGCTAAAAATCAGTCTCTCAATTTTATTTGATATATGTCAAACTGATGGGGTTTGAGAGATGACTTTTCTAAATGTGTTTCCATTACCACCCATGATTGGGATGCTAACAAACATCAAATTGTCCGCAGTGGCATCACTTCTACAACCTTGTGAATAATTATTGCAAAGATGTTGAATGTCCAGCATGAAATTATTAATCAAGGCCTGTGGTTTGTAAAAAGATTTTATTTCTTTATTTCCCTCCATTACAGTGGAGCCCGCTTAATTGGATATCTCTTAATAAAATAACCTTGTTAATTGAATATAATTTTCAAACCCCAAACCTTTTACCAAACCTTCAGTACAAATTAAATTAACAATATAATATGTCAAGAGGTTACCCAGATGGTCAAAAAATGACCCTTGTTTATACACCAACTTGGCCTCAGTATATCCAATACAAACATTTATTCTCTCTTGCTTGATGGAGTTCTGTCAAGCAAGATATAATAGAATAAATGTCAAGTTTACCTCTAGAATACATGAAAGTGACCAAAGACATGTTAACTGAATACTCCTGTTAATTGAATAATTTCCACTGGCAAAGTACCTATTCAATTAACAGGGTTCCACTGTACCAACAGTCTTAAAATGTACTTGGATAACTCATATACCATATGCATGTATGGAAGAGTTTAACCCCTTGAAACCTCATTTCCTGGAATGGTATTGCCTTTGTGTACCTGTGAGATGGGTCAGTCCAATATCATTACACAGGGAGGATAAAATAATAACTGCAGTCTGCAGCCGTCTGGCTGCAGATTGCAGTTATTATTTTATCATCAATGCCCTGTGTATAGACCTCTTACAATAAGACAAAAATGGGATGGAATTATGTCTTGGACGAAAAATCGGTCTTACGGGTTCAAAGAGTTAATCCTTTACCCAATGCACATGATATCAAAATTTATTATTTTAACCCTTTACCTAACATAGAAGGCAGATAACACTTGCAAATAAAATTCTTGAATAACTAATGTTTTTCATTTTTTGGGGTCAAAAACATAGCTTATGACCCCTCACTGGAATGAGCACATTGAGCTCGTTCCATTGAGGGGTCATATGCTATGTTTTTTGAGATGAAAAATGAAAGAAATAATTCAATTTGAATGGTGATTTTTGTGAATAAAGCTGGACAGTTTTGGCCATTACAATAGGTAAAGGGTTAATTTTTTTTTTTCAAATATTTCAAAAAATTTCAACAAAACCATATCATGAGAAAGCCTCATTGGAACCATCTTCATGAGCTCGTTCCAATGAGGGATTACATGATAAGCTTTTGTTGAAATATTGTGAAAAATAATATTTCTGGTACTGCTGAATTTGTAAATTACGTGGGTAGATGCAGCCAGTTTGTCAGGTAAAGGGTTAAAGCAATGGTTTTGGAAAAGTAGATTTTTTTAATGCGTTTCTCTATTGCCCAGTCTTAAAATCTGAGGGTCCTATGACACTTCTAGATATGAACAAGACTGTAATAACTTATATGCCAACTATGAAAGCATTTAAAGCAATGGTTTAGTAGATTTTTTAATGTGTTTCTCTATTGTCCAGTGTTAAAATCAGGGATGCCAGAAGCAAGGGGGCAGCTGTTATCCCTGCCTTCAGACCATGGGGGCAAGAGGGGCAGACAATGGACTTTCCATGTTTGTCACTCAAATTTTTTCAATAATTTGTTCTCGAGATAAACCAAAAATACACCCCAAATTCATTCTGGGAGGTTTCAAAATTCAATGGTGGAGTTTGGAAGTATTGGGAGGGGGACACCTCCTCTCAACCTCCCCCATCTTGGCCCTTCAGCCTTCGAGACAAGCATGCTTCAGTATGTCATGGCAGGGCTGCTAATGCAAGTAAACGTCCTTTTCCTGGGGTCTGACTCCCACCCCCCCCCACCCCTGCACTGAGGTGCTTCTGGTGCCCCTGGTAAAAACCTGTGGGCTTATGACACTCCTACATATGAGCCATGGAACAAGCTTATAAATTGTTCCAACAAAGATGTTGTGTTTAACACAAGATAGTCTAACAACTTCTACATCCCAAGACGACTCCTCTGCTTATAACATGAATAAAATGAGTACAAGTGAACAGACTCTGCAGTTTTGGAAAACTTATTTTTTTTGTACAGGACAGAATACAATTGTTTTCATTTGATAAGGCCCCACAAAGTAGATCTTCTGTTTTTCAGGCCTTTTTTTTTGTAAAACTGCATGTGGGTGGGCGGTTTTTTATTTTTATTTTTTTTTATTTTTGTAATTATTTCTTTGCCATCAAAAGTTCATGTTCTTAGTTTATTTTATGTTTTAGGCCTCATAATCTACAGAAAAGCATTGCAAAGCCTTGTTGCACTCAAGGGACAAATTCATCAATTTTATTAACTTGAGTAAAATATGAGGCATAAACCATTTAATTTTTATTTTTTTTAATTTTGTGTTGGTTATAAATAGAGAGCATGCGGCAGCCAAAAGGACCATGTGGGGAGGTCCTGAGAAACAGATTTTAAATTTTTTTAGGCCTAACTTAATTTCTGCATATGACCGAGTAGGTGTCAAATTTCAACTTGTTATCTCTGAAAAGGTAGGATTGCATCCCAGCATTGCTCTGTTTGAAAAGGGTAATGGATGGAAATTTAATATAATGCCATATGTACAATTCACCCTGCCAGAGTTACTGATGATAAAAAATCATTTCTAGAGGGCAAATTTCAGCCTGATATCTCTAAACTGTAGGAGTGAATGTGCTCTGGTTGCACTGCTCTGAATGAAGGGTTAAATATTGAAGTATTAATGCAATGCCACACATACAATTCACCATGTCCATGTTACTTCTGATAAAAAATTACCCCAAGGTGCCAAAGTTCAAATTAATATCAAAGAAAATGTAGTAGTGCATCCTAGTGTTGTTTTGGTTGAAGGGTTAACACATCATTGGACATAAAGGTTTCCCTGAGCATTTTACTCCTGATAAAAAAATATCCCTAGGTGCAAAAGTTTAGCTCAAGATCTTTAAAATGTTGGAGTGCATAAGTAACAAACAGACAGTGAGATATATTTATAGATACAGAGATGTGCATCAGCTCTTAGAGTTTTGATATATTGATCATAAAAGTGGCCATAACACTAACAAATTTTGTCAAATCCAAATGTCCTTTGAACATATACATTTACACTTCATACTATAATTCACATATTATGGAAAAATCACACCAAGAATGTAGGAGGAGTTCGACAGACAAACAATTTTAACAGATATTTAATAATATAAAGGACCCTAATTCTGGAAAACAAACAAAAGAATCAAAAAAGTTTTCATCATTCACATCTAAACTTCATACTGATACTTCACGCCAACTTTCGTTAAAATCCACTCGAAAGAATAGTTGGAGTTAAGGACAAACATCTGTGATGGACATTTAACTATAAACAGAAACAAGAAAATGTTGAGAGAAAAATTAAAAAAATTCAGTTAAATCTTCGCATTCAGTTGGCTTAATACCTAAAGGTGATACTGAAATAAAAAAAATACTCACTAGTGGGAAGTTAAGGCCTCACAATCTGCACAAAAGCTCACCTAAACACGAATTCTTACAACAGAAACAGACTAAGTTTGGGCTGACAATTTTAGGTGAAATTGGACAAAAAGTCACAGTATTAATGTTGGATACTGTTGTGATAGCCCTCTAAAACCAACAGATGCAATATAAAAGCCCTGGACTTGTCTTTAAGAAAATGGTCTAAACAAATTCCTACAAAATTGGACATGTATGTCTGATGCAGATGTCGTTGTGGTCACCACATAAGCTCACCAATTCTGTGAAGGTGAGCTAAAAAAATTACTTTAACATAACTTCTCATAGCAAAAAAATTATCTAAGTTTACAATGGTTTACATGTAAAAAAATTTTTTTTAAAATCTAAAAAATACACATTAAGTACTGTAGTCATGGTCCTAAATAACCCATAACTGCAATCTGAAAGCCCTGGGGCCACTGAATTCAAAGAAATTTACTTAAACACAAACCCTTACAAAATTGGATGTTTGTGCCGATGCTGATGTCAATGCCAGGATCATGACATTAACTTACCTCTACTTTGTAATAGGCGAGCTAAAAATGATACCAGGAGCTTGTTTCAAACAAACTTGTAAATATTCCTAGATGAAAGTGTCAATGACACTGTAGCTCAACTTGACAAACTTGAACTTGGTAAGTTATAAATGAAATGGCAAAATTGAAGATCATTAGTACCAATGTTATTTGATGAAATTTCAACATAACAGCATTGTGTGTGCACAACGTCTGAGTAATCCATGCAATTTTTATATGTAAACAGTAAGACTGGCTAAAGGAAGAATGTTGATACACAAATGCAGTACGTTCAGAGGTTATTGGAAATGGCAACTTTTTTTCACAGAAATGAATGCTAATCAATAGCTCTTATCTAAAGGTCTTGCCTAATGAGCACACAGAGTTCAAAAACAATCCTATGATAAATGTGGCCTGTAGGCCATGTCAAAGAATGTTGATGCACAAATGCAATAAATTCAAAGATTGTTGCTGACAGCAACAGTTTTTGATGGAAATGAAAAAGAAATCAATAGCTCCTATCTTTGTCACCCTGCATAAGCATACAAAGTTTCAAAACAACCTGATAATGAATTTGCCCTCTGAGGCATGCCAAAGGAAGATGTTAATGCACAAATGCACTAAGTAGAAGGTCATTGCTTTGTGGCAATGGTTTTGGGGTTTTTTTTTATGGAAATTCATAAATATACCCTGCTGAGAGTTCAAAAGGGGAAAATTGATGCACAAATGCAGTAAGTTCAAAGGCTGGTGATAACGAGGATAATTTTTTATGGAAATGAAAATAAGCAATAGCTCACATCTAGAGGTCATCCCGAACACACATACCAAGTTTCAAAGTGATCCGATCATAAATGTGCCCTGAAGGGCGTGTTAAAGGAAAATATTGAGGCCTGACAAAACTAAGTTCAAAGGTCAACGGCAACATTTTTTGACAGAAATGGAAGAAAATTGATAACTCCCATCTAGAGGAAACCCCAAACAACCATACAGAGTTACAAACTGATCTGATCATAAATGTGCCCTGTAGACAAGCCAAAGGAATATATTGATACCTGTCTAAACTAAGTTCAAAGGTCGTTGCCAGCGACAACATTTTTTGACGGGCAGAAATGAAATAGAAGAAAATCAACAGCACCCATCTAGAGGTCACCCCAAACAAACATGCCAGGTTTCAAAGCAATCCGACCATAAATGTGCCCTGTAGGGTGTGCCAAAGGGAAATATTGAGGTTTGACTAAACTAAGTTCTAAGAACGATGGCCGCGGCAACATTTTTTGACGGAAATTGAAGAAAATCGATAGCTCCCATCTAAAGGACACCCCAAACAAACATACAAAGTTTCAAAGCAATCCAATCATAAATGTGCCCTGTAGGGTGTGCCTAAGCTTAGGAAATATTGAGGTCTGACCGAACTAAGTTCTAAGAATGTTGGCCACGGCAACATTTTTTGAAGGAAATTGAAGAAAATCGAAAGCTCCCGTCTAGAGGACACCCCAAACAAGCATACCAGGTTTCAAAGCAATCCAATCATAAATGTGCCCTGTAGAGTGTGCCAAAGGGAAATATTGAGGTCTGACTAAACTAAGTTCTAAGAACGTTGGCCTTTGCAACATTATTTGACGGAAATGGAAGAAAATAGATAGCTCCCATCTAGAGGTCACCCCAAACAAGCATGCTAGGTTTCTAAGCAATCCAATCATAAATGTGCCCTGTAGGGTGTGCCAAAGGGAAATATTGATGTCTGACTAAACTAAGTTCTAAGAACAATGGCCGCGGCAACATTTTTGACGGAAATGGAAGAAAATCGATAGCTCCCATCTAGAGGTCACCCCAAACAAGCATGCCAGGTTTCAAAGCAATCCAACCATAAATGTGCCCTATAGGGTGTGCCAAAGGGAAATATTGAGGTCTGACTAAACTAAGTTCTAAGAACGATGGCCGCGGCAACATTTTGTGACGGAAATGGAAGAAAATCGATAGCTCCCATCTAGAGGGCACCCCAAACAAGCATGCCAGGTTTCAAAGCAATCCGACCATAAATGTGCCCTGTAGGGTGTGCCAAAGGGAAATATTGAGGTCTGACTAAACTAAGTTCTAAGAACGATGGCCGCGGCAACATTTTTAGACGGAAATGGAAGAAAATCGATAGCTCCCATCTAGAGGACACCCCAAACAAGCATACAAAGTTGCAAAGCAATCCAATCATAAATGTGCCCTGTAAGGTGTGCCAAAGGGAAATATTGAGGTCTGACTAAACTAAGTTCTAAGAACGTTGGCCGTGGCAACATTTTTTGATGGAAATGGAAGAAAATTGATAACTCCCATCTAGAGGGCACCCCAAACAAGCATGCCAGGTTTCAAAGCAATCCGACCATAAATGTGCCCTGTAGGGTGTGCCAAAGGGAAATCTGACTAAACTAAGTTCTAAGAACGATGGCCACGGCAACATTTTTTGACGGAAATGGAAGAAAATCGATAGCTCCCATCTAGAGGTCACCCCAAACAAGCATGCCAGGTTTCAAAGCAATCCAATCATAAATGTGCCCTGTAGGATGTGCCAAAGGGAAATATTGAGGTTTGACTAAACTAAGTTCTAAGAACGTTGGCCCTGGCAACATTTTTTGACAGAAATTGAAGAAAATCAATAGCTCCCATCTAGAGGTCACCCCAAACAAGCATACCAAGTTTCAAAGTGATCCAATCATAAATGTGCCCTGTAGGGTGTGCCAAAGAGAAATATTGAGATCTGACTAAACTAAGTTCTAAGAACAATGGCCGCGGTAACATTTTTTGACGGAAATGGAAGAAAATCGATAGCTCCCATCTAGAGGTCACCCCAAACAAGCATGCTAGGTTTCAAAGCAATCCAACCATAAATGTGCCCTATAGGGTGTGCCAAAGGGAAATATTGAGGTCTGACTAAACTAAGTTCTAAGAACGATGGCCGCGGCAACATTTTGTGACGGAAATGGAAGAAAATCGATAGCTCCCATCTAGAGGGCACCCCAAACAAGCATGCCAGGTTTCAAAGCAATCCGACCATAAATGTGCCCTGTAGGGTGTGCCAAAGGGAAATATTGAGGTCTGACTAAACTAAGTTCTAAGAACGATGGCCGCGGCAACATTTTTTGACGGAAATGGAAGAAAATCGATAGCTCCCATCTAGAGGTCACCCCAAACAAGCATGCCAGGTTTCAAAGCAATCCAATCATAAATGTGCCCTGTAGGGTGTGCCAATGGGAAATATTGAGGTTTGACTAAACTAAGTTCTAAGAACATTGGCCGCGGCAACATTTTTTGACGGAAATGGAAGAAAATCGATAGCTCCCATCTAGAGGACACCCCAAACAAGCATACAAAGTTGCAAAGCAATCCAATCATAAATGTGCCCTGTAAGGTGTGCCAAAGGGAAATATTGAGGTCTGACTAAACTAAGTTCTAAGAACGTTGGCCGTGGCAACATTTTTTGACGGAAATGGAAGAAAATTGATAACTCCCATCTAGAGGGCACCCCAAACAAGCATGCCAGGTTTCAAAGCAATCCGACCATAAATGTGCCCTGTAGGGTGTGCCAAAGGGAAATCTGACTAAACTAAGTTCTAAGAACGATGGCCACGGCAACATTTTTTGACGGAAATGGAAGAAAATCGATAGCTCCCATCTAGAGGTCACCCCAAACAAGCATGCCAGGTTTCAAAGCAATCCAATCATAAATGTGTCCTGTAGGATGTGCCAAAGGGAAATATTGAGGTTTGACTAAACTAAGTTCTAAGAACGTTGGCCCCGGCAACATTTTTTGACAGAAATTGAAGAAAATCAATAGCTCCCATCTGGAGGTCACCCCAAACAAGCATACCAAGTTTCAAAGTGATCCAATCATAAATGTGCCCTGTAGGGTGTGCCAAAGAGAAATATTGAGATCTGACTAAACTAAGTTCTAAGAACAATGGCCGCGGTAACATTTTTTGACGGAAATGGAAGTAAATCGATAGCTCCCATCTAGAGGTCACCCCAAACAAGCATGCCAGGTTTCAAAGCAATCCAACCATAAATGTGCCCTATAGGGTGTGCCAAAGGGAAATATTGAGGTCTGACTAAACTAAGTTCTAAGAACGATGGCCGCGGCAACATTTTGTGATGGAAATGGAAGAAAATCGATAGCTCCCATCTAGAGGGCACCCCAAATAAGCATGCCAGGTTTCAAAGCAATCCGACCATAAATGTGACCTGTAGGTTGTGCCAAAGGGAAATATTGAGGTCTGACTAAACTAAGTTCTAAGAACGATGGCCGCGGCAACATTTTTTGACGGAAATGGAAGAAAATCGATAGCTCCCATCTAGAGGTCACCCCAAACAAGCATGCCAGGTTTCAAAGCAATCCAATCATAAATGTGCCCTGTAGGGTGTGCCAATGGGAAATATTGAGGTTTGACTACACTAAGTTCTAAGAACATTGGCCGCGGCAACATTTTTTGACGGAAATGGAAGAAAATCGATAGCTCCCATCTAGAGGACACCCCAAACAAGCATACAAAGTTGCAAAGCAATCCAATCATAAATGTGCCCTGTAAGGTGTGCCAAAGGGAAATATTGAGGTGTGACTAAACTAAGTTCTAAGAACGTTGGCCGTGGCAACATTTTTTGACGGAAATGGAAGAAAATTGATAACTCCCACCTAGAGGGCACCCCAAACAAGCATGCCAGGTTTCAAAGCAATCCGACCATAAATGTGCCCTGTAGGGTGTGCCAAAGGGAAATCTGACTAAACTAAGTTCTAAGAAAAATGGCCACGGCAACATTTTTTGACGGAAATGGAAGAAAATCGATAGCTCCCATCTAGAGGTCACCCCAAACAAGCATGCCAGGTTTCAAAGCAATCCAATCATAAATGTGTCCTGTAGGATGTGCCAAAGGGAAATATTGAGGTTTGACTAAACTAAGTTCTAAGAACGTTGGCCCCGGCAACATTTTTTGACAGAAATTGAAGAAAATCAATAGCTCCCATCTAGAGGTCACCCCAAACAAGCATACCAAGTTTCAAAGTGATCCAATCATAAATGTGCCCTGTAGGGTGTGCCAAAGAGAAATATTGAGATCTGACTAAACTAAGTTCTAAGAACAATGGCCGCGGTAACATTTTTTGACGGAAATGGAAGAAAATCGATAGCTCCCATCTAGAGGTCACCTCAAACAAGCATGCCAGGTTTCAAAGCAATCTGACAATAAATGTGCCCTGTAGGGTGTGCCAAAGAGAAATATTGAGGTCTGATTACACTAAGTTCTAAGAACGATGGCCGTGGTAACATTTTTTGACGGAAATGGAAGAAAATCGATAGCTCCCATCTAGAGGGCACCCCAAACAAGCATGCCAGGTTTCAAAGCAATCCGACCATAAATGTGCCCTGTAGGGTGTGCCAAAGGGAAATATTGAGGTCTGACAAAACTAAGTTCTAAGAACGATGGCCGCGGCAACATTTTTTGACGGAAATGGAAGAAAATCGATAGCTCCCATCTAGAGGTCACCCCAAACAAGCATGCCAGGTTTCAAAGCAATCCAATCATAAATGTGTCCTGTAGGATGTGCCAAAGAGAAATATTGAGGTCTGACTAAACTAAGTTCTAAGAACAATGGCCGCGGTAACATTTTTTGACGGAAATGGAAGAAAATCGATAGCTCCCATCTAGAGGTCACCTCAAACAAGCATGCCAGGTTTCAAAGCAATCTGACAATAAATGTGCCCTGTAGGGTGTGCCAAAGAGAAATATTGAGGTCTGATTACACTAAGTTCTAAGAACGATGGCCGCGGTAACATTTTTTGACGGAAATGGAAGAAAATCGATAGCTCCCATCTAGAGGGCACCCCAAACAAGCATGCCAGGTTTCAAAGCAATCAAATCATAAATGTGCCCTGTAGGGTGTGCCAATGGTAAATATTGAGGCTTGACTAAACTAAGTTCTAAGAACGTTGGCCGCAGCAACATTTTTTGACGGAAATTGAAGAAAATCGATAGCTCCCATCTAGAGGTCACCCCAAATAAGCATCCCAAGTTTCAAAGCAATCTGATCATAAATGCGACCTGTGAGGTGTGCTAAAGGAAATTGTGGATGTACGTACTAATGTACTAACATACTAACGTACGTATGTATGTACGTACGTACGCCGACGGACGAGAAGTGATGGCAATAGCTCAGTTTGACTTTGTCAAGTTGAGCTAAAAAATGTCAGAAATTAAAGCATTTTGTGAAGTGGTTGGGAGATGGAATATTTTTTAAAAAATGGGGTGTCACGACACTCATAAATATAACCCCAGGAGCCTGTTTAAAACAATCTTATAAATTAACCCAGTGATGATGTTATTTATATGCAGTGGAGCCCACTTAATGGGATATTTCTTAATTGAATAACCCTATTAATTGCACACAATGTACAAACCATTCACCATATCTTCATTACAAATTTCACCTGTTAATTGAACACAGGTTACAAACTTCTGTTAACTGGTAGTGTGCTGGAAACCCATATTTGGACTCTATTCTGAAGTGCAGGTACCACAACTTGAAGGCTCATATTCAGTGAATTTGCTTTGTATTATCGTTGAAGTGGCATTATTTAGTCTGTAAGGGTTTGCCTTGTTACAATCTTTAGGAGAGTGCCCATAGGCACTCTCTCATGAATTGAAACAAGGCAAAGACATGTGTACAAGATTTGATGGCCAAAAATAATTTAGCACTCACAGTTAAATGAATAAAAACTGTATGATCTACTAAAGAATTACTCTGACAACCACTGAATTCCTAATGTTTATTGACATATTAGGCCAAAGTACATCTAATCTAATACAGTGAAGCCCACTAAAATGGATATCTTTTAAATGAATATAATTAAATTTATCTTCAAACAAGAACATATTTCCATAAATTCAAGTAAAAACATCTGGACAGTATACAAATCTGCACTGAGGTTAACAATTGCATGTGTGATCATTAAATTCAGAAAGAGGATGTTTTTACCTGCAATTATCATTGGCATCATATTACACATGTTGAGGTCACTGTTTTTGATAACAGGAATTAAATGATAAATAAATCACCAACTCAACAAAATAAATTAGACAAGATCCTTTTTATGCCATGATGATATTTTTATATATGCCAACTATGCATTAATCCCTTGCATACTCCTGGGAGATATTCCTGCCCAGGACAGGATTTCTCTTGCCACTGAAAGAAGACACATTTAATTAAATTTTTCCTCTCAAAATTGAATGCATTTTTTCACGAGTAATTTCTGGAGTTCAATTCAGATGAATTCTTCATCAAATCTAGTCATGGCTGTTTCACAGAAGCCATGACTAGATTTTCTGAAAAATATCTTGAATATACTCAGCGGGTTAAGAGGTAAACAAGAAATAAAACAAAGAAATACACAGCTGAAAATCTACTATAAACTTTGGTAGTTATTGTATAAGTATAGGTTATTACCGCCATGTGGATTTCAAAGATGGTGTACTGAAGTCGAAACCTTGCATATGAATCATATATCGACTCATCCTAACTGACTATCCATAAATGCTCAGAGACGATGTTTTGAATTCAAGACACTATCTCAAAAACCCATAACACCCTATATCTTACTCCTGTTAACTGAACATTTTTCACTGATAATGTGGCGATTCAATTAACAGGGTCCCCTACATAAGCATTTAGTATATTATATTTATTTTCAAAAAGCTCCTTGAAGCTTCGTGAAACAAGATTAGGTTATTACAAACATGTTGGATTCTAAGATGTTGTATAGAAGTTCAGGCCTTGTCTGTGGGCATATATCGCCAAGTCTGTTAGGAAAACGTAAAATATATGCATACCAGGCCTAAAAGGTTAACCCTTACTGGTAGAGTGCTGGAAACCCATATTTGGGCTTTATTCTGAAGTGCAGGTGCTGCAAATTGAAACATCATATTCTGTAGATGTACTTCATATTACCTTTGAAGTTCAATAATTTTGTCTGTTAGGATTTGCTTTGTTAAAATTTACGAGGGAGTGCCTATTGACACTCTCCCATAAACTGTAACCAGGCAAAGATTAGCAGGATTTCCTCATGATGGCAAGTTGAGGGTACCTGTTCTGAGGTCGTAAAATGAGGAAATAGGCCCTTAAGTGTTAATGGTGCACTCAGTTTTTTTCTCAATATGTACTGATCATATCCATTATGTAATAATTCCTTCATAAGTGATTTCCCTTGACTTTTTCTTGAACTCTCTTAACAGCATGTATTTCATGAATACCGAAAACATTAAAGTAACATTCAATAGTAACCTTTATGAAGTCAGTTCATACGTATAATTTATCTTTGATTCTTCAAAAAAAGAAATATCAGAAATATAATATCCAATAATGAAGCTTTTTAGTGAATTTGCCGGTAGAAATATTAAAAATTAATTTAAGTAACAGCACAATTATTTACAAAGTTAAGCTCATTTGATTAACCATCTGCAAACTAATGTCGAAATATCATCAAAATTTCAATAAATTTTTCCCATAATACAACAAGGAATTTAATCAATTCAGTCTTGTATGACAGAGCACACTGGACTCTATGAAACAAGATTGAAATGGTTCCCAGTTGCATCATGGAAAAAATTTGCTTCTTGAAATTTTGGTATTTTGACATCTGTGTGCAGAGAGTTAAACTTATTAATTTTACATGGAGTGACACTAAGTTCTACGATATAAAATTAATGCCTACCCTTATCCCCTATGATACAGATTTTGTGAGATGGCCTCCGTGGCAGTAAACTTCATGGCCTCACTTTTCGCAAATCTAATAGACTATGAATTTTTATCCTGCACAGTATGAGTCTCACGCCGCATAAAAGCCAGTCATTTTACATTATTTATTGGTGTTTTAAGGTCTCTTTCAGCACCTATGGCTATATGATGACCACAGAACAAGTATAAAGTCAAATTAAACTAATCGTTTATACCTCTGCTGCTCATTTCAGAAGACTTTCACCCCAGGCATTGGTTACTGGCTTCTACTTTACAAGGAAAACATGCACTGCCCCCTCTCCATCTCTCCCCACCTCCCCCACCCCCCAAAACAAAAACTAAAAAAAAAACTGATGGCTTAGGATTGTAGATTTTTTTGGGAAAGAATATAGTTGATATAAGTGAAAAACAAATATGCTAAGGATAAACACAATTTTTCAGGACAATATAAATATAATTGTAATTCGACCTCGTTCTTTCTGAACCCATAATTTGATTGGCTGGGAGCCGGTCGGCTCCGTGCTCTAATCTCAGTAAATTCACTCTTACCGTGCTCTGATGGCCAAAAGAGGGTCAATTAGAACATGTCTGTATCCATGCTATGTGCAAGCAGTGACACTAAGCTGCTCATATCACAGATCGAGCACACTCCAGTGGTTTTTTCTATGGCAACGGTTGTCAGCATCTGTGCTTTGAAGTACACCTTGTAAATTTGATCATGGCAAATAGACCGAGATCGAAAATGACATTTTTTTTATTGTTTTTCTTCAAATAAAACAGGTTTGGAGAATTTATTCACTTCTAATGATGACAGGAATAACGATGGCGATAAAGATCTCTTGTTGAGTTAGACATTCGTGAATTTGACTATGGAAAAACATTTGTTAACTAGCCCCTTTGGGGCTAGTTAAAAAATGATTTTCTATAGTGTATCTCCTAAATAGAAGATTCAAGGAACATTTTAGTTATTACTGACAAACAAGTAAAAGTTGGCACAGCAGATGTGATAACAAAAACAAAAACACAAGGTTTGCCTTTCTTGAGCCAGAATAAAAATAAGTTCCCATTTACTCAACCAATATTGGCAACATATACACAGTTACAGTATAAGCAGTTGTAAATTAATTATGGGTACAACAGGCATAGTGCTTACATACACCTGCATATGCCATGATTTACAGAAACTAGACTGTTCGAAGTGCATATCACTGCATATGAGTGATAAAATTAGGAAAAGCTTATTTAAATTTGGTTTAAAATCAAAGGTTTCTGGGAAAAAGAATAATTAAGTTTCATTTGCAAGGTAAACCCCAAGAAACTACATTTTTAAGAATATTTAGCTACACATCTAACTTATCTCAATTGTCTGATCTGGTTTTATTGGGGTTTTACATTGCTTTCAACAACTATGGCTATATACTGCCTATATCACAACGTTGTTAGTTCCCAAGATGAAGGTATAATTATTCAAATAGATCCACTGGATGGTCAAAGGAATCCACCAACCACTGGAGAAATTAAATAGCTCATCCACAAAGACACCTCAATATAAAGATAAAACAAATTCCTTATAATTTGCTACATCAATATAGTATTAAAATGTCTGTATGAGCAGCGAGGCCATCGCTGCTGTGCGTTAACAACCTGGCTACCAAATGCGGACCTATTATACCCTGGCCCACATGGGGTTCAAGCTTACAGAAATGTGTCTTTGTGAACGGGTGTGAATCTGGTAAGTCTTGAAAAATGCATTTGATAGAGTAAATGGAAACATGTTTGGACATATAAAAATATGCATTGAATCAGTGTGCATTACGTGTTTTGAGTTAGTGTTTGAGTACCAATGTTTTATATATAACATGTATGAGAAGGGGGTGGGTCCCCAAAATGTCATGGAAAAAATATGCAGGAAAGGGTGGGTGGGTCCAAAAAATCTTCAAAATAAAAATTTGCACCCACGTTCATGCATTCCCCCACCCCCTGTTGGGATAGAGATTCAACTGAACTTTGAAGACAGGTCACAGCTTAATTTGGGTGAATGTATATATAAGCAGGTTTGATAATACATGTCCTGGGCATTTAATAAAATACCATAAGAAATATTTTATCACTTTACCATTTGGCCACAATTAAAGGGACATAACTCTGGACAGTAAATGCCATAATGGTGAAAATCAAACTTGGCCAAAATTTCATGGTAGGTAGTAATGTCACAAATTATAAGGTTGTACATTAAAGTGAACTAGAGTTATCATCTGGAAACTATTGATTTTACCATTTTGCGACTTTTCATGGGGCATAAATCTGAAACGGTAAGAACCATAACAATGGCAATTGAACTTGACATGCATTTCATAGGAGGTAGTAATGTTACAAAATTATAAGGTTGTACATCCAAGCAAACTAGAGCTATCATTTGGAAACCATTGATTTTACCATTTCTGCCACCTTTCAAGAGGCATAACTCCGGAACAGTAAATGTTATTATAGTGAAAATTGAACTTGATCTGCATTTCACAATAGGTAGTAATGTTGCAAAATTATAAGTCATGCATCAAAGCAAGCAAGAGTTATCATCCACAAACCATTGATTTTACCATTTTGCAACTTTTCAAGTGGCACAACTCTGGAAGGGTAAATGTGATAATGGTGAAAATGAAACTTGACATGCATTGTATGGTAGGTAGTAATGTTGCAAAATTAGAAGGTCATACATCAAAGCAAACTAGAGTTACTTTAAGACCAAATTTTTTAGGGGAGTGTAAAAACAAGTGCTGAGATTGGAAAACGGATACTGTGTTACTAGTTTTCATGCTAAGACTTCAGTAAATGCCACTGATACAACTGTCTCAGCAAAATAGGTTTCAGTTAATCGAAGCCACACAAGGAGAAGGTCCATGCATTGAATGACACGATGCCATTAGGTAAAATGAGTTGCAACATTTTTTCCTAATGTTCAAACACTCCAGTTGTATTGAGATCAGTTCATCAACCCCACAAACTGATGATAACAGAGAATGTTTGGACAACCTGAAGTCTTTCCCAACCAAGGAACAATACTGAGGATCCTTGAACTGAGAGGCCAGTACAATTCTCCACTCAACTACTACTCTCCCACTCACTCAGGTTATGTGTTAACTAGTTTAATGGGGAATTAATTTGGAAACATCCATTTTGTATCTGCATATTCATTAACTGGTTGAGTGCTAAATTATTTTTTCAAACATGATTTGAAACATGGGCATTTTTTTTCAAAGATACCAAGCTACCAGCAAGTGCAGTCTTAGTTTACAAAGACTTTGCAGGGTTCATACAGGCAAGGCAAGATCAAATTCAAAGACATTTCAAGGACATTTGACAGCTTTTCAAGAACATACATTTTGCACTGTAAAAGAGCATGCCAGAAATTTGCATGCCTGTTTCTTAACCCTTAAGGCTTCAAATTAATTTTTCAATATAAGCTACCACCTTATATGTTTATACAGTTGTACATGTAGGTGACTTGGCAGTGGTTCCACATCACTGTTGGCTGCCTGCACAGGCAGCCAGCAATGATGTAAAACCAGTGCCAGGATAAATTCAGCCTGCACTGACACATCAAGGATGATTACACTTAGGTGCACATGCTTCAAGGCAATATAAAATGGCAGTTTGGGGCTACATAGGAAACTAAGGGGTAAATTCACTGGAAATTCAAGTGTTTTTCAAGGCTGATGGTCAGTTTTCAAGTACTTTTGAAGACCAAAAAGGGATTCAAGGACTTTTCAATACAAAAGGGAAATTCAAGGCCAACAGGCACTCTCCAATAAATTGTAACCAAACAATTTCAAATTATTTTTTTTCTTCTACTGCTGAGCAAACAGAAAGCTAATACGTCCATTGTAAACCTACCAAAGTAGCTTCTTGCGCTTTACAATTGAGCAATGATAGTGGCATCTAGCACTCAGCCAGTTAATATACACCTGGCATAAAGTTAAGCATGCCCTAAAAGTTTAGCAAGACAAGTAAAACAAGTACGGCCATGAAAAAACTGCGAAAATGAGCAGAGAAGAAAGAAGGTCATTGGCAAGAACCCTTTGACAGTACATGTACACCGAACAACATCACAATTATTGTTTTGGAGAGAAAGCAACACTTTTGATTGTGCATAAATATAATGATAAATTCTAAACTCTAAGGACAATTGTAGTTTTGTTGTATTGTCAGAGGGTTTTTCTTGTCATTGACCTTCTTTTCTTCCAAGCTCATTTTTGCAGTGTTTCCATGACAGAACTTGTTTCATTAATCGTAAAATTTTAGGGTGGGAGCTCAACCTTTTTTGAGATGGATATATTGCATGTCAGGGGCAATGATTGTCTTAATTTCAAGTTGAAAAGATTTCTTTCCAACAATTTATAGGATAGTGCCTATTATAGACAAATACAAATTAGAAATAAGAGTGAATGAAAAATGAGTTACCTTACCATTTCTTCAGATAACTCTTTTTTTCAAAAGCAAGAAAAAGGCATTTTAACTCTCAACCTATGGAATATTCTAAAAATATTTTTCATCAAATCTCATGACCCAAGTTAAAAAATGACCTTCTAAGCAAACTATAAGCATTGTTTGTTAACTGTCCGTCATTTACCACTTAACACCCCCCCCCCCCCCCCCCCACCCCTGAGTATTTTCAAAATATTTTTCATCAAATTTGCTATAAAAATTCATCTAAATTTAAGTAAAGAAATCATTGTTCAAAAGTCCCTTCAATTTACAGGAGAGAAATTTTGTTAAATGTGCCCAAATTTTACTTTTTTTTCAGTGGCAAGCGATTTTGTGTCTAAGCAGGAATATCTGCCAGTAGCATGAAAAGAGTTAAGTTTGCTTTCTGCATCTATGCCAACAGAAGCCATGGTCATAGGCTCTATTGATCCACCTGATTCCTGAAACTCTTCTGCGCTGTGTAGACCAATTCAAATTACATTTGATTGGTATGCATAATTCTTTGTTTCAGGGAGCATGGTGGCTCAGTTGTTATGGAATTGGACTTCAAACCGAAAGGTGCATGGTTCAGTCCTCACCAGGGGAAAATGAATTGTGTTCTTGAGCAAGGCACTTAATCCTGACTGCCCAGGTGAGTGCATGGTGGTGCTGTGTACTAAGGCATACTGCATGTCGATGATGCACTTGTCTTCAACCAATGCTAACCCTGCTTGTGTGGAGTTAGTACGTTGGGGAGTCTGGCAGTTGCTTGCTGTTGCCAGGTGGTTCTCTCTGGGTACTCCAGCTTCCTCCATCCATAAAACTGTCTAAAATGTCGTTAAATCTCAATAAATAAATAAATAATTTTTTTGTTTAAGAGCACTGGTTTACATTGTGATGCTATAGAATTGCATTGTCAAAACTGTTATCATATAAATGGAAAAGCCCTTCTACTGCGTAACTATATAACTTGTTTGGCAATGCTGTTAACAGTCATAGCAACGCAATGCACAAGCTGATGTTGATTGTCATGCACAATGTTTCCTAAGGGAGGGCTCTCAGGGGCCCCTCCACCAATCCACCTCAGTATTGTCCTTTGGAAAAATTATGCTATGAAATGAGAGTCATAATGTTTACAGTACTGCAAATACCAACCAGAGTAGTTAATGACAACTCAAAATAAATGGTTTTATGTGTTGAAGGCAGCAGGAATGGTGTAGGACAAGCCCCTTTTACCCCTTTTTTCTCCTGTCATGTCTGAACAGGGCAAAGGAGCAAAAGGTTGAGGTATTCAGTGTCTCTTGTGTCTCCTTCAGTTCTTCTTAGGAGGTGGAGGTTGAGATGGGGAGACCGTTAACATAGGTGTTGTTGGTGTTCTGGTAGGTAGAGGGTCTGAGGGCTGAGTTGGCTGGTACAGTCTGGTCCTTGCGGCAGCCATGAGTGTGTTGTTTTCTGCAGGTGGCATTGTTAATAGGTAAACTCTGCTGATTAAGTGTGTTTCTTTCTTGAGATTCTCGCCTTCTCATCCAAGTCAGATCATGTGTTCTGTTTGTCCCATTATGAATTCCTGGTGGCCTTCATCCCTAACCTTCTCTCCCAAAAGGGCTTACACATACTCTGTGGTGATCACCGCCTGTTGGGTTTCTGATTGAGAAAAGCTGGAGAAGCAAGAGCAACTTCCTGTACCAAAGAAAAGCCTCCCTCCTCCATCTCCACTATCTGGAAAAAAGTGTGATGAGCTGGAGATTGGACTGTATCCTGGCGGACGCACATCCACTGGACTGGGGGTGCCAAGCTGGACGTGGAATGGTCAGGGGTACCAGGTGTTGAGTTTTCACAGCACCTACACCCTCCCTCTCTTCCATTTCCCTCTTTTGTTTTTCCTTGAAATCCGTCAGTCAGCAGGCATTGCGTCATCTGGCAGAAGGTACCTTTTTTCTCTTTCTCTTCTTTTTCTGTAAGTCCTCTGTATGTCTCTGTATGTCTTCGGTGGTTAGATAAATCAGTCCAGGTTGCAAGGAGGACTAGTGTGAGGGAAATTCCCCCCCACGAAAGGTGCTACACAACTCTCGGAGGAGGGCAGGTCTGGTGTTGTCAAAATTCACTGTTACACACCTGGAACTTAATTAAGCAGCCCTGAAATGTTTCATGACAGTGAAGTTGCTATTACTGATTTTCATGTTTTAATGATTGTTATGTCTTGCAGTACATTTCGTCTAGTGAAACATGATGATTCTGGTTGATAGCAAACCCCAAACGCATCCCTAGTCCACAAGAAGCATGCTTCCCACAAATGTCACAAAAAACACTATCACCCAAGTGTAATATCTGGGCATAAAACAAGAAAATTTGTCATATCTTTTATCAATAAATGTTGACATGGCAAGGAGGAGACTGTCAGGCATGTCATTTAAAACTTTTGGAAGGCAACTTGACTATAGTCATTCATCAGCAGACTTGTCTGAAAACATCAACAAACCAACGATGTTAAGGACTAACCAAGGCCTGGACAACCGCAAAAGACCTCTCCTCAGGAAGATCAGAGTCCTGCACGCCTTGTTAGGCATGAACCCTTTACTTCAAGTTGGGTTTTGAAATGCCTTTGGCTCCCCAACAGGCATTTGTGCAACAGACCTGCCCGAAATCATCTTAAAGCACTGGGTATGAGGTCCAGAAGCGTCATAAGCGTCGAACCTTCATACAGAAGTTCTGTACAAAAAACTGACTGCACTAACTAAAGTACAAAATGGCTCCTGGTGGCCATCTTGAATTTTGGACTGCACTCAAAAACACTCGTTCTCATCCCACGGTGTTAACAAAGGTTCTCAAGAAGTTTCGTAAAGATCGGTTTATAAATATGGCCTCTAGCCTGGAGATTGTTATACAGTTTTGCTACACTTCAACAGTCTACATACTGTGGCGTTGCAGTTGTTTCCAGGCAAGTCTAATTGGGCAACCAAGACTTGCCTAAAAACAACTGCCAGAGCACTTTGGATGTTTATCCAAAAACTGCATGTTGGGTGCCTGTTTGGTTTTATAAAACAAGAGGCCCCACAGGGCCTGAAGTGCTCATCTTGAACAGAACACAATACAGTCCAAGAATGAGTCTACATTAAGCAATTCATCTTCATAGGATACAATGTCAATCCTTGAGCCCAGCAGGAGTGACACAAATAGTCTGAGATTCATGCCTTTTCTTCAGTTGATCATAATGTAAAATATAGAGCTCTCCTTTGAAGCCCCTTGATACAACCTATGGGGATTAATCTTAGTTACACACCTCTAGAGGGTACTGAATACTAAATTTCTTATTCTTCAGCTGCATGGCCAATTCCAGCTCAAATAGGGAGCCCAAATATTAACCCAGGCTCTCGATTTGATCAAAGTTGAATCTACCTCCCTAGAGATATACCAAATATGAAAGCATTCTCAATGTTGGATCTGAAGAAGAAAAATTTGAAAGAAATTTCTTCATATTGCACCAAGTTAAAATTTGGGCTACCACAGCGAGCCCAAATATTAACATACAAGCCCGATTTGAATAAAACTGAATCTGACCCCTCTAGAGATGTTTTATACCAAATATGAAAGCATTCTGACTAGTGGATCTGAAAAAGAAGATTTTCAAAGAAATTTCCTCACATTGCCCTAAGCTAAAATTCGGGCTACCATGGGAAGCCCAAATACTAACCAGGGAAACAATTTGAACAAACTTGAATATGACTCCTCTAGAGATGTTATAAACCAAATATGAAAGGATTCTGATAGGTGAATCTGAAGAAGAAGATTTTTGAAGAAATTCTCTCATATTGCACTAAGTTAAATTTCAGGTTCCCATATGAAGCCCAAATATTGACCCAGGCACTCAAATTGAACAAACATGAATCTGCCGCCCCCCCCCCCCCCTCCCCAGATGTAGTATATCAAATAAGAAAGCATTCCGACCGGCATATCTGAAGAATAAGGTTTTTAAAGAAATTTCCTCATATTGCACTAAGTTAAAATTTGAGCTACCATAGCACCCAAATAAATCCCTAGGAACCCAATTTGAACAAACTTGAATCTGACCCCCTTAAAGATGTTGTATACCAAATATGAAAGCATTCCAACTGGTGGATCTGAAGAAGATTTTTAAAGAAATTTCCTCATATTGCACAAAGTTAAAATTTGGGCTACCATAGCGAGCCTGAATATATACCTAGGAACCTGATTTGAACAAATCTATCCATCCCCCCCCCCCCCCCCCCCCCCCCCCCCCCCCGAGATGTTGTATACCAAATATGAAAGCATTCTGAATGGTGGTTTTGAAGAAGATTTTTAAAGAATATTCCCCATATTGCCCTAAGTTAAGAATTCAGGCTCCTGTATTGAGCCCAAATAAGAACCAATGGGCTTTATTTTAACAAACCTGTATCTGCCCAAATATTGACCCAGGCACTCAAATTGAACAAACATGAATCTGCCCCCCTCCCCCCTCCCCCCAGATGTAGTATATCAAATAAGAAAGCATTCCGACCGGCATATCTGAAGAATAAGGTTTTTCTTCAGATATGCCGGTCGGAATGCTTTCTTATTTGAAAGCGGAGGTGCAGCAATGACCTAGAACTCTCTGGTCATTGCTGCACCTCCCACTTCCCTGAAGGGAAGAGGAAGGAGGGGGTAATGGCTATATTTATTCATTTATTTATTGTTGTTTAAGGTCACATACTTCTGCACAATGGCTAATCGTGACCACAACATAGAGATAAAGTCAAGGTCAGTCAATCGTTTATGCCCCATGTTGCCTATTTCAGAGGACTATCACCCCAAGCATTAATGACTTTGTCCTATTTTACCAGTAAAACAGTGCTTGTTTACTAGAGATGGGCGGTTTTCAAATTTCATGTCGGTTCCGGTTTCATTCAAAGAGTCGGGTTTTCGGTTTCAGTTTTTATTGTACAAACATAACAATACATTGCATTTGCATATAAGAAGATATATTTGGTGCCAGTCAGTATCACAGGGACTCCCTTTCCAGGGCAATGCACCTGTGTAATATACAGCACCTGTGCAATATACCGGTACTCTGATTTCCTGGGCACAATGTATTTGCATAAATCATCTGAAGAGCTTCAAGTTTGAGAAAAATGATTTTTGTCTTGAGTCTGTTGCAAAATTAGCCCCACCACCCCCCCAAAAAAAAAAAAAAAAAAAATACCTGTATTTAGGTTAACCCGACACACCCTAAAAAATTATGCCGACCATAAAAATTTTATCGAGTAAAAGTTGCTCATATAGGTTGTTGTACCCCTAAATTTCCATCCAACTTCAACTGTGATTTTGATGCAGGCTTTGGAGTTCAAGCTTTCAAAATTACATGTAGAAATAAATATATTTGTCATTATAAATGTGGAATAAGTGACAAGTTCCAGTTCTGCAAAGGAAATCGCACTTGATAAACAGATGAACATTTTAAATACGATGTGTGGGAAGTAACTTTGTTACCTATTTTCGCAGTAAATGCCATAATCGAACACAATACCAAATACTGCAGCTGTTCTGAAAAAGGGGTATCGCAACTCTAGTTTGAAAACAAGGTTTTTTCATAAACTATCTGAAGAGTTTCAAGTTTGTGAAAAATGATTTTTGTCTGGAGTCTGTTGCAAAATTAGCCCCCCCCCCCCCCCCCCCCCAAAAAAAAAAAAAAAACAAAAAAAACTGTATTTAGGGTAACCCGACACACCCTAAAAAATTATGCCAACTATCAAAATTTTAGTGAGTAAAAGTTGCTCATATAGGTTGTTGTAACCCTAAATTTCCATCCAACTTCAACTGTGATTTTGATGTTGGCTTTGGAGTTCAAGCTTTCAAAATTATGTGTAGAAATAAATATATTTGTCATTATAAATGTGGAACAAGTGACAAGTTCCAGTTCTGCAAAGGAAATCGCATTTGATAAACAGATGAACATTTTAAATACGATATGTAGGAAGTAATTCTGTCACCTATTTTTGCGGTAAATGCTACACTCGAACACAATACCAAAAGGGGTATCACGACTCTAGTTTGAAAACAAGGTTAACTTTAGGTTGTGTCTCTCTTTATTCTGAGAAGTGAAGACCTGATTAGAGTTTTTCAACATTGAAGTTGAAAACCGCGATGACAGGTTTTCTGTAATTGTTTCGGTTTTGATAACAAAACCGAAACCAAACCGAATGTTTAGTTAACCACCCATCTCTATTGTTTACCACAGTAAACAAGCACTGTCTCACATTCCTGGGTTCCCGCAGGGGGGGAGGGCAAAGGCAATGGCTAGGACTAGCTCCCCCTATCTCCAAGAAAATTTTGCACAATTTAGTGATCTAAAAGCACATCTGGGGCATTTGTAGCATGTGTTTGGGGCTCTGTGTTGTGCAAAAGTTGCAATGGGGCCAATGTTTTGGGTGGTTTGAACAGCAAAAATTTTAGGGGCAGTTAAGGCTTCACAGGCCCCACCCCCAAAGGAACACCACAGGCCTTCTCATAGTGTTTTCTTTTTTTCAACACAGGAGACTTCCATTTTAAGTCCCCCCTCCCCCTCCAAAAAAACAAACAATGGGGCAGTACTCTCTGACATATATACTCTTCTCACAACCATTTCTAGCAGATAGTATTTCATTACTTCAAATTTTTCCCAGGCAAGGAAACAACAGGACCTCTGAATAGAGAAATCAGTGAAACTGCATAAAAGATGCACTTGTGACAGTATGATTTATTTAGGAGCAGACCAAATATTAACAAAGAGACACGCGACTGCTACAAAATTATAAGCAATAAATGTTTATTATAATCAATAACTTTACATAATTGTTTTGTTTGTTCCCATTTAAAATCATTTGCTGTTGGTCTGAATTGGTAAGAATTTTTCAAACTAAAGATGCTTGCACTATGTAACCAATAATTGTCATAAACTGCATGCATTTTTCCTGTGCCCCAGGTGATTTAAATTGTTTTTATTAGAAATTATAAATGCTGTAGATTTAATTGGTAGAGTGTTAGAAGCTACCATCAGGGCTCTACTGAAAAGTGCTGAAACTTACTTTTGTGGCTTCACATTGTGCATATTGGCTTGTTGTTCATGCAGCAGTAAATAAAGAAATGTTCAAGTAAAATTGTTTTGTTACAATTTATTGGAGAGTGTCAACAAGTACCTCTCCAATAAACAGTAACAACACAATTATTGATGAACAAAATCTTGCTAAACTAAGGCTCCCCTTGCTGGCAGCATTGTATCTTTGAAAAAAAATACTCATGTTACAAATCACCTTTGAAAAACTATTTAGCATTCTATCAGTTAACATATTTCTGCTGCATTTCAGAATTTCTTGTTCTCACTGATGGTTTCCTAAGAAATTTGAAGAGAGAGTTGACTGCTTCAGTAAAACACAACTTCAGGACTTATTTATTTATTTATTTATTACACACCCGTAACTGTATTTCTCACGATCACATGGATTTTAGGAGCATGCGGTAATTTTAACCAGAAAGCTCTAGTGCGATCCGATAAAAAGTATCCTTCGTGTGCACAAGTTCTCTCGATAGACTGGTTCTTATAGTTTGCAGCGTTCAGTGGGACATAACCAATGAGAACCATCGGCTATATTTATCTGTCGGAATTACCGATTCTCATACCAAAATGTTTGATGCACAACTTTGCTAATAACTATTGAAAGTCATGAAAGACACATGATCGCTGCCAAGAAATTGAACAGTGAAACTCAACCTTTGCTCCGTTATTGAAAACCGAGGAAAACTTGGTTAATTTTAGAGCAAAAAAGTACAATTGGGTTCAATATTTCAGCCAGCCACTTGTATAGTTCCCATAAAATTTTGTTACAATGTTGCCCTCACCGCTGCGTGCTGCCGACGAGTCGATACGAGGTCTACTGTGTAATCCCATTCGATTCACACTTCGGCAACGAAGCAGCGCGTTTGCTAACGCAAACATACTTTGAAGAGCATGTTAAGATGAAGTAGTTCTCAGGAAGCAAGACTAAATCAATCTTGAAAACTGGTTACCATGAAGCGGAAAAACAGGCGGCGACACGCAGAAAGTGCCTTGACTGGCTTGAGGTGTTTGGCAGCTAGTAGTACATGCAGTTACAGATTAACTATCACCAATTCCATCCTTATCCCCCCCCCCTCCCACACACTAGCTCAATAAAGAAAATAAATTCGGAAGAATGAAAAGCCAGGTTTTATAAAAAAAAAACTAAGTAGTTTACATTCGTGGAACCAATGTTTTTTTACGTTGTAGTGGGTGTTGCCTGTTAGGGCAACTGTTTTATTTTTATTTTTATTTTTTTTTTTGCGGGGGGTGGGGGGGGGTGGGGGTGGGGGTGGGGGGGGGGTTAGGGGAAGGAGTATTGCTAATATATGACTTTTTCTGGAGTTTGTACTGGGGAAATTAAAAAAAGTTACCAGCTACCCACTACTGAAATTCTGAACGATCTCGAGTAGGATGGGAATGAGACCACGAAGAGGGGAAGGGTGGTAAATACATGTGGTGTGATGAATGCAATATATTGTCAATTTTATGAGATGACTTCCATGAAATTCAAAAATAAGTATTAGAATATTTAAAACACAGTCAATATGATAATATTTTCCAGACACAGATTGATGTGTATTTTTAAATGACTAGTTAAGAATTATTTGCTAGTATTTCTGTTTTATACAGGGGTATTATTTTGCTTTAATTATCAGCAACAAAACTTAAATTATGTCCCCTAAATGAATTAGCTACATGGGTGTATGGGATGGGATAGGGGTTGCAGCACTTTTATCCCCCTTCACCAATAAGCAGCTAATTTTGCAGTTTTCATTGAAAGGGACTGGTATTTTCAGAACAGATTGTTCAGAGGGAGGGGGTATTTTTATAATTTTGGCAAATATCAGGGTGGTGGGCAGATCATTTTCATGGGCAAATTCGAGGAAAGGGTCTACATTTTGATTTTGAAACAATAGTTCAGGTTCAGTTTGATTGGTCAGCCTCCATCCCCAAGAAAATGTCCAAAAGCCTATCATTAGTCACATTCTATCAGTCCTCTTTAAAACTTTTAAACTACTAAATGCAAATTCAAAATACCAAATTCCAAATTTAAGATTGACAAGATATTGGAGCAGACACATAAAAAAATTATTTTGTTTTGAAACCAGATGCCAAGAAAAAAATATTGACAGACCCGATCAGATAACAAACTGGTGAAGTATAGTTTTATTACTAGCACAAAATAATGTAAACATTGATCAATCTTTGAAAATATAATCAACCAAAATAAGTTGGAGCTTACTGTGAGAACACCCCCCCCCCCCCCCCATCCCCCCACCCCCCTGATTCTCTTTGAGCCTCTGACTAAGGCTGTTGCCTAACTTGGATACTCATTTCGTGAGCTTTCGAGAAAATGCTGTCAGGTTATAGATGAGTTGGGGGGGGGGGGGTAAAATAGGTGTACAGTCTAAACTACTTGTGGAGACAAGACATGACATTTTCTTGCAGTTATCATGCAATATATTTCTCCCTTTGTATGCTGTATCTGTAATAAATGTGGACAACCTAAAGACTTTATTTTGTAAGTGCAGCCCATTTCAAACAACAGTTATCAAGACTTGAGGTAAATAAAAAGAAGGCTAAGTTTCAAGTCAGAAACTTTATAATGTTGAAAAATAAAGTGCTAACTTACCAAGACTGCAAAGTTCACTCAGAATGGAATCTCAAACTGCTTCAGCTGCTCTGCACGATTGAATGAATGCCCCGGAAGGGTAATTTATTGCACAAAATGTCTTTTCTCCTCCAATGTGTGCTTTTGTTACAGTGCAGAACAGAAATGACCGATGTCCACATGAGATAGGCGATAGCCTAGTGGCAGTAGATCTAGTGCATGTAAAATCAAGCAGAGTTCAAACTTCTATTTTAGTTTCACTTTCAGTTTAAAAAGCACGAAATTTAAACAGAGCGGCCAGTTCGCACCGTATTCAAATTAAAATCCTTGTACATTTTCCATTCTCAAGATATAATGATGCCTGCACACCCACTTTTGAAAACACATTTCAGACCACATAATTTGTGACGGCTGATATGATGAACGCAATCCTTTGAGTTTTAAGTGGCCGGACCGACATTTTGGGGGGAACAAAATGAATCAACAGCGATTCTACAGGTGGCAAGGTCAAAGACTTAAGACTGGTTCTCTGACAAAATTGCCCGTTTCTCTCTAAAATTCTTTCAGCCGTTCAAATTGTCGACTATTTAATTAAATTAGCGATTAATTACAGTGAATTCTTTTTCAGGGTTGGTTGTGTAATAAATACAGAACCACACTTATGTTTGAATGGGTTAACGATTACTGAACGAGAGCGTGTGGCACTGGGATAACCACTCGAGCCTACCGGCTCTCGTGGTATCCCTGCGCCACTCGCTCTCGTTCAGTAATCGTTAACCCATTCAAACATAAGTGTGGTTCTGTATATTTACTGCTTAAGGTCACTGTCAGCATCTATGCCTATATTAGAACTGCAACATAAATATAATGCCAAGTATAGCCAATAATTTATACCATTTTGCCCACTTTAGAGGATTTCCACCCTGGGCACAGATTGCCAAATCCTATTTTTTCAGTAAAGCAGACCTTTTTACCCCAGTAAACAAGAACTGTTCCACTTCCTAGGGCTGTAACACAAGACTTCAGGACTTCTGGACTTAGTGTAGATTAATTCAGAATGTCTGTTTAAAACATGTATATATTTGTGTGTTTACCACATGCCTTTAGTAAATGACTAAATAAATAAATATACATTCTATATGTACTTAATAATTGTTCAATTTTCATATTTTACTTAGGACTTTTTCGGAAACTGCTGGGTCGGAGAATGTTCTCACAACATAAGAGGAGAAAAATAAAATTTAATGTACCAAGAGATGACAAAAGTCCCCCAGAGAAAAGACTATACCCTATAAACACATGGGTCACCTATCAGACATAACCATGGAAACCAAATAAAAAGAAGAAAAAATATGAGGATGTGGAATTTTGCTGCATCTTTTAACCATCTCCAAACTGATGTCAAAATACCGAAATTTCAAGCAGCAGATTTTCCCATTATGCTACTAGGAATTTCAAAAAGCTCTGTCAAACAAGATTGAATTGGTTAATTCCTAGATGTGATCCTGGTTGCTAAAACTGTCATTAAATCAATAAAACAAAACAAAAATTCCTAAATGCATTATGGGAAAGGATTGCATGGAGAAATTTGACATTTTGACATCAGAGTTCAAATGGTTAACCAAGATTTTCTCCTAAAACTTTGGAAGGTGGTAGAAAAAGCTTGGATGTACTGTTGGAAAAACATGACAGCATGTACATCTACTTTAACTGGTAGAGTGCTAAATTACTTTTGGTTACCAAAGTTTGTTCACTAGTCTTTGCCTTGTCACAATTTTTGAGAGAGGGCCTGTAGGCAAGAAAAATCCCTGAGAGAGTGCCTGTAGGCACTCTCTCATCAATTGCAACAAAGTAAATCCATACATACAGATTAAATTATTTCCCTTCAAAGATAATATGAAGCACATCCGCTGAGTATGGAGCCTTAAAATTGTGATACCTGTACTTCAGAATAAAGCCCAAATATGGGTTTCCAGCACTCTACCAGTTAAGATGAGAAACAGCTCACAGGTTTTGAGAAGACCTTATAGCACCCATTCAAAGAGTTCAAATTCTGTACACACCACATTTCACAAACTAAATGTTGTATACAGTACTGTGATCACAAATCTGATCACTTTTGTCACTAGATCTTGATCTGATTGTTAGAAACTACACTAGTAGGTCAAGATTTGTTAAATAATGTACTGCAAAAACAAGACTGTATCAACCCCCCTCCCCCAAAACACCAAACAAAAATAGTATCTCAGATTCAATGTTTTTACTTCCACATTCTTTTTTGACAAGTGAGATTCCATAGGGTTAATTCTTTGCATGCTGCTGGCAGATATTCCTACCCAGGACAGCATTTTTCTTGCCACTGAAATAAGTATAATTTGGGCAAATTTAATAAAAATTTTCCCCTGTAAGATATATGAATTGCAGCCCAATTGATTTCTTGAGTTAAATTGAGATTAATTTTTCAACAAATCTCATTATGGCTGCTTCACAGCAGCCATGACTATATTTGATGTAAAATATCTTGAAAATACTTGGTGAGTTAAGGGGAGGAAAGCAGATGGAGAATATGGCCCAGATTGTGACCCAGTCATGACCCAATGGAAATTATCTGTCCACCTCTGTGATAACAGAAGTGTATGCAACTACAATGAGACAGTTTTTCACCCGGTGTATTAACAAAATAGAGTACTAACTTTCTATGATCTTGTGACCATCATAGACACACTCTACTGGTTTCAAACTGCACTTGAGAAATTGAAAAAAACAAGTGCAATGCCAAGGGTGGCTATGCTCCCAGCCCCACTGCCAAGCATGAGTTTCTAGTCATTTATCTTTGTTGATATTGAATTAATGAATATCTTATCTTATCTCCATTAAACCATAGCACCAATACAGCAGGCCAGCAAATGTGCCCATGGGACACTAATGCCCCCACTTTATGATAAACTATATTTAGTGGTTAAACAAAGTCCAAAAAGGGGCCATAACTCAGATAAAAATTATTGCACCATACTCAAAAACAAACCTGTCTAGTATATTGTCTACAGTAAGCTAATTTCCAAGTTTGATTGAAATCAGACACCAAAAACTCAAGTTACCATCCGGAAATCAATATCAACATGTCTTCTAAGCTGGAAAAGTGTCATAACTCTGCCAAAAAATATCGGACCAAGCCCACTATCAATCCCAACCTGTATTATGCTCCAGGTAAGCAGCGTATTTGTGTATTTACGCAATAAAAATATGTAAAAACGCAAAAAAAAATAAACAGGGTTGCATATCAAAAATCAAAGAAACCACCAAATATACAATTGATGAAAATTTCTCTGGTGTTATTTACATGATTGGTCTTTTTCATGATGTTCTGAATACATGTTGCAGCCCATTTTAACCCCATATTCTGAATACAGATTTGCATGTATTTTATTGTTACGACCTCACTAAAAAGTGTGCACTCCATCAGCCCGAGGTCAAGTCGTTGGGTGAGACACATTAAATAAAATTTCAAGTTTGGTTAAGCTTCTTTCTATTTCAGAGTGGAACTACACGTTTTAGCGACATGTTATTGCTGAAAATAGCATCTGCAGACCATGTGCGCAAGTAATAATGGGGGTTGCACTAAAAGACAATGAGCATAGTTGAGCATAGAACAAGTAAGGTGGGAATGGAAAAATAAAAGTGTAGGGGTGTGTTTTGAGGTCTTATATACATCTACTGAAAAAATTATGGATACTCTATACCAATCATCAAAAGATTCTGACAGATGGATCTGAAGAAGAATTTTACAAAATTTTTGTCTTATTGGACTGAGTTAAAATTCGGGTTCCCTTGGTGAGCCTAAACATGAATCCAGGGACTTGGTTTGAACAAACTTGAATCTTACTCCATTTAGGATCCTACATACCCAATATCAAAAGATTCTGATTGATGCATCTGAAGAAGAGGATTTTTAAAGAATATTCTTCATATTGCACTAATTTAAAATTTGGGCTCCCACTAGGAACCCTAATATAACTCCAGGGACTTGTTTTCAACAATTTTCAAGCTGATCCCTCCTAGAGATGCAGTATACCAAATATCAAGAGATTCTGACGGGTAGATCTTAAGTAGATTTTTAAATACATTTCCTTATATTGCACCAAGTTAAAATTTGGGTTCCCACAGGGAGCTCAAATATGAACCCAGAGAATTGTATACCAAGTATTAAAAGATTCTGCCTGACTGTTCTGGAGAAGATGTTTTAATTGTTAAAAAAAAATTGTGGGGTGCTAATAGCATTATACCCTTTTTGCTTCGCCCAGTGGGTGTGACAACTTTGTTTGAACAAACTTGAACTGATATATGATAAGGAACATGCATATCAAATTTGGTTCAGTTTGTCCCAGTGGTATATGAGGAGTCATAAAGTAAAGTTCACACCAGCCACCTGACTGGATGATGGATGGATGGCAGACGGTCGATGGACAGAAAGTGATCACTGGAGCTAAAAATTTTATATTGGCATCCATCAATGAGTTTGGAAACAACACCACACCCCTAAAACAATATTATACTATGACAGGTCATTAATTTCCCATGCAGCATGCTTTTACTCAATCACACAAGATATTTAGGAGTTTCAAATTTCGTTTTTCTCAATCGAAATAAAATGAAAGTGCCAATGACACTGTAGCTCAACTTGTCAAGACAAAGACATGCACGTGTATAGTATGTGACACAGCAATGACAAACATCTAGGTAATGACCTGATAACAAAGGTACATATAAAGTATTGTAATGGTCTGTACATAAATACTGACTGTTGCCTGTAACAAATGTATAGGTAAAGTATTGTAAAGGTGGGTAACAGTCAGATGCTAAACTATAAAAGAAAACTTTGAGTCCCAGAGTGGGTCTGACTGAACCCCAAAATATTTGTTCTCATAGCACAGTGATAACAAAGGCACCCCAAAACACACTCGTTCCTGTCCCAAGGTGAAAACAAAGGTACCCAAGAAGTTTTGTGAAGATCAATTCATAAATACGAGCTGTATAGAACTTGTGACAAAAAACTGATTGGACCTAATTTTGGTACAAAATGGCCACTGGCAGCCATCTTGAATTTTGGACCGTACCCAGAAACACTCATTCTCGTCCCAAGGTGATAACAAAGGTACCCAAGAAGTTTTGTGAGGATTGGTTCATAAATACAGCCTCTACCCTGAGCCGTATTGACATGTGTGCTCACATTGTGCAAGTAGCACTGAATAAGTCAAAGTTCATCTAATTTGCATAATTTCTGCACGAAAAAAAACCCCTCAGAATATGTGATGTATTCCATGTTACTAAACATTCATACAAAAATTTATTCAAATCAGAACTTTCATACAGAAGACTGATTGCACTAATTTTGGTACAAAATGGCTGCTGGTGGCCATCTTGAATTTCGGACCACACCCAAAAACACTCGCTCTCATCCCACGGTGATAACAAAGGTACCCAACAAGGTTGTAAAGATTGGTTCATAAATATGGCCTCTAGTCTGAGCTGTATAGAAGTTGTGTACAAAAAACTGATTAGACCTAATTTCGGTACAAAATGGCCACTGGCAGCCATCTTGAATTTTAGACCGCACCCAGAAACACTCGTTCTCATCCCAAGGTGATAACAAAGGTACCCAAGACATTTCGTGAAGATCAGTTCATAAGAACAGACTCAAGTCTGAGCCGTATTGACATGTGTACTTAATGTGTGTAAGTCGCACTGAAATATCAAAGTTCATCTAATTTGCATAATTTCTGCACGAGAAAAAAACCCGTATTATATGTGATATATCCCATGGTACTAAACATTCTCACAAAAAATTATTCAATTCAGCGCTTTCATATGTAAGTTCTGTGCAAAAATCTGATTGCACCTAATTTTGTACAAAATGGCTGCCATCGGCCATCTTGAATTTCGGACCGGACCCCAAAACACTCGTTCTCGTCCCACGGTGATACCAAAGGTACCCAAGAAGATTCGTAAAGATAGGTTCATAAATACGGCCTCTAGCCCGAGCCGTATTGGCATTTGCACTTACAGTGCTGAAATTAACACCAAAAAACATCAAAATTAGTCTAATTTGCACAATTTACGCACGAGAAAAAACCCCGTATTATATGTGATGTACCCCATGGTACTAAACATTCATACAAAAAATTATTCAAATCAGAGCTTTCATATGGAAGTTCTGTACAAAAAACAGATTTCTGCATCATCGGTACAAAATGGCGGCTGGCAGCCATCTTGAATTTCGGACCGCACCCAAAAACACTCATTCTCGTCCCACGGTCATAACAAAGGTACCCAAGAAGTTTTGTAAAGATCGGTTCATAAATACGACCTCTAGCCCGAGCCATAGCCAACTGTTGACGTACGGACAGATGGACAGACGGACGGACAGACGGACGACGGGCCATGACAATAGCTCAAATTTGACTTCGTCAAAGTTGAGCTAAAAATACTCAATTCATCAGAAAATGGTGGAGAAAATACCCAATCCATTCAAAGTTCATCTGGGGCTCTGCTTTCAGCATCTATACTATATCACAACCACAGTAAAATTATGAGGTCAAGTTCAGCAGATAATCTATAAATAAACTTTCCACTTAAGAAGACACTCTCAATCCAGGTATTGGTTACCAGGTCATATTATATCGGAAAAACAGAACTTATTTACCACTGTAGACAGGCACTGCTTTACTTCCTGCAATTGCTTCTAATAATAAAATATTTCCTGCAATTGCTTCTAATAATAAAATAGTTACTGCACTGCACTCTGATGTCAAATACTGATGTTTTCAGCAGCAATGTTTTCCCATAATGCAACTGAAAATTCCAACCAATCATATCTCATTTGACAGAACTCTGTGAAAAAGCTGACATTCCTTTGCCTCCATCTTTGAAGCTATGGCTTATGATGGCATCATTTCCACGTTGTCTATATACTTCTTTTGCATCTTAATACTTATTATCATTTAACTGGATTTATTCCATAATCATAATGCAGTTATCTGGTCAAATATGTACTTTGGTATGGTAAATTGTTTGCTGCTCACAGATATGTGCAAATAATAGGATCATTTCATTAAGGAGTACACACATTTTATGGGTCATATTGCATATGACATTTTCATAAAATTTCTCAACAAAATCTATTGTAGTATTGGCCATTTAATTTGTACTTATCTTGAATGAATGAATGAATGAATGAATGAATCTTTATTTAGCAGTATACAACAAAAAATGCCGCTCAGGATCACAGATCCAATGTCGAGTTGTGACCTTGACCTTTGACCTGGCGAGTCCAAGGTCAATAGGGTTCTTCCTCGCACCAAGGCCAACACACCTATGAAGTTTCATGACTCTAGGTTGAACCACTATCAAGTTCTCATCCGGAAACCAATTGTTGCGATATGCTATGTACAAGGTCACTGTGACCTTGACCTTTGACCTGGTGAGTCCAACATCAATAGGGTTCTTCCTCGCACCAAGGCCAACACGCCTGTAAAGTTTCATGGCTCTAGGTTGAACCACTATCAAGTTATCATCCGGAAACCAATTGTTGCGATATACTATGTTCAAGGTCACTGTGACCTTGACCTTTGACCTGGTGAGTCCAAGATCAATAGGGTTCTTCCTCGCACCAAGGCCAACATACCTATGAAGTTTCATGACTCTAGGTTGAACCACTATCAAGTTATCATCCGGAAACCAATTGTTGCGATATACTATGTTCAAGGTCACTGTGACCTTGACCTTTGACCTGGTGAGTCCAAGATCAATAGGGTTCTTCCTCGCACCAAGGCCAACACACCTATAAAGTTTCATGACTCTAGGTTGAACCACTATCAAGTTATCATCCGGAAACCAATTGTTGCGATATACTATGTTCAAGGTCACTGTGACCTTGACCTTTGACCTGGTGAGTCCAAGATCAATAGGGTTCTTCCTCGCACCAAGGCCAACACACCTATGAAGTTTCATGACTCTAGGTTGAACCACTATCAAGTTATCATCCGGAAACCAATTGTTGCGATATACTATGTTAAAGGTCACTGTGACCTTGACCTTTGACGTAGCGAGTCCAAAATCAATAGGGTTCTTCCCCTCACCAAGGCCAATCTACCTATGAAGTTTCATGAATGTGAGTTGAACCATTATCAAGTTATCATCCGGAAACCAATTGTTTAAGATTTACTATGTTCAAGGTCACTGTGACCTTGACCTTCGACGTAGCATGTCCAAAATCAATAGGGTTCTTCCTCCCACCAAGACCAACCTATGTATGAAGTTTAATGAATGTGAGTTGAACCACTATCAAGTTATCATCCGGAAACCAATTGTTTACGCCCGCCCGCCCGCCCGCCCGCCCGCCCGCCCTCCCGCCCGCCCGCCCGCCCGCCCGCCCGCCCGCCATTCACCAAACTATAAGTCGAGTTTGACTTCGTCACAACTCGACTACAAATTATACATGCATCATTATAGAACAAAAATATACATACAGAATTATAGAACAAAAATAATCTAATAAACCTGTATACCGCAGGGAGACGGCATAGCCAGATTGGCTGTCCACCTGTCGTCTCCAGGGGATTATATCATGCAACATTGGAATCGGACTGTCCAACAATCGTTCATCTATTCTTAGTCTTGGTCGCTGGTGGCTAGTGTAACTCACACAATTTAGTTAAGAGACGAGAATTGAGTTAACCCTTTACCCAACATGAAAAGCAGACGACACTTGCAAAAAAAACAAAAAAACTTTTGAAACACTATTTTCTTTCATTCCCAAGAACACAGGTCACAACCCCCCCACTGGAACGAGCTCGATGAACTCTCTCCAATGAGGGGCCATAATAACCCATGCTCCTGAGACAAAAAACAAAAAAATAATGAAAACTGATTGGCAATTTTTGAGAATAGTGCTGGCTGGCCCCAACCGCCACGTGGGGCAAAGGGTCAAGAGATGAGAATTTGTCCAGTCGTATACAGTACCAGCAGAAATTTGTCAATAGTAACTACTTCTCCCTCTTTGACAACTCCAAACCCCGACGCCACTCTGTGGGGTGCTCTCAGAAAGAGACTCCCACGGACCGACGCTGAGAGTTGGAGTCCTCAACAGGAGTAGACCAGGTACAAAATTCCCCTATTGTCATTTCACTGCCCACGTCTGTCAGCTCTGTGCTTGGAAAGCTTTAAATTTGTGTTATATTGGAAATGCATAAAAATGAAAATGAAAAATGCATACCCACTCGGTTTATTCAGACAATATTCTACCTATTGTTAAAAGCACAGTCAGTACAGTAAGGATTATTACAGTCGATGTTGTCGGAGTATTGGGACAATAATTTTGTGATTAATTGTTTTTTAAAAATGTTTCTGTTGTTTATATTACGTAAATCAAGGTCTAAATCGTTCCAGGGTTTGGGGTACATGTGTGTTGGAAAATTCTCAAGAGACCTTGTCCTTGTTCTAACAATTTGGAGAGTATCTCTCCTTCTACTAGCTCTACCCGTAGTATTGACTACTGGGTGGAAATAATGTCTAAAGGATACTGGCAGGTTATCGTGATACCAGTCAAAAACGAACAGGGGCACATGGAGTTTGAAGACATCATTTACTTCAAGAATCTTATTTTCCCGAAAGAGGGGATCAGTGTGTGCATTATATTTCTTATTGTTTATTATGCGGATGGAGCGTTTCTGAAGAAGCAGTATCTTTTTGGTCGTTCTAGCATTACCCCATACGTTTATCCAATACACTAAATGGGTGTGTATCAGGGCATAATAAAGTGTTTTCAGAGCTTCACGGGGAAGCGTGGTCTTCACTCTATTTAGTGAGAAATTTGCCCGAGCAATCTTTGAAGAGAGTGGAGATATATGATGTTTGTAAGATAAACTATCATCAATATGTATTCCTAAGAATTTAAGAGATTTTTCTGCATTATTTGAACCTACTCTACTTATGATTTGGCCATTTATTAATATATTTTGGTGAATTGTTGTTTTAGTTTTGGCAGAAGGGTTGATTAAAATATATTTAGTTTTTGTTGCATTTAGTACAAGTTGATTCGCACAACACCATTCAAACACTTTTTCAAGCTCTTTATGAGTTGGACCAATTGATTTGGGTCTGGACCCGAACAAAGCCCAGTTGTGTCGTCAGCAAAAGATAGGAGATTTAGGCATGAAGCATGATAGATGTCATTGACATATATCAGGAACAGTGTTGGGACGAGTATCGAGCCTTGTGGAACTCCGTGTGATATTTTTGCTCGGTCAGATGTATGGTCGCCATATGCGACATACTGTGACCTATCAGATAAATAGCTTTTAAACCAGTCATTACCCAAACCTCTAATATCGTATCTATATAGTTTATTTATTAATATGTCATGGTTTATTGTATCAAATGCTTTTGAAAGATCTAAAAATAACGCAAGTGTGCTGTTTTTGCTTCTTTTATTATTTTCTTCTGATATAGTCTTCAACAATTGCATGACAGGATGCACCGTACTATGATTTTTCCTAAAACCGTACTGATTTGAATGTAGGATACCAAAACGATTTAAGTATTTTAAAAGTCTTACTGATATAAGTTTTTCTAACACTTTTGAGAATGTCGGAAGAATGCTAATGGGTCTGTAATTTGTAAAGTTATGTTGGTTGCCTGCTTTAAATATTGGAATAACATTTGCGATTTTCATTTTGTCTGGAACAGTGCCACATGAAAACAAACAATTGAAGATGTGTGTTAATGGGTTAACGATGGGGTCAATAGTTTGCTAAGTAGATTTTAACTAATATCATCACAATCTTTGCTTCCTTTTGACTTTAGGGATTCAACAATATTCATAATTTTCAAGATCACATGTAGGGCTTATGTAAAAATTATTAGTAGAATTTGCCTCCATGAAGTCGTGAAATGACTTGTTAGTACCAGGTATTTTATCACTTGTTCGTTTTCCTATATTCGCAAAGTAAGTATTGAATTCTCTAGTTATTTCTGTCGGGTCACTTATTTCTTTATCATTATGTATAAAAATTTGAGGTAAGTTGGTTGTTCCGTTGAACTTTTTAATGGCGTCATTTAGTATTTGCCATGTTTTATGCATGTTAAATTTGTGCTCGATTAGAATACTTTTAAAATAACTTGCTTTGCATTGCTTTTTCACTTTATTAAATATTTTACAGTAGTTTTTGTAGTTTTTTATATTAAGTTCAGTTGGGTTTTTTAACTTTTTATTATAAAATTTGCTTTTAATATTAGATGAGACAACTAACCCTCTTGTCATCCAGGGTTGCCTCTTTATGAATTTTTGATGAGTACAGATGCGTATTCGTGGGAAAGCCGCATCAAATAATCCTAGATATATATGTAAAAAATTGTTATAAGCCGTATTTGGGTTATCTGAACACATAACAGAGGAAAAATCACATTGTGATAGAAGTAGTTTGAAGTTTGCAATAGTTTCAGCATTTACCTTTCGAGTCCATGAATATGATTCTTTCTTTGTTTTGAGGGGCACAGTTTCTATGTGAAAGGTACCAAAGTAGTCGAAGACGTCAGTTATTATTATCCCCGATACTGCAGTGGATAAAATATTGTTAGTAACTATGTGGTCGGTGAGTGTGGCTGAATGTGGGATTTAGTAATGACAGGTAAAAATCTCTGGCTGAACATTTGGTTGATATAATTATCTGTTTTGGCATTGGAGTCATATTTAAGTAGATCAATATTAATATCGCCCATTATATAGGAAGATACATTTTCTTGATTTAATTTGTCAGTTATTTCGTTTTGTTTGTTTAAGAATATATCAATGTCCGCTTTCGGTGGTGTGTTAGGTCTGTAAATTACCCCAATGATTCTCTGAGATTTATTAACATTAATTTCGATAAAAAGAGATTCTATGATATGAGGGATGAAAGTCGACAGGTCATGACGAATTTTAATATCAATATTCTCTTTAATAAGGAACCCGACTCCTCCACTACCGTCATCACCATCAGGGCGGTTGCGTTTTATAAGATTATGATAGCCGTCAAGGCAGTATGATATATTAGAGGGGACATTGAAGATTTCCGTTAGGCCAATGATGTCAAACTTATTTTCGATTCCTTGCAGGTTGAACAGAAGATCATGTAAAGATTCCCAGTGGGCATTAATACTTTGACAGTTAATATGAAAAAGTGAGAAAGATTGGGTTTCATTATTGATAAACGATCGAAACTTTTCTGGCAAATAATACATACATTCGGAAGTCGTATTCCGAGCCAGTCTGGACCTCGTCTAAAGTTATGTTACCCACTATATCGATTGACAGCACTACTGTCTCCAGCTTCAGGATGTGTGTTAAATAGTAGCGTTGAGCTATTTGAAATGTGTTTGACAGCCCGATTCCATGTGCTCATATTGAGTTGGATGGAAGAAAAAGGAATTATGTACAAGGAAGAAGTGAATGAAATAAATGTGAGATAGACAAATAATTTCATTTCTGTGTGTTTTAAAATGAATGAGGATGAGCTCACAAGTTGTGCTGCAAGAAGTGAGTGGATGAGTGGAAGAGATTAATCAATAAACAGATTGATGAATGAAAATATGAATTGAATGAGCCATTTAAATGAGCCATTTATATGTATACGTCACAGAATAAATGAATGAATGCACGAACTGAAAAATACAAAATATCACGTTGGAATATACACTAAACTTGTAGAAGAGGGTATAAGTTGGGCCTGGGGATATGCAGGCAGGTAGGACGGATGGACGCATGTAATGGACAGACTGACAAATTAGGAATGGACAGAAGGTCAGGTGGAGGGATGGATAGACATGGACAAACAAGATGGTCAGACATCTGACAAACAGATAAAATCTTTTTAACCTTAGGTCCACATTAGGGCCCTGCAAATCACACTTTTTCGTTTCAAATCGAATCTTGAATCAAATCAGGTCAATTATTTGAATTTACATTGAATCTCAAAAATGAAAGTGTCAATGACACTGTAGCTCAACTTGTCAAGACAAAGACATGTACATGTATAGTATGTGACACAGCAATGACAAACATCTAGGTAATGACCTGATAACAAAGGTACATATAAAGTATTGTAACGGTCTGTACATAAATACTGACCGTTGCCTGTAACAAATGTATAGGTAAAGTACTGTAAAGGTGGGTGACAGTCAGATGCTGAACTAGAAAAAATCTTTGAGTCCCAGAGTGGGTCTGACTGAACCCCAAAATATTTGTTCTCATAGCACAGTGATAACAAAGGCACCCCAAAACACACTCGTTCCTGTCCCAAGGTGAAAACAAAAGTACTCAAGAAGTTTTGTGAAGATCAGTTCATAAATACGAGCTGTATAGAACTTGTGACAAAAAAACTGACTGGACCTAATTTCGGTACAAAATGGCCACTGGCAGCCATCTTGAATTTTGGACCGTACCCAGAAACACTCATTCTCATCCCAAGAAGATAACAAAGGTACCCAAGAAGTTTTGTGAAGATCGGTTCATAAATACAGCCTCTACCCTGAGCCGTATTGACATGTGTGCTTACATTGTGTAAGTAGCACTGAATAAATCAAAGTTCATCTAATTTGCATAATTTCTGCACGAAAAAAAAACCCTTACAATATGTGATGTATTCCATGTTACTAAACATTCATACAAAAATTTATTAAAATCAGAACTTTCATACAGAAGTTCTATACAAAAGACTGATTGCACTAATTTTGATACAAAATGGCTGCTGGTGGCCATCTTGAATTTTGGACCACACCCAAAAACACTCGCTCTCATCCCACGGTGATAACAAAGGTACCCAAGAAGTTTCGTAAAGATTGGTTCATAAATATGGCCTCTAGTCTGAGCTGTACAGAAGTTGTGTACAAAAAACTGATTAGACCTAATTTCGGTACAAAATGGCCACTGGCAGCCATCTTGAATTTTAGACCGCACCCAGAAACACTCGTTCTCGTCCCAAGGTGATAACAAAGGTACCCAAGACATTTCGTGAAGATCAGTTCATAAATACAGACTCTAGTCTGAGCCGTATTGACATGTGTACTTACTGTGTGTAAGTCGCACTGAAAAAATCAAAGTTCATCTAATTTGCATAATTTCTGCACGAGACAAAAACCCGTATTATATGTGATGCATCCCATGGTACTAAACATTCACACAAAAAAATTATTCAAATCAGGGCTTTCATATGGAAGTTCTGTGCAAAAATCTGATTGCACCTAATTTTGTACAAAATGGCTGCCATCGGCCATCTTGAATTTCGGACCGGACCCAAAAACACTCGTTCTTGTCCCAAGGTGATACCAAAGGTACCCAAGAAGTTTCGTAAAGATCGGTTCATAAATACGGCCTCTAGCCCGAGCCGTATTGGCATTTGCACTTACAGTGCTGAAAGTAACCCCAAAAAACATCAAAATTAGTCTAATTTGCACAATTTACGTACAAGAAAAAAACCCGTATTATATGTGATGTATCCCATGGTACTAAACATTCATACAAAAAATTATTCAAATCAGAGCTTTCATATGGAAGTTCTGTACAAAAAACAGATTTCTGCATCGTCAGTACAAAATGGCAGCTGGCAGCCATCTTGAATTTCGGAACGCACCCAAAAACACTCGTTCTCGTCCCACGGTCATAACGAAGGTACCCAAGAAGTTTCATAAAGATCGGTTCATAAATACGGCCTCTAGCCTGAGCCAAAGCAGCTTGGCACTTACAGCTCTGAAAGTAACACTAAATAAATCAAAGTCAGTCTAATTTGCATAATTTACGCACGAGAAAAAAAAACGTATTATATGTGATGTATCCCATGGTACTAAACATTTATACAAAACTTTATTCAAATCAGAACTTTCATACAGAAGTTCTGTACAAAAAACTGATTTTTGCATCATCGGTACAAAATGGGCACTGGCAGCCATCTTGAATTTCAGACCACACCTAAAAACACTCGTTCCCGTCCCAGGGTCATAACAAAGGTACACAAGAAGTTTCGTAAAGATCGGTTCATAAATACGACCCCTAGCCCGAGCCATAGCCAATTGCTGACGTACGGACAGACGGACAGACGGACGGACGGATGGACGGACGGACAGACGGACGATGGGCCATGACAATAGCTCAAATTTGACTTTGTCAAAGTGGAGCTAAAAATAAGTGCATCTTGAAGAGGATCGACTGGGGAAGGGGGGGGGGGGGGGTCTGTAAACCTGATTTGATGGCTCAAGTCCCGAGTGATAAAATATTCCAACTGCAACACCAAGGTATGCTTTCATCGAAGGCATGCCTTGGTGATGTAGTTGGTATTTTACTCAGTAAGGATTATAGTTCAAAAACAGACACAGGTGCGAGAATCATCAGTACTAGGCAATGCACTAGTGACAGCTCATCGTTGATATTGCTTGGAAACTTTAAATGTTTTTTTTTAACAGTGATAGTGCCTATTAAGACTGGAATTTGCATGCCTGGTGGCATGGGTGCAGACATTGTTGCTGTTCAGATAGCAGAAACTACACTCAGTCTTTATTTTCAATATTATTTATGTACAATTTCCACCAGAACTATACATATTGTGAGACGACGAAGATGACTGATGCTAAGCTATATTCCAGTGAAAAGATTCAAAAAGAAATGAATTGTGCAGCTGATTTGAATTGAACTGAATAGCAACTTAAGATTCGAAATCAAATTGAATCACAAAGCTTTGCTGGGCCCTAACTCCCAAGAATGAATTACATGTACATGTGTTATTACCTTTTACCACATGCTTTGACTATATGGCTTGACTACATGTATACATATAATTATTTGAAAATGCCTTGTCTGTCATGCACAAATTCTGGTGTCATCCCGATTGTCCCACTTTCTTATTTTAGGAGGTAACAGAGTGGGACAGTAGGGATTTTGTTTATTAGTTTTCTAGTGTCTAGATCAAACATTTTCTCTTATAGTTTGTTTCACATATTTTGCTGTTTCATCAGTGAAGAGAACAAGAAGTTGGTACTTGCTATACAGCATCGATAAATGTATGCTAGATATTTTTGTTCATCAAAGCAGTGATTAATTTACAAGATATTTTTGTACACTAAGATATGGGGGATGGGGGTAACGTTAAGATGCCGAAGGCATCTGTGGAACGCCACAGGCCTGAGCTAGGAGAGGATAGGGGAGGAGGTAGTTCGGCGATCTGAACGTAGTGGAAGGGGGTAGCCACTATGTTCAGATCGCTGAACTAGGGAGGAGGGTGTCCCCCCAACGTTCATAACCACGACAGATCAGCGGCCGGCCAAAGTGTTATTATTATAAAAATACAGATAGTTGTTTTAATCATGATCGATAAACAGCAGTGAGTTGTGTTCAAATTATGATAATGACCATAACTATTTTCAAACCTAGAGTGGGAGAGTCGGGACACTAATTAAAATCCAAGAGAGGGACAATAGGGATTAAACCCAAATTCTTTTACTGGTAAAATGTATAAAGTTTAGAGAACAATGATACTATTTCCAAGAAAGAAACTCACAAATATTGATGTAACTTATTGTTTTCTTTGGAACAAAATTACAAAACATTTCCGTGTTATTCATTTCCAAGAGTTTGTCTGTGCACCATTCACTTTACCAGTGAACAGTAAACAGGGATTCCCAAAATATTACCTGTGTTTTTTTAATAAGCTTGTTGCTGCAGTAATCAAATTTATTTGTGTTTGGTACCATGCATTTGAAGTTTTCCAAATTACATTGCTTATATAACAATTTTTGGAAAGTGAAGTTTGATTAGTCTGAAGTCATGGAGTGCTACAGTTTATAATTCATCATATAATGTTCACATTTCCATGCATGTATTGTATTATTTAATCCTTTTCCCATGAATAGACTAAATTTAATCACTTGCTAGGAGAGCCGTTGTCTACTCTCAAAAAATAACAAGAGGCCACAAGGGGCCTTATTTGATCACCTGACTAAGTGTTTCAAAGAAGTATTTTGGGTCACATTCAATTAGTCACGGTTCATCAACACTACAGAGGAATGAAGCCATTAAATTATCAAAACTCTTGTGTCCATGTCAGATGATTATTATCATACGTCATCATGACTGCTTCCAATTTTATCAGATGTAGACAAGCACTGACAAACTTCCAAGGTTGTTATGTCACTGCAGTTTGAAAGGCAAATTTTATGGAAAAACAGTGAGGAATGGATTTGAACAAACCTGAACCTAACCTGTCCCCCTCCCATAGAAAGCCCAAATATTAAGCCAGAGATTTGAATTGAACAAACTTGAATCTGCTCCCCCAAATGATGACTCAGCATTTTTTCAAAGTGCTGGGAAAGTACCCTATGATAGAACCATGGCAATTTTTTTTTACCTTTCCTTTCTGCTGTTTCTAAGGAAGCTTCACACAAAATAAATTCCCAGTGCTGTGCAGTTTTGGAGATATGGGCTTTTTTTAACTTTTTTCTATCTTTAGCTCCTGCGGTTCCCATAGAGAGCCCAAATATGGACCCAGGGAACTGATTTCAACAAATATGTGAATCAATCTTCCAAAGATGTTATATGTGAAATATGAAATCCTTTGGAGCAGTGGTTTGGGAGAAGAAGATTCTTTAATGTTTTTCCCATTACCCACAGTGTTAAATGAAAGTGTCAATGACATTGTAGCTCAACTTGACAACTTGAACTTGGTAAGTTATAAGTGAAATGACAAAACTGAAGATCATTGGTACCAATGTTATTTGGTGAAATTTCAACATAACAGCATTGTGTGTGCACAACGTCAGAGTAATCCATGCATTTTTAAATGTAAACTGTAAGACTGGCTAAAGGAAGAATGTTGATACACAAATGTAGTAAGTTCAGAGGTTATTGTGAATGGCAACTTTTTTCACAGAAATGAATGCTAATCAATAGCTGTTATCTGAAGATCTCGCCTAATGAGCACACCAAGTTCAAAAACAATCCTATGATCCTGTGGCCATGTCAAAGAAAAATGTTGATGCACAAATGCAATAAATTCAGTAACAGTTTTTGATGGAAATGAAAAGAAAATCGATACCTCCTATCTTTGTAACCCTGCATAAGCATACAAAGTTTAAAAACAACCCCATAATGAATGTGCCCTCTGAGGCATGCCAAAGGAAGATGTTAATGCACAAATTCACTGAGTTTGAAGGTCATTGCTTGTGGCAATATTTTTTTCTCTCATTTTTATGGAAATTCATAAATATACTCTGCAGAGAGTGCAAAAGGGATAAGTTGCTGCACAAATGCAGTTAGTTCAAAGGCTGGTGATAACGACAATAATTTTTTATGGAAATGAAAAATGAAAGTGTCAATGACACTGTAGCTCAACTTGTTAAGACATGTACATGTATAGTATGTGACACAGCAATGACAAACATTTAGGTAATGACCTGATAACAAAGGTACATATAAAGTATTGTAACGGTCTGTACATAAATACTGACCGTAGCCTGTAACAAATGTATAGGTAAAGTATTGTAAAGGTGAGTGACAGTCAGATGCTAAACTAGAAAAGAAATCTTTGAGTCCCAGAGTGGGTCTGACTGAACCCCAAAATATTTGTTCTCATAGCACAGTGATAACAAAGGCACCCCAAAACACACTCGTTCCTGTCCCAAGGTGAAAACAAAGGGACCCAAGAAGTTTCGTGAAGATCCGTTCATAAATACGAGATGTATAGAAGTTGTGACAAAAAACTGATTGGACCTAATTTCGGTACAAAATGGCCACTGGCAGCCATCTTGAATTTTGGACCGCACCCAGAAACACTTGTTCTTGTTCCAAGGTGATAACAAAGGTACCCAAGAAGTTTTGTGAAGATCGGTTGATAAATACAGCCTCTAGCCCGAGGCGTATTGACATGTGCACTTACAGTGTATAAGTAGCACTGAATAAATCAAAGTTCTTCTAATTTGCATAATTTCTGCACGAGAAAAAAACCCGTACTATATGTGATGTATTCCACGTTACTAAACATTCATACAAAAATTTATTCAAATCACAACTTTCATACAGAAGTTCTGTACAAAAGACTGATTGCACTAATTTGGGTACAAAATGGCTGCTGGGGGCCATCTTGAATTTCAGACCACACCCCAAAACACTCGTTCTCATCCCACGGTGATACCAAAGGTACCCAAGAAGTTTCGTAAAGATCGGTTCATAAATACGGCCTGTAGCCCGAGCCGTATTGGCATTTGCACTTATAATGCTGAAAGTAACACCAAAAAACATCAAAATTAGTCTAATTTGCATAATTTACGCACGAAAAAAAAAACCCGTATTATATGTGATGTATCCCATGGTACTAAACATTCATACATAAAATTATTCAAATCAGCGCTTTCATATGGAAGTTCTGCGCAAAAATCTGATTGCACATAATTTTGTCCAAAGTGGCTGCCAGCGGCCAACTTGAATTTCGGATCGGACCCAAAAACACTCGTTCTCGTCCCACGGTCAGAACAAAGGTACCCAAGAAGTTTCGTAAAGATCGGTTCATAAATGCGGCCTCTAGCCCGAGCCGTATTGAATTGTTGATGGACAGACGGACAGACAGACCATGGCATAAGCTCAAATTTGGCTTCGCCAAAGTTGAGCTAAAAATCAATAGCTCACATCTAGAGGTCACCCCGAACACACATACCAAGTTTCAAAGTGATCTGATCATAAATGTGCCCTGAAGGGTGTGAAAGGGAAATATTGAAGCCTGACTAAACTAAGTTCAAAGGTCGTTGCCAGCAGCAACATTTTTTTACAGAAATGGAAGAAAATCGTTAACTCCCGTATAGATATCACCCCACACAACCACACAAAGTTTCCAAGCGATCCTGCAGGGTGTGCCAATGGGAAATACTGATGCATAACTGCACTAAGTTTTTACTAAGTTCATCAGAGGTCATTGCCAATGGTAACTATTTTTAACATAAATGGAAGAAAATCGATAGCTCCCATCTAGAGGTCATCCCAAACAAGCACCCCAAGCTTCAAAGCGATCTAGTCAAAAATGTGCACTGCAGGCTGTGCCAAAGACAAATATTGATGCATAACTGCACGAAGTTCATCGAAGGTCATTGCCAGCAGCAACATTTTTTTACAGAAACTGAAGAAAATTGATAGCTCCCATCTAGAAGTAACCACAAACAAACATAACAAGTTTCAAACCATTCTGATCATAAATGTGCCCTGTAGGGCTTTCCAAAGGAATATATTGATGCCTGACGAAACTAAGTTTAAAGGTCGTTGCCAGCGGCAACATTTTTTGACGGAAATGGAATAAAATAGACAACTCCCATCTAGAGGTCACCCCAAACAAGCATGCCACGTTTCAAAACAATTTGATCATAAATGTGCCCTCTAGGGTGTGCCAAAGGGAAATATTGAGGTCTGACTTAACTCTGACTTAACTAAGTTTTAAGAACATTGCCAGCGGCAACCATTTTTGACAGAAATGGAAGAAAATCAATAGCTTCCATCTAGAGCTCACCCCAAAAATGTATACCAAGTTTCAAAGTGATTTGGTCAAAAATGTGCACTGCAGGGTATGCCAAAGGGAAATACTGATGCATAACTGCACTAAGTTCATCAAAAGTCATTGCCAGCGACAACATTTTTTGATGGAAATCGAAGAAAATTGATAGCTCCCATCTAGAGGTAACACCAAACAAGCATACAAAGTTTCAAACCGATCTGATCATAAATGTGCCCTGTAGGGCATGCCAAAGAAATATATTGATGCCTGACTAAACTAAGTTCAAAGGTCATTGCCAGAGGCTACATCTTTTGATGGAAATGGAAGAAAATCAATAGCTCCCACGTAGAGGTCACTCCAAACAAGCATGCCAGACTTCAAAGCAATCCGATCATAAATGTGCCCTGTAGGGTGAGCCAAAGGGAAATATTGATGTCTGACTAAATGAAGTTCTAAGAATGTTGCCAGCAGAGAAAATTTTTTGACGGAAATGGAAGAAAATCCATAGCTCCCATCTAGAGCTCACCCCAAACAAACATACAAAGTTTCAAACCGATCCAATAATATACTCGCCCAAAAAAGAAAGTGTGCATTGCAGAAATTGATCAAACTCCAAAAAAATAATTTCCTAGGTGTAAAGAGTGTTAACCTGTTCATGTATAAGTTATATTGAACACAAAAACAGTTTTCCCCGTTAAAATTGCATTAACGTTAAATGACGTGCTACACATTTGTGAAAAGGCATGTTTTGCACGTTGAGAGTCTAAAAATTCATGCAGCAGTGTGAATCCTTGGGTATTTAAACACTAAAGTAAGGCCTTCCTATGGTTCACATTCAAACTTGCGCTGCTGTTAAAAAGACTCCACATTAGCATGCCAAGATTGACAATGAATCAACGTCTCCTTGCCCTGGGTATGATTAGAGCTGGCAGAACACACAGAGAGGTTGCCCAGCATTTGAACTGCCACCGTAACACTGTAGACAGACTAGTCCATCGACATGCACAACATGATGACGTTTGAGACTGACCCTGCTCCGGGAGACCCCGAGTTACCACCCCTGCACAAGATCGGTATATCCGTGTCGTCCATCTCCGGAACCGGCAGCAAACAGCAACGACGACAGCCAGGAACATCCCTAACCTGCGATGGATACATCCTCAAACAGTAATCAACCACCTGAGAGAATACGGCTTACGTCCTCGAAGACCTGCAATTCGTCCGATTTTGACGTTACGTCATCGTCGTGCTCGACTGCAGTGGTGTAGAGTAGGGTTAGGGTTAGCCTAACCTAACCCTACCCTAACCTAACCCTACCCTACCTAACCTAACCCTACCCTAACCCACTTCCATGCTAACTTGTTCGCTTCCATGAGGCGTAGATGCACAGCAGTAGTCGATGCAGATGGAGGTCATACCAGATATTGAGTGTGTGACTTTTGTGTTTGACCCTTAGTGTCTTTGACTCTCCATGCTTCCAAGAGTATTCGTCGTAGCATAATGAAATTTCTCGTGTTGATCACAAATTGATTCATCTGTGATTGAATAAAATTTCCATGAATGAAAATGATATATACCTTTTTTGAGTGTTATTTTTTAGCATGCACTCTTTCTTTTTTGGGAGAGTATAAATGCCAGCGGCACCATTTTTTGACGAAAATCGATAGCTCCCATCTAGAGGTAACACCAAACAAGCATACAAAGTTTCAAACCGATCTGATCAAACGTGTGCCCTGTACTGCGTGCCAAAGGAATATATTGATGCCTGACTAAACGAAGTTCAAAGGTCATTGCCAGCGGCGATATTTTTTAACGGAAATGGAAGAAAATCGATGGCTCCCATCTAGAGGTCACCCCAAAAAAGTATGCCAGGTTTCCAAGCAATCCGATCATAAATGTGCCCTGTAGAGTATGTCAAAGGGAAATATTGAGGTCTTACTAAACTAAGTTCTAAGAACGTTGCCAGCGGCAACATTTTTTGACGGAAATTGAAGAAAATCGATAGCTCCCATCTAGAGGTCACCCCAAACAAGCACACCAGGTTTCAAAATGATCTGATCATAAATGCGACCTGTGAGGTGTGCCAAAGGAAATTGTGGACCTACATATGTATGCCATACGTACGGACGTATGCCGATGGATGAGAAGTGATGGCAATAGCTCAGCTTGACTTTGTCAAGCTGAGCTAAAAATGATGACTCAGCACTTTTTCAAAGTTCCGGAAAAGTACCCTAGGAAAAAAACGATGGCAATTTTTTAGGACCATTCCATTCTGCTGGTCCTAAGGAAGCTTCACACCAAATAAAAATTCTCAGGGCCGTGTAGTTTTGGAGATATGGGCATTTTAATTTTTTTTCTATTTTTAGCTCCTGCGGTTTCCATGGGGCGACAGGAAAATTTTTTTGGGCATAAATTAAGTACTTTTGACCCAATAAGCCTTCATATCAAATTTGGTTCAAATCAGCCTCTCAGTTTGGAAAACATAAATTTTGGGTTGGGCCAAAATTCGTGCCCCTGCTGGTTCATGAGAAGATTTTTTAAGATTTTGGCACACTTTTGGGGCATGGCCCAACTGAGGGGTGGGGTAACTTGATTTGAACAAAATTGAAATGCGATGTCATAACAAACAATCATCTCAAATTTTACTTAAATCGGTTCAGCAGTTTTGGAGGGGAAGTCACAAACACCATGTTCACGGACGATGAACGAAGAGTGATCACTAAAGCTCACCCTGACTTTCAGTCAGGTGAGCTAAAAATTGCAGGTGCAATGTTGTGCAAGAGCAACAGCTTGCCCAAAAATCAAGAGACTGGTATTATTCCTTGAGAACTCTTCCAGTTAGCTGCATTTATCTTGACAATGTTTATCTTGACATCATTGTTGGCAAATGATAACAACAATGATAAGAAACACTACACCTGCAGCCATATGATATGTGACCAACATTGAGATGAAGTTAGGAAAAATTTTCAACTTATTACAGAATTGGCAGAAGGGTTTCTGCAGGGCCAGGTCAGTTTGCTTTTTTTTTATTATTCTGCTATTCGCTCTTTCTCTTATAAGTAGAATGGTGATCAAAGTTTTGATCTTTGCAAGTAGTTTCGTTTCCAGATTTGCAAAATATCTTTTGCCGGACACTCCCAAGTGCAATTGTTCCTTTTGCTCTACCTTTTGCCACCTTGTTAAATCTCCAGCCAGAAATTAATGAAGTTGATGTTCGTTTGTGCAGCATTCGAGGTCTGACGATGGATAATATCTCTGCCCCACACCAATGCCAGATCCAAGCAATCTCGCAGAATATTGCAGTATTAGTTTTAGGGGGGAATTACTTGTCAAGTCACCCCCAGTGGCAGTCAGTTTGCAAATACAAGACTTTGTTCAGTACTTGGAGCACTGAGCCCATGTTGAATAAATTTTTGTATGTGAGGTATTGCATTATGTCCGAGTTAAATTGCCTATACCCAGGCATGCGTTTCTACACAGCCCTCGGAGGTAGAGCATTTCAATGACAGAGTCAATGCATTGAATACCTGTTTGCTGAGGGACGTAAAAGGGTACAAAGCTGCAGTCCATTTCTGGCATCAAAAACAATTAGCTTTGTCGGTGCATTCGAAGTTCTGTGTCGGGGTTTACCTAAATTTGAAAGGACTTGTCACTTTTCATAGCAATATATTCGACATGCAATTATTACAGGCATTATGTGTATTACACAGCATAGACATAGATGTTCAGTCGATTAAATATTGTTTTTCGGTCAGTGTGTTCTTCACTTCAACTTCTCCCTAACTAATGTTCAATACGGTCATGCCAACACGTGCACCCCACTTGAGCATGGTCAAGCATCAGAACACACACTCCGCTGATTGGTCTAATTCAACTTTCCAGCTGCATGACTTCCAATTTCTCCATACTGCTATACTTTAAGTGTTCTTATTGTCAATTCCAATGTGCAGACATTCTTTGATTTCTTTCATTCCATTTCACGACTCACCAGTTACGGAGGTCAGTGACGTGTTTTTGGCTATTCAAAACTGATATACTTTCAACACGAACTTGTATTCGGCATTTCCAGTTTATTTTGACTAGCAGTCACTGCTTTTCAGTTGATGGGTGAACCTTGTTGTTCAGTTTCAACCCTGTTTCCTGTATAGTATTCACAGAAGTAACTTTGATTATGTGAGGGGCTGGAGGTTACACCTGCAGGGTACCTCGTTGTTGGCATGGTTATTCATTAGGTGAACCCACTGTTACCTAGTATTTTACTCTGACACGCAATTTCGCAATCTGGCTCCAAAGAGAATACCACATTCATTTGGAATTCTATTATTACGCTGATGACAACTGAAACTGAGCATTCCTGTTCACAGTGGTGCAGTCAACAAGGTAACGACACAGTACAAGTTCTCCGTTATGTTTATTATTTCAACGGCGAGGTGGTCTGCTCACTGACCTTGTTTAAACAAAATTGTTTTCTTACAATTTTTTGGTAAAAAAAGAAAAAGCCTGAGCTTCACCTCAGCTCCTTTTTTTGAGCTTCAGACAAAATGTGAGCTTCGTCTCAAAAGAATAAAAAAACAACAAAACTCTGAGTTTTGCCTTGCCCCCCCCCCCCCCCCCCCCTTTTAAACTCCGCCTCAGACATGCTGTGAGCTTCATCTACAGCTAGCCGTACAAACCTGAGTTTCGCCTCCCCCCCCCCCCCCCTTTTCTCAGTTTCTCATTCAGACCTATTGTCTAAAGTTAATTGTCTGGTGGTCATAATGAACAGTTCAACCCACACCCCTATACCATGCGGGGCAGTCCGATTATACATGTTTCATTACATCACTTAAACCCCTGGTCATTCCCCGCCATATAAAATGATATGCGGCATCCACTGTGAATGGGCACAGAACTCTTCATCAGCTCTTGCTATTGTACTCAATTTGTGACTGAGTGGCAATATCTGATCTGTTCTGCAACTGTTGCAGTAATGGTTTCAACACTGAACCAATATCTGCGGTGGGCTTCCCCATCTGTATCATTTACTAACTCGCCTCAGTGTTACTATCTTTCAGAATGCCCAAGGTGAAGAGGAAGTCAAATGGTGTGTCAACGGTGAGGGGCGGAAGGTCTAATCTGCCTCAGAGTTAATCACCTGGAAGATGGCTTATCACATTTGTTTATGGCACCTCCAGAGAATGTGACAGTGTCAGTGACCGCAAGTGACCACCCATCAGCAGCACCGTGCAACAAACAAGATGTGTTTCTAGGGGGCATCAACCACCCTCTCTGCCTTGTTCCATGGCTTCTCCTAACATAAGACCACTCTTCAATGTATCCACTGCCACAGGAAGCGACATGGACTGCATTCAGACCATCTTTCAAGACAATTTGTCAACTGCCACAGGAACTGATATTCAGGCTGTGAACATGTCGTCTACATTGCATTCAGTGAGGCACCCAAGTTTTGCCGCTAGCACTTCAGTGACACACACAGAGTACCAGCCAGCAGCTATTGCAGTTATGCTGCCTCCAACCTCTGGACATTACTCCATACAGTCAAGTCAACCAAAGGAACATCAGGCACCCACATCCATTGTTCGTGATTTATCGGGTTCAGGGCAATCAACACTGCAGAACAAAGAGTCAAAGAATAGACAGTCTTTAATTCAGCAACTCAAAACAGTTCTACAGGAGCTTTGCGATGATGACTCTGCAGCACAGTCCATATCAGGTAGCCAGCATGTAGTTCCCCCTCACACTTACCAACCTGCCACCAGCCTGACCCTGCCTTCAGTGGTACTGGGTTTGGGCTCAACAGCTTCTTGGCTTCCAAGTTGGCAAATGCCTCTTGTGCCCCATGGGTTTACGATGACGCCTCCTTCTATGGGTCAGGGGACATATTGGTTTGTGTCGGCATCGGTCCCATTGGATGGAATGGTTAGTCCTGCTCTAAAGCAGAAGATTTGGGATGATGAGTTTGTTGACCTCTTCTCAACTTTACTACCCCTGTATACAGAGGCTCCGCAATATGCAGTGACTATGGGATCTCTTGATACCGACATCCCAGGCCTTCAGTGTGTCCCTAAGGCACCTAAAAAGATCACAAGCATTCAGCAATGGCTATCTGCCTTTGAGATATATATGACCGTTTATGTCACAAAATTTCCCGAATGGTCAGTACAAGTGTGAAAGTACCAGTCACTGGAGAGATCATTAGCCATGGATAAGGGCAACTGGTCTTTTTACGACTGTCAGTTCTGTTCATTATGCCAGGTTAACTTGGGTCTATGATGGGACAAATTCACATGGAGCTGTTGGTTAATTGGCGTCCAGCCTGCATCCCAAGGGGGAACGCAATCTCTGTGTTGTCACAATCTAAAAGCAAGGGAAGGTCATCATCTCGGTTGTCTCAAGTGCCTAAAGGATTCTGTTTTTGGTTCCACAATGATCTGAGCTGCATGAGGCCATTCAGATTTGATCATTCCTGCTTTTTGTGTGAGTGGGAACACGTGTTTGTCTGCTGCACTAATCGCTCTTGCGCACTCCCTTTCGATACAGGTTTTGGACATCGCCCTCCACCCAAAACCGGCTTTCAACAAGACCACCACCCAGAAATGATAGTGTAATTACTCCTATATAAGTGAAAGCAGACTGGCTCTTCCTGGCTGGAGGACCTTTTGACACCCAAAAGCTTATCGATGGTTTTTCAGGTTTTAGTTTAGGCTGTGAGACAGTTTGCCCCACACTCCGAATGGATAACCTTATCTCAGCTCAGCATATGAGTATCCAGACATTTTGGTAGACAAAATTGACAAAGAATTGAAGGCTAATCAGATAGCAGTCCAATATTTTTCAACCTCTCTGCTCGGAAGGCTAATCAGATAGCAGGCCCATATTTTTCAACCTCTCTGCCCATCTTTCATGTTTCTCCCTTAAAAGTGGTATCCAAGAAAGTACCAGGTGAGTATCGGGTTATTCATCATTTATCGCATCCCAGTGGCTTTTCGATAAATGATGGCATTCCGACCAACATGGCTTCTGTTCATTATTCTTCAGTGCAAGATGCTATTTTCATCATCAAGAAGCTGGGACTGGGTTGCTTCTTGGCCAAGACAGACATTAAATCAGCATTTCGTCTTATCCCAGTTCACCTGGAAGACCATCACCTTCTGGGTTTCACATGAAATAACCAGTTTTTCTCTAATAAATGCTTACCAATGGGATGTTCTACCTCATGCAGAATCTTCGAATCCTTTAGTTCAGCATTACAATGGATTCCTCTCAGGTTTGGCATCCCACACATGGCACATGTTTTAGATGATTTTCTTGTTTTGGCTGGGGCAAAAATATGTTCAGATCTCTGTCTACTTTTGGAAGTGCCCATTGCTCATGAAAGAACGTATGGTCCTGTAAAGGTTTTGGAATTTTTAGACATTGAACTGGACACCTGTGTCATGGAGGATCGATTGCCTTTACAACCAAATGTCAAAGTGCAATCCAAGGCATGCTGTCTGCTAAGAAAGCTATCCTCTGTGAACATCAGTCAATCATCAATACTTTGAATTTTGCTTGTTCAGTGGTTGTACCAGGCAGAGTATTCCTCCAGTGTTTGATTAATTTAACTATTGAGATACTGCAGCTCCACCACCGAATTCGATTGACTAAAGAGGTGAAAGACGATCTCACATTGTGGTCAGAGTTTCTCCAGAATTTTAATGGTAAAACGTTTTTTTCTACGGGAGGCTTGGATATCCAGCAATGTTTACATCTTTTCACCGATGCTTCCACGATGCTGGGTTTCTCAACCGTCTTTGAAAAGGAATGGTTTTATGCTGAATAGCTTGCCAAGCTGGTGCTAATGATATCCATATTTGTATGGTTTTACTATGAAACTTCCCGAGATATTTTAGGTTGTGGTAGGCTTATTCTGGTTAATTTTCTGGATGTTTTTGACTGCCATGTTAGGTAAAGGGTTAATATCATCATGTTCTTGATATGATTATTATGAAGGCAACTTACCCTTGATCATTGTTTATGGCTCCAATAACTCCAAGTATGGTGGGCCATCCATGACCCAAACAGTCGCCATTTTTGTGTAAGATCTGCAAAACACATTCCAGCTGTTTCTGTCTGATGTCATTATGGTTAATAGAAGATAATTCTTGAATTGGAGCGATGATAGTAGTCTGAAGTTTCTACAATAAATATGAAAACAAGTTTTATTAATCTTTCACAAATTAGTTTAGCTAAACAAATTAAAAACGTCCCATAATTTCTCTCTTTTTTCAATAGGGTATGATTAGCACAGAGAAAAAACACTTCCAAAGTTACTTTGATATAGATATTGATACCAGAGAGCAGAACCTCCAACCAACACACACACAACCTGTTTATTCACCATTGTTGATATACTTTTGAATTTAACCCTCTACATGTAGAATGATGTCAAAATAAAAACATTTCAAGCTGCTAATTTTTCCCACAAGGCAGCTTGGAATTTAATCAATTCAATTTTGTATGACAGAGCTCACCAAACTCTGTCAAACAAGACGGAAATTTAAATTTTATAGTAAATTTCCTTTCTTATTATACCTACCACAATTGTTTACCTACCACAATTGTTTACTACAGGCTTGCACTATAGTGGAAGTCCCTAACTCAGAAAATATACTCTCTATTTTGATCTATTTTGATCTTTCCCAAGTGATTTGGAAAAGAAAAGTGGTGCAAAAGCACCAAGAAAAAATAAGCCCAAATTGGGTCGAGTGCTACCAGCGCGCACCCAGTAGGGGACGCTCTTCTCTAAGTACAAATCCACTGCTTCCTGTAACCAGTGCGCAAGCAGTAACTAATGAATCATTCTTTTGAATCCGCCAACATTGGAGTCATGTGATCAGCAGGGAGGAAGGATTCTTACCCGAATAAGAAGACGGAAGGGCCTCCATGTAAACAATTGTGGTAGGTATAATAAGGAAGGAAATTTACTATAAAATTTAAATTTCTTATCAACCTACCTTACAATTGTTTACTACAGGCTGAATAGACAATAGGATGGAGGGAATCACATAACAAACCCCCACAAAACCCAATTGCACTGGAACCGTGGACAGAGGAAGAGGTCCCTAAGCCTATCAAACCATAGCATCACAAACATTAGTAAAAGACAATGAGAGATGAGGCTATGGTTCTGTGCGACACACAGACAGAAAGGGCAGTAACAGCACAGAGCTGCTGGAACTGACCTTGTAAGAAGTCTAATGGCTAGGGTAGACAACAGCCTGAGCAGAAGAGGGCCCAAAGCAAAAAGGTCCTCTGACTGCTCCTGCAACGGACGCAGATAGAAGGTGGAGAAAGTAGAAGCAATTCTCCAGTAGGCTGCCTTCATAACATCCGACAACTTGACGGAGTTAGAATAAGCCCAAGAGGTAGACAATGCACGCACCTCGTCGCTAAATGAGCGTAAGCCACATGAATAGCAAGACAAATCCAACGAGAAATAGATTGAGGAGAGATCTTCTGTCGACCAGGAATAAGAGACAGAAAAAAAAATAAAATAAAAAAATTGTTTCCTGCCTTTCCTAATGAACTGCATCTGATTGAGATAAATGAGAATTGCACGAACCGGACAGAACAAAGGACACTTACCCTCAGCAGAAGGAAGAGCCCTGATACAGATAGGAGGTGGAGTCATTTCTGGTATCTGATTCTTGGCCAGAAAGGAGCAATCAGTGGTAAACATAACACTGTTGGGAGAGCTCCTGAAAAAGGCCGGATCAACCGAGAGCGCATTAAGCTGACTAACCCGTCAGGCTGAGGCAAAAGCCATCAAAAAAGCCGTCTTGTATGTGAGAAAACTCATATCCACCTGGGATAAAGGTTCAAATGGTGCCCCCCCCCCCCCCCTCCCCCCAAGTAAACCAGCACCCAAGAAAGATTCCATCTTGGGGTAAGCTGCAAAGTCCTAGGCCTTTTCAAGGAAAAGTGCTGAACAAGCTTGGAGAGGTATGGATTAGTGCCGATGCGATGCTGTCCCACATACCAAAAGGTCTCCGAAAGCAACAGACATGTACCCTTTGATGGTAACAGGCTGGAGACCCCAAGAATCAAACAGATATACCAGAAACTCCACAATCCGTGAAATCGAAGGATTGGCATAATCAACAGAGTTATCAGCACACCATCGACAGAAGACCTTCCACTTAGTCGCATAGGCTAAACCAGTGGAGTGCCTCCTTGAAGAAGAAATGCATTCCACTGCTCGTCTCGAAAAACCTTGACGGAGGAGACAGGACCTGACAAAAGATATGCATGAAGTCGGGTCGACGTGAAACCTCCTCGGGTGGCCTTGGCAAAAAAGGTCCTGACGGAGAGGGAGACGAGCCGGAACCTCCGCCAACAGAGGCAACAGGGGAGCGATCAGAATGATTCGACAACTGCAGGTTCATATCTTGGCTAGAACCTGAGGCAGAATTAGAACCGGCGGGAAGGCATAGCCGACAAGACCGTTCCAATCGAGTGACAGAGCGTCCACGGCGAAAGCCAGAGGATCTGGACACGGGGAAACGAAAGTGTCCACCTGATGATTCCAACAAGTCACAAAGACATTGATGTGGGGACGACCCCAGAGACCGCAAAGTGACTGGAACACCACCCTCTGGAGCATCCACTCGGTGGAAATGACCCTGCCCTGTCGGGACAGGGAGCCGGCTAGGATGTTCAGACGACCGAGAATGTGACGAACCACCACTCCGGCGTTGACATCCTGAGTGAGCAGGAGAAAATCCCAAGTCAATTGGTACATGGGAACCGAGTGCGTGCCACCCTGATTCCAAATGTAAGCAACCACTGTTGAATTGTCGGTAAACAGAAGGACCTGGCGATTCGAAAGGTGGGGGATCCACTGCTGGAAACTCAGAAGAAGAGCATGTGGAGCATCCACTCGGTGGAAAAGAACCTGCCCCGGCGGGACAGGGAGTCAGCTAGGACGTTCAGACGACTGGGAAAGTGACGAACCACCACCCCGTCGTTGACATCCTGAGCGAGCAGTAGAAGATCCCGAACCAATTCATACATGGGAACATAGTGCGTGCCGCCCTGGTTCCGAATGTAAACAACCACTGTCAAATTGTCGGACAATAGAAGGACCAGACAATTCGAAAGGTGGGGGATCCACTTTCGGAAACTCAGAAGAAGAGCAAGAAGCTCCCTCTGGTTGATGTGAAGAACTGCTTGATCCTGGTCCCATGCACCGTGAAGGGAAAGACCTGGAGGATTCAATGTTGCACCCCATCCGAGATCGCTGGCGTCTGCCGTCAGAACATGGTCAGACGTGGGTAAGTCCAACGGAACCCCCTGCGTAATCCACTGAACATCAGTCCAGGGGAGAAGGTGACAATGACGAGACTCTGGTAACTGAAGCATCAGATCCAGAGGATCGACAATCAGCCTCCAACGATTGAGCAGAAAGTGTTGGAGAGGACTAACATGCAGCCGACCTAGAGGAATGAGATCTGTCACCGAAGCAGACCGAGCAGCCGGAGAAGACTCCGAGCTGTCGTGGATGTAGACTGGGACAGAGTCAGGGCAAAAGCTGAGAGAATCACAGCCCTTGCCCGAGGAACCGCCACCGTATTTAGCTGAGTATGGAAGTACATCCCTAGATGACAAAACAACTGAGAAGGGACCAGGTCCGACTTCTCCACATTGACTCTTAACCCTAGCGACGTGAGCAGGCTCAACAGTGTGTCGACATCTGACTTCAGAAAGGCAACATTGGAATGCTTCTGGAGGATATTGTCTAGATATGCTGAAGTAGCCCCCTGGACTGTATATGATGTAAGGCTAACACAAACGACAACAGTTGGGTAAAGGCCCAAGGAGCCAGGTTGAGGCCGAAGTTTGAATTGGTAAACTCGCCACAGAAAAGCGAACCTGAGATACTTTCACGATGTCCGATGAATCGGAACGTGAAAGTAAGCGTCTTGCAGGTCGATGCTGGAAGCGAAAACACCCTGGTGAATGGAGCGGCGAACTGACTTGAAAGTCTCCATGCTGAACTTAGGAGCAATGATAGACTGGTTCAGGATACTCAGCTCGATAACCGGTCGGAGTCGGCCATCCTTCTTCGGCCCCCAAGAACAGGCGGGAATAAAATTCCACTGAATGAATGTTCTTCACGACCTCGATCGCCCCCCTTTGACAGGAGATTGCCTATCTCCATGATCAAAAGTTCCCAGAGTGTAACGTCGAAAGGAACTTGTGTTGGAAGAGGCACTCTCGACAGAGCTGGATGCCTCAACCTGGGATGAATCAAGGTGACGACTGCCAACGCCTACCCTTACTCCGTAAGAAGAAGTAGTGGCAGGAGGATCAGCCCTTGGCTTCGCAGAGGAAGCAGAAGGGCGCTTGTTAGGCTTTGGACGGCCCCTGCCTCCAACAGAAGGCTGATCAAGCTGAAGCAGCAGCAGCTGATCTATGGAATGACATACAACATCATCCCGGACCATCGCCACGGAACCATGGAATAGTTGCAGACCCGCCGAAGAAGCAGATCGAAGAGCAGCGTGCTGCCCCTCAGGAAGGGAATGGCTTGTGTCCAGCACAGCGTCCCTGTGGACTAATTCCAAGTTAGCCGTGTTACAGGCATGTGTGTGAGTAAGATGCAGGAGCGCCTAGGACAGCACACACAAAGGAGCCTGTACGTCGTCAAACTTATCTGGGGGCAGATAAGCAGCTAAAGCAGAGACGACGTGATTTGAGAGAGAAAACATGCCCAGCATCTCTCTCGATAAGCCCAACACAGACTCCAGAGTCGCCATAGGAATAACGGCCGACTTGGGCTTGGAAAGCCCGAGGGAGTTGGAGTCCTGATCTAAGACTGTCAAAGTCTGCAGACTGACGGATTGGCGGAATCATAGGAACGATAATGTGCCGGAGGCAAAAAAGTGTCAACCCTGGTGAAGAATGACGTCTTCATAGCCATGGAACTCAGCTTACAGTCCAAAGCTGTAAATGCTTCAACCACCTGTACCGAGTGGCACAGTCCAAGGTGCCTAGAAGCAGGTTGCTCCACAGGCCATAGGTGTGTGCCCAATGATGGCGTCCGGGCTGACACTGTTGGCTGGTTCGACGGTTTGAGATCTGGAAGGAACCCAAACACAAAGTCAAGAGCTGCCCACAAGTCAGAAGACTGTTAGCTCTCGACATCAAGTATGTCGGACTCATCCCCTGAGTCGGAAGACACATAGCCCATCATGGGCAAACCAGCCAACACCTCCCATGGTGTAGGCACACTAGGGGGATCAGAAAGCGGCCTGTTTCCAATCCTGGGAGGCGGTGCCACAGGGGGCACCTGGAAACCACTCGTAGCCTCACTGGAAGCAACGGGAATGCTCTTGGACAGAACCTGATTGTGCAAGGAGAGGGCCTCATTAAGCTCACTGCCCGTGTCGGCTGGTTCGACGTGGGAACGAACTGGCAAAGTGGCTTCACTTCTGACCCTTTTAACCAGCGAAGAGTCACGATCCTCAAATACACCCGAAGCGGGGCAACGGGTGGCAGCCAAAACATCTCAAGGCAGATGTGTGTATAGGAGTATGACATACACCGAAAATCTACAGAGCAGAAACTCAGGAGAGTCGCCGCGGACCTCTGAGGGACAGAAGGTCCAGCTTGCACAAAAGGTGTTGGTCCCGCAAAACTGGCCATGTGACCAGAGTGCATGGACGGAAACGCCACGAAGTTCATAGTGGCCCCACCATGAACATCCGAATCCAATGAAAAAACTGCAGTGCTCGACGGCGGAGAGACCACAGTAGAGGGTTCGGCCGGCAGCCACTTCTGACTTCGCCAAGTTGAAGTCAGGGAAGGCTGAGGCTGATAGCCCATGTCTACATTACAAGACATCCCTGCAGAACCCTGAAGGGATAATACTGCTGTGCTCAACGGCGGAGAGGCCACAGCAGAGGGTTTGGTCAGCAGCCACTTTCGACTTCGCCAAGTTGAAGTCAGGGAAGGCTGAGGCCGATACCCCACATCCACACTACCAGACATCGCTGCAGACCCTGTTACAACCGATAATGTTTCAACGCCGCATAATGTTACACCAACGCATAATGTTACACCAACGCATAATGTTACAGAAAATGTAGTAAACAACCGATAATGTTATAAACTCTGCATAATGTTATAACTTTTTTCAACCCGTTATGTTATAAAAATCGACGCATAGTGTTATAACTTTTTTCAACCCGTTATGTTACAACAAATTAACTGATAATGTTATAACTAATGTATACTAATTCCAGTTACAGCTTTTGTAGATGGACTTTACCACTTACCATTTATTGCCACATAAAAGTATGTAATCTTTATACTAAAGGTTTCTGCACTGGTTAAGGCGAGGAGACACCCCCTCCCTCCCCCCCCCCCCAACTCCTGGGGATTTATCATAGAATGACCTAGTCACATTACATAGACGCGGATTATCCTGGTAACACAATTGTGTGACGTCATTACCATGATCATCCAGTGCCCAACATGGTGAAGGCAGGGGTCATGGAGGAGGGGTGCTATTTTATCCAGTTGGTACGTTTACCAACATGCGTAATCTCCGCTTCCAGAAATGTAGTGTACCATGGTCCCCTGACGCTTTTAGGGATGGGCAAATGCCTCTGTTTCTGCTTGTTTTGGGCATCTAAAACTCATTTGTCGCATATTTCTTAGTCATAAGAATATCTTATTGTTTATTAATTTGACATTTTAACAACTAACAGTGAACAAAAATGAGGTGGAGTTAAGAGGTCAAAAAGTTGGATGGAGTGAGGCACATATGGTGGATGTGGCGGGTTGGTAGTGTCGCACGGAAGCCGAAGAATAAGATGCGAGACTGGATAGGAAGAGGAATGAGGTTTAGGAGGATTGAAAGGGGTGGGAGGGATTAGGCTGAGAAAGAGAGGAGGTCATGGGTGCAGGAGGAACGGCCACAAGAATGCACCATAAACTAGGGCAAAAGGCATTGCCCTAAAGGAACAGTACTGGACATAGCAGAGGTGAGAGCAGTAGAAGAAAAAGGTGAACTCAACAGATGTAGAAAGTAGAAGAACACCCTAAACTACGAGAGAAAGGTGGCAGAAAAAGGACCGGCGGGAACACAACTGAACCCAGACGGTCCACAGGGACCCAAAAAACAGAAATTCTGCCCTCAACAGAGAGGAGAAATCCTGTCCATGCAGTCCCCCATTGACACCTAACTCCAATGAAAGTGTCAATGACACTGTAGCTCAACTTGACAAACTTGAACTTGTTAAGTTATAAATGAAATGGCAAAATTGAAGATCCTTGGTACCAATGTTATTTGATGAAATTTCAACATAACAGCATTAACAGCATTGTGTATGCACAACGTCCGAGTAATCCATACATTTGACTGGCTAAAGGTAGAATGTTGATACACAAATGTAGTAAGTTCAGAGGTTATTGTAAATGGCAACTTTTTTCACAGAAATGAATGCTAATCAATAGCTCTTATCTAAAGGTCTTGCCTAATGAGCACACCAAGTTCAAAAACAATCCTATGATAAATGTGACCTGCAGGCCATGTCAAAGAATGTTGATGCACAAATGCAATAAATTCAAAGATTGTTGCTAACAGTAACAGTTTTTGATGGAAATGAAAAGAAAATCAATAGCTCCCATCTTTGTCACCCTGCATAAGCTTACAAAGTTTCAAAACAACCTGATAATGAATGTGCCCTCAGAGGCATGCCAAAGGAAGATGTTAATGCGCAAATGCACTAAGTAGGTCATTGCTTGTGGCAATGGTTTTGGGGGTTTTTTTATGGAGATTCATAAATATACCCTGCAGAGAGTGCAAAAGGGATGAGTTGATGCACAAATGCAGTAAGTTCAAAGGCTGGTGATAACGACAATAATTTTTTATGGAAATGAAAAAAGAGCAATAGCTCACATATAGAGGTCACCCCGAACACACATACCAAGTTTCAAAGTGATCCGATCATAAATGTGCCCTAAAGGGTGTGTTAAAGGGGAATATTGAGGTCTGACTAAACTAAGTTCAAAGGTCAGTGGCAACATTTTTTGACAGAAATGGAAGAAAATCGACTGCTCCCATAAAGATGTCACCCCACACAAGCACACCGAGTTTGCAAGCGATCCAATCATAAATGTGCCCTGCAGGGTGTCAAAGGGAAATATTGATGCCTAACTTCACTAAGTTTTTACTAAGTCCATCAAAGGTCATTGCCAGTGGCAACATTTTTCGATGAAAATTGATAGCTCCAATCTAGAGGTAACCCCAAATAAGCATACAAAGTTTCAAACCGATCTGATCATAAATGTGCCTTTTATGGCATGTCAAAGGAATATATTGATGCCTGACTAAACTAAGTTCAAAGATCATTGCCAGTGGCAACATATTTTGACGGACGGAAATGGAAGAAAATCGCTAGCTCCCATCTAGAGGTCACCCCAAACAAGCATGCCAGGTTTCAAAGCAATCCGATCATAAATGTGCCCTATAGGGTGTGCCAAAGGGAAATATTGAGGTCTGACTAATCTAAGTTATAAGAACGTTGACCGCGGTGACATTTTTTGATGGAAATGGAAGAAAATAGATAGCTCACATCTAGAGGTCACCCAAAACAAGCATGCCAGGTTTCAAAGCAATCCAATCATAAATGTGCCCTGTAGGGTGTGCCAAAGGGAAATATTGAGGTCTGACTAAACTAAGTTCTAAGAACGTTGGCCGTGGCAACATTTTTTGACGGAAATGAAAGAAAATCGATCGCTCCCATCTAGAGGTCATCCCAAACAAGAATATCAGGTTTCAAAGCAGTCTGATCATAAATGTGCCCTGTAGGGTGTGCCAAAGGGAAATATTGAGGTCTTCTGACTAAACTAAGTTCTAAGAACATTGGCCGCAGCAACATTTTTTGACGGAAATGGAAAAAGATTGATAGCTCCCATCTAGAGGTCACCCCAAACAAGCATACCAGGTTTCAAAGCAATCCAATCATAAATGTAGCCTGTAGGGTGTGCCAAAGAGAAATATTGTGGTCTGACTAAACTAAGTTCTAAGAACGTTGGCCGTGGCAAGGCAACATATTTTGATGGAAATTGAAGAAAATTGTTAGCTCCCATCTAGAGGTCATCCTAAACAAGCATACCAGGTTTCAAAGCAATCCAATCATAAATGTGCCCTGTAGGGTGTGCCAAAGGGAAATATTGTGGTCTGACTAAACTAAGTTCTAAGAACGTTGGCTGCGGCAACATTTTTTGACGGAAATTGAAGAAAATCGATAGCTCCCATCTAGAAGTCACCCTAAACAAGCATGCCAGGTTTCAAAGCAATCCGATCATAAATGTGCCCTGTAGGGTGTGCCAAATGGAAATACTGAGGTCTTCTGACTAAACTAAGTTCTAAGAATGTTGGCCACGACAACATTTTTTGACGGAAATTGAAGAAAATCGATAGCTCCCATCTAGAGGTCACCCCAAACAAGCATACCATGTTTCAAAGCGATCCAATCATAAATGTGCTCTGTAGGGTGTGTCAAAGGGAAATATTGAGGTTTGACTAAACTAAGTTCTAAGAACGTTGGCCGCAGCAACATTTTTTGACGGAAATTGAAGAAAATCGATAGGTCCCATTTAGAGGTCACCCCAAACAAGCATACCAAGTTTCAAGCCGATCCAATCATAAATGTGGCCTGTAGGGTGTGCCAAAGGGAAATATTGAGGTTTGACTAAACTAAGTTCTAAGAACGTTGGCCGCAGCAACATTTTTTGACGGAAATTGAAGAAAATCGATAGCTCCCATCTAGAAGTCACCCCAAACAAGCATACCAAGTTTCAAAGCGATCTGATCATAAATGGGACCTGTGAGGTGTGCCAAAGGAAATTGTGGACGTACGTACGAACGTACTAACATACTAATGTACTAACATACTACTTACGTACGTACGTACGCCGACGGACGAGAAGTGATGGCAATAGCTCAGCTTGACTTTGTCAAGTTGAGCTAATAATAATAATAAAATTCATCACCGAAAAATTTTATATCCGAACCGCACGGTACGCGAAAGTCGCGCACGACATGGAAAATATATAAAATACAATGAAAATAATGAGAATATATAAAACACAGTCTTGTTATTCTACGATCCTCAGATCCATAGTTCCAGTCACAGGAAACCATTATCAACGAGTTGAATTAACACTGTTTCTGAATGCAAAATGGACGTCCTGCCACATGGACGGACGAAAAAAAAATGATTCATTGGTGACTGCCTGCACACTGGTTCCGGAAGTCATGGAATTGTACTAAGATAAGAGCGTCCCCTACTGGGTGTGCGCCGATGGCGCTCGATCCAGTTTTGGCTTATTTTTTCTTGGTGCTTTTGCAGCACTTTTCTTTCCCAAATCACTTGGGAAAGATCAAACAGTATATTTTCCGAGTTAGGGTCTTCCACTGTAGTGCAAGCCTGCAGTAAACAATTGTAAGGTAGGTTGATAAGAAATGCAATGTGCCTTTGGGACCATCACTCACACAAACTTTCACTTGAATTGGCCCAGTGGCTTTGGATGAGAAGACCAAAACATGGTGTTGACGGACAACGGGCAATAGATAGACGACAGATGGAGAACAATTAGATAAGCTCAGCTTGACTTTGTCAGGTGAGCTAAAAAGCTATACAATCGGTGGTGTGAGTTCTGAACCTTTATGTGTATAAATTATGTCAAAACTATTACATAGTATAGCATTACAATTTATGATATGTTGTAAACCTGGAGTCAATACTATAAACTTTTACAATTGTATTTTTTAGAATTTTATTTTCTAGTTATGACTTTAAAAGGGTTAAAATGAACCATTACCGTTTTCAAAGATGTGGAAATTTTCCAGTTCGCAAATTGCCATATCCTTAAAATGCAAATGATTTATTTTAGTCAGTTATATTCATAGGTAGAAAATACAATTCTAGAAAATACAATTGTAAAAGTTTTATAGTATTGGCTCCAGGTGTTAACTCATACCCAGAGTCAAGGGCCCTTTTGATACCCTGCCCACCTTGCCCTTGCATCTGGTACCCTTGGTACTGCAAGTAGGACTCGGTGTACTGTCATCCAGAAATTGTGTTAGGTGAAGGGCTGATCCATGGCAGCAATTTGTTACTATCACAAACAAATAATCAACAAAAACAATAAAGACATGATTTATAGGAAGAAATCTTTCAGGAACCATTTTCTTCTGATTATCTGCCCGATAAATCATCTAAAAATGGAAATAAGAAAATATACTTTAACATACTTCATGTAAAATTCAATCAATTTTGCTGAAATTCAATAGAAAGAAGGATTTATGGTGAAAATTATTCAGGGGAGGCATTAAGAATTAAATTCAGAGGACAAATTTACAAGTCTAAATCATCTCTTGCACATAAAAGTTGGGATGTTATTCTCCATTTCCTATCTTCCACCATTAATTAATTACTGTTAATTCTTTCATCACTGCAGTTTTCCGCAAAGGTGGAACATAAAAGTTTTTTTTCAAATATTGTAATAATGACACCAGTATTCAATAAACTGATGTGGTATTTTATCAAATGTGAATAACTCTTTATAAGTATTACAGTCCCTATGGACAAAAGTCTCCAGGAGAAAACCCCCTTTGGATGAAAGCCCCAGTGCCCCCCACCCCAAGACAATGAGTATGTGCACAAAAGCCCTCTTCCAGCTGACATCTACCTTAACTCATTGTGTGCTAGAAGCCACTATCAGGGCTTTCAAAAAAATAAGGGTACCAGAGTAAAAGCCTATGTTTTCCTTGTTCATGTTTCATATTCTTTCAAGTGCAAATAATATTTTGTTTATATAAATTTGTACTATTACAAAGAACTGTGGGCACTCTCCAATAATTTGAAATAAAACAAATTTTGAATTATAAATTCAGACCATGAAAAATAATCTAGCCCTCAACCAGTTAACAACAAATAATGAATGGTTAACTTCATTTATTGGAATATTTTGACAAAAAAATTACAAGCTCTACTAATTCATGTCATAAATGCATAAGAAAATATTCTAATGAATTGAATTTGTTTTAGTTGTCTACACCACACCCACATACAAACAATACCATTTTCTTGAGAAGTACATGAAAAATGATTAATAAAATAGACCCTTCAAAAATTGATTCAGCACCATTCGCTCAATTTAGTATATATGTGGAAAGGTGGTACAGAATATTTTGCAAATGACAAAAGGCAATATGTGTAAAGCAGAACTGGAGAAGAGCATGTTGCTTCGGCTGCTGGCATGGGTCAATGGCAGCAGCCAAACCATGAATAAATTGAAACAAGAGGCCCCACAGGGCCTGAAGTGCTCATCTTGAACAGAACATGATATAAACAGAGTCCAAGAATGAGTCTACATTAAGCAATCCATCTCCATAGGATACACTGTCAATTCTTGAGTCCCTCAGGAGTGACAAAAATAATCTGGGCATCAAGCCTTTTCTTCAGTTGATAATAATGTAAAATCTAGAGCTCCCCTATGAAGCCCCTTGATACAACCTATGTGGATTAATCTTAGTTACACACCTCCAGAGGGTACTGAATACAAAATCTTTAATTCTTCTGCAACATGGCCAATTCCGGCTCCCATAGGGAGCCCAAATATTAACCCAAGTTCTCAATTTGAACAAAGTTGAATCTGACTTCCCTAGATATGTTATAAACCAAATATGAAAGCATTCTGACTTTTGGATCTCAAGAAGAGAAATTTTAAAGAAATTTCTTTATATTGCACCAAGTTAAAATTTGGGCTACCATAGCAAGTCCAAATATTAACCTACGGATCCGATTTGAACAAACTTGAATCTGATGGTGGTTCTGAAGAAGAAGATTTTTAAAGAATATTCCCCATATTACCCAAGTTAAAAATTTGGGCTCCTGTATTCTTCACCTCAAAAGGAAGCTCCATAACAAATATCAAGACATTGTACATGCTGGTTCATGAGAAGATTTTAAAAATATTTTGGAGCATTTTCCCCCACTCCCTCCCTATAGGGCTGGGCATGTTGAGTTGAACAAAAATGCAATGCTCCTTCGGGACCATCTCTCAAACAAACTTTCACTTGAATTGGCCCAGTGGTTATGGTGGAGAAGACCAAAACATGGTGTTGACGGACGACGGACGGACGACGGACAGAGAGTGATGAGATTAGCTCAGCTTGACTTTGTCAAGATGAGCTAAAAACAAAAAGATTAAAGTATGTTATCACAACTCCTGCAATATGGTTTGTGCTGTGAGGGTGAAATTGTCTGAAGGTGCAGAGGATATCTTGAAGAGTTTCATGCACAATATATTTTTTTTATTAAAAGAAGGAATGTCATGAGCTTATACATTCTAATTTCCAGGTGCCCAGAAGATATTTGTCATGATGAAGATGTGTTCGAATCTTCACAGGAAGATAGAAATGGATATCTCTGTGTATGAAAAATAGCCACCTATAAAGTCGATAAAGGGCAATAATTACAAGAATGAAAGAGTCAATGACTCTGTAGCTCAACTTGGATATGACAGGAATTAGTACTTGCTGTGACCAAGACAACTGAATAATGAATATGACAGGAATTAGTATTTGTTTTGGCCCAGTCAACAATAATAAAAGAATTACAAGGTGACTGTAATGGACTACAGATTAAGACCAATCATTGTAGATTATTAATTTTGTGTGGACATTTTCAGTCCCAAACAAAATATTTTCAGACTAAAATTTTTTCTTCTTCTTCTTAAAATTGACCAAAATGCATCAAAACACAAAAAACTAATTTCCGGATTTTGGTCCAAAATTTTCTAAGTCCCACCCGGACCACTAATTTGCATAATTTATTCACGAGAAAAACTCTGTATTATATGTAATGTATCCCATGGTACTAAACATTCATACAAAAATTTATTCAAATCAGATCTTTCATTTGGAAGTTCTGCGCAAAAATCTGATTGGACTTATTTTTGAACAAAATGGCTGCTAGCGGCCATCTTGAATTTCAGACTGGACCCAAAAACACTCCTTCTCGTCCCACAGTGATAACAAAGGTACCCAAGAAGTTTCGTGAAGATCGGTTCATAAATACGGCCTCTAGCCCGAGCCGTATTGGGATTTGCACTCACAGTGCTGAAAGTAACACTAAATAAATCAAAGTTACCCTAATTTGCATAATTTACGCACAAGAAAAAAACCTGTAATATATGTAATGTATCCCATGGTACTAAACATTCATACAAAAAATTATTCAAATCAGAGCTTTCATATGGAAGTTCTGTACAAAAAACAGATTTCGGCATCGTCGGTACAAAATGGCTGCTGGCAGCCATCTGGAATTTGGGACTGCACCCAAAAACACTCGTTCTCGTCCCACGGTCATAACAAAGGTACCCAAGAAGTTTCGTAAAGATTGGTTCATAAATACGGCCTCTAGCCCGAGCCATAGCAGCTTGGCACTTACAGCTCTGAAAGTAACACTAAATAAATCAAAGTTACCCTAATTTGCATAATTTACGCACGAGAAAAAAACCTGTATTATATGTGATGTATCCCATTGTACTATACATTTATACAAAACTTTATTCAAATCAGAACTTTCATACAGAAGTTCTGTACAAAAAACTGATTTTTGCATCATCGGTACAAAATGGCCACTGGCAGCCATCTTGAATTTCGGACCACACCCAAAAACACTCGTTCCCGTCCCAGGGTCATAACAAAGGTACCCAAGAAGTTTCGTAAAGATTGGTTCATAAATACGGCCTCTAGCCCGAGCCATAGCAGCTTGGCACTTATAGCTCTGAAAGTAACACTAAATAAATCAAAGTCAGTCTAATTTGCATAATTTACACACGAGAAAAAAACCCGTATTATATGTGATGTACCCCATGGTACTAAACATTTATACAAAACTTTATTCAAATCAGAACTTTCATACAGAAGTTCTGTACAAAAAACTGATTTTTGCATCATCGGTACAAAATGGCCGCTGGCAGCCATCTTGAATTTCGGACCACACCTAAAAACACTCGTTCCCGTTCCAGGGTCATAACAAAGGTACACAAGAAGTTTCGTAAAGATCGGTTCATAAATACGACCTCTAGCCGCGAGCCATAGCCAATTGTTGATGTACGGACAGACGGACAGACGGACGACGGGCCATGACAATAGATCAAATTTGACTTCGTCAAAGTTGAGCTAAAAATTATAGCATATGTCATCTTTATACATGTAACACATATTCGACATGTGTGTAACCATGCCCTGAAGTTTCAGTTCTCTACATCAGAAAATGTAGCAGGAGTCATTTAAAAAAAAATTAAGCCAATAAATGGCAATAACTCTGTCAAATAAGATATTTTCCATCATCTGTGCACATGTTGTGCATATATTCAATATGTGAGAAACAAAGTTCAAAAGTTTCAAATCTCTACAAAATTGTAGGAGGAGCTGATTACACCAGGAAGGAACTGAAAATGCAGACATACGGACAGAACTCATTTTTACAGTTGGAATGTCGTGAGATAATAAATCCCCAAAGACAAATGCTGGAGCTGCATCCACCATTTCCCCTTACACAGTTAGGATGAAAGTTTGAAGTGTTGTGTAATTTTATCCTTGCTATCTTCTGTACCATTTGAAGAAAGAAAACCTGAAATATTGGTCCAGTAGAACCTTATGGCCAGTGCAAAATATTCAATTAACAAGAGTATTAATACAGGAATTTGTTCAAGTTACTGTATTCTAATTTTCAACATAGCATTTATTCTATTAAATCTTGTTTGACAGAGCCTGAAGGGCTCTGTCAAACAAGATATAAACATGTTATTGCATAAACAATGAAATTTGGGACAAAATTTAACAAACAAAGGGCAATAACAACTCCTATAATTTTTAGCGATGCCCAAAACATTTTTAACAAGAGGCCCCAGGGGGCCTGAGGGCACTCACCTGACATGGTTGTCTAAATATCAAACCAGGAACTTGACTTGAATAAGCTGCATATGCCCACTCCCAAGAAAAGCATATACCAAGTAGATGAAGCGATTGTGCCCACACAATACACAGGATTTTCCTTCTATTTTCAGTTCCTGCACTTTTACGTCCCAAAATTGAGATAAACGCATAAAAAACAGATTTTTTTCCCAAACAAAATACTTTCAGCCTGAATTTTTTTCTTCTTCTTAAAACGCATAAAAAACGATAAAACTAATTTCCGTCCCACCCGGACCCGAAATTTTCGGTGTAAAAAAAAAAAATTTTTTTTATGTTAAAAAAAAATTTTTTTTTTTGTCTTAAAATTCACAGAAACGCATAAAAAACCAGAAAAAACAAATTACGGATTTTGGTCCAAAATTTTCGAAGTGCCACCCAGACCCCAAATTTTCAGTGGAAAAAAAAAATTTTTTTTTTGTCTTAAAATTGACCGAAATGCATAAAAAACCAACAAAAAAAATTTCTGGATTTTTGGTCCAAAATTTTCTAAGTCCCACCCGGACCCCAAATTTTCAGGGGAAAAAATTTTTTTTTTTTTTTTTTTTTTTTGTCTTAAAATTGACCGAAACGCAGAAAGAACAAAAAAAAGATATTTTTCGGATTTTGGTAAGTCCCACCCGGACCCCAAATTTTCAGGGGAAAAATTTTTTTTTGTTTTTTTTTTTTTGTCTTAAAATTGACCGAAACGCAGAAAGAACAAAAAAAAAGATATTTTTCGGATTTTGGTCCAAAATTTTCAAAGTCCCACCCGGACCCCAAATTTTCAGGGGAAAAAAATTTTTTTTTTTTTTTTTTTTTTTGTCTTAAAATTGACCGAAACGCAGAAAGAACAAAAAAAAGATATTTTTCGGATTTTGGTAAGTCCCACCCGGACCCCAAATTTTCAGGGGAAAAATTTTTTTTTGTTTTTTTTTTTTTGTCTTAAAATTGACCGAAACGCAGAAAGAACAAAAAAAAAGATATTTTTCGGATTTTGGTCCAAAATTTTCAAAGTCCCACCCAGACCCCAAATTTTCAGGGAAAAAAATTTATATTTTTTTTTTGTCTTAAAATTGACCGAAACGCAGAAAAAACAAAAAAAAAAAAATTTCGGATTTTGGTCCATAATTTTCTAAGTGCCACCCGGACCCCAAATTTTCAGGGGAAATTTTTTTTTTTTTTTTTTTTGTCTTAAAATTGACTGAAACGCAGAAAAAACAGAATTTTTTTTTTCGGATTTTGGTCCAAAATTTCGAAGTCCGCAACGGGACCCCAAATTTTCAGCCTAAATATGAACCCAGGGACTTGGCTTCAACAAACTTGAATCTCACCCCCTAAGGATGCTGCATACCAAATATCAAAAGATTCTTATTGGTAGATCTGAAGAAAAAGATTTTTAAAAAATACTCCTCATACTGCACTAATTTAAACATTTGGGCTCCCATAGAGAGCCCAAATATCGATCCAGGCAATTGATTTCAATAAACATGTGAAACAATCTTCCAAAGATGTTATATGTGAAATTTTAAAGCTTTTGGAGCAGTGGTTTGGGAGAAAAGTAGTCTTATGTTTTTCCCATTACCCACAGTGTTAAAAAATGCTGACTCAGCACTTTTTCAAAGTCCCCAAAAACTACCCCATGATAAAACCGATGGCAATTTTCTTTTACCATTCCATTCTGTTGGTCCTAAGGAAGCTTCACAACGAATAAGAATTCTCAGTGCCGTGTAGTTTTGGAGATATGGGCGTTTTAATTTTTTTCTATTTTTAGCTCCTGTGGTTCCCACGGGGCTATGTAGAAAAAAATTTCTGCACAAATTAGGTACTTATGACCCAATAAGCACTCACGTAAAATTTGGTTCAAATCGCCCTCGTGGTTGGGAAAATAGAAATTTGGGGCGGGGCCAAAATTTTTGCCCCTCCTTTAACATCATCAAATATAAACCCTCCAACTTCTCTAGAACAAACTTGAGTCTGCACCTCAAAAGGAAGCTGCATACCAAATATCAAGTCTCTGCTATTACTGGTTCTTGAGAAGAAGATTTTTTAAGAATTGGAGCATTTTTGCCCCATCCCTCTGCTCAATATGAGCAGAAACCTAATTTGACAAAAAATCAAAATGCCCTTATATAACCCCTACTCACATGAAATTTCATTAATATGCGGCCAGTGGTTTGGGAGAAAAAGGCCCAAACACCACCTTCACGACGAACGATGGACACCGGACGACGGACGAAAAGTGATCAGAATAGCTCACCCTGACTTTCAGTCAGGTGAGCTAACAAGAGATGCAAGCGTCGAGTTGTGGTGGCAACTGGAATGTGTTGCATGTCCATAACCCGGTTATTAATCATATCCCTGTTGTCTTATCTTCTCCGTTCAAGTTAAAATGGTAACAAGTTCAGAATTCTTAAAAATTATTCAATTAAGGCTCACAATTCTGTAATGAGAAATCGGACTGGGCCAGTTTTCGACTCGCTTGTGAAATTATTGCAAATATTAGTCAAATCAGAGAACGTTTGTTCAAGATTTTGTGCTAAAAAGCTCAAAATTTGTAATCAAAGTGTCAATGACACTGTAACTTAACTTGGCTGTGTGTAGTGTTTGATGAAAAGGATAATGTTCCAATGTTTATGAAAGGATTATGAAATAAAACAAGAATTGTGATAATTGAGAATATGTTAATTTCTGTTCCCTGTAGGCTTTGATTTCAATAAGAATAATCTGAGTGTAGACTGTACTAAAGAATTAAGACCTGGGCTGATGTGGCCCAAACAGTTAACGTATGTCAACCAAAGTTACCAAGTTACAGTAAAATCATTCCAAAACGAGTCATCCTACCAAGTTACTATGAATTCCCTTCATAAATATAACTCCTAGACTTTGCTAAAGGAATCTAGTTCATGTGATGGTTTGGCAGTCATGGTTGACTGATCATGACCAAAATAGGAGTCTCATCTAGATATCATACCAAAATATCCTACCAAGTTACAGTGAAAGCCCTTCATAAAAACAACCAGTAAGCAGTGCTAAAGGAATCTAGGTCAAGTGACCAGGCAGTGGTAACGGCTGACTGATTGTGACCAAAATACGACAGTCTCATCTAGACATCATACCAAGTTATCCATCCAAATTACAATGAAATTGCTTCATAAATATGAACTGTAGATTGTGTCAACAAATATGCAGCGGTCATGGTTGACCGATCACAACCAAAAGGAGACATTCTCATCTCGACATTATATGAAGTCATCCTACCCAGTTACAATGAAATCTCTTCAGAAATATGATGTAGACTGGTTTTCTGGTTTCAGGCTCTCACAGCCATCACGGTTGACCAATCACAATCAAAAGAGGATGTTCTCATCTAGACATTATACAGAGTCATCCTACCAAGTTGCAATGAAATCCCTTCATAAATACGACCAGTAGACAGTGCTAAAGGTTTTTTGGTTTCGGGCACTCGTAGCTATCACAGTTGACCGATTGTGACCAAAAGGGGACGGTCTCATCTAGACATGACCTCGAACTTGCATATGAAATTTCGTGATGATTGGACAAGAATTATTGGGTGTAGCCTGTGCCAAAGAAAATGTGAACAGACTCACAGAAAAACAGACTCACAGAAAAACAGACTCACAGACTTCTGCAAACGTGAAGGCAAGAGCTTATTCTGACTTTTTTGTCAAGTTAAGCTGAAAATGGACTAATTAAGGCCCATAACTCTATTACAAATGAAAGTGTCAATGACACTGTAGCTTAACTTGTCTGTGTGTTGTGTTTGATGAGAAGGATAATGTTCCAAGTTTATGAAAAGATTATGAAATAAGACAAGAATTGTGATAATTGGGAATATGTTATTTTCTGTTCCCTGTATGCTATGTTTTTAATAAAAATAATATGAGGTGTACACTGTACTAAAGGGCGGAGGGGTGGGTTAATATGACCTCACAGTTAATGTATGTGGCCCTCACAGTTAACATACGTCAACAAAATTTACCAAGTTACAGTGAAACTATTCCAAAACAAGTCATCCTATCAAGTTACATTGAAATCCCTTCATAAATATGGCCTGTAGACAGTGCAAAAGGTTTTCGGGCTTCAGGCCTGTGTAGCCATGACGGTTGACCGATTAATACTAAAAGGGGACATCCTCATCTCGACATTATACTTAGTCATTCTACTAAGTTACAATGAAATCCCTTCACAAATACAACCTGTACTCTGTACTAAAGTTTTTCGGGTTTTGGGCTCGAGCAGCCATCATGGTTGAATGATCACGACCAAAAGGGGACATTGTCATCTGGGCATCATCTGGAGTGATCCTACGAAGTTACAATGAAATCCCTTCATAAATATGACCTGTAGACTGTGCTCAAGGTTTTCAGGCTTCAGGCTCCTGAAGCCGTCACAATTGACCAATCACGACCAAAAGCGGATGTCATCATCAAAGCATTATATGGAGTCAACCTAACAAGTTACAATAGAATCCTTACATAAATATGACCTATAGATAAATACGACCTGTAGACTATGCTAAAGGTTTTGGGGTTTTGGGCATGGGCAGCCATAAACGCTGAATGATTGCGACCAAAAGGGGACGTTCTCATCTAGACATTATTTGGAGTCAATCCACCAAGCTACAATGAAATCCCTTCATAAATATGACTTGTAGACTGTGCTAAAGGTTTTCGGGCTTGGGGCCTCTGTAGCCGTCTCAGTTGCCCAATTGTGTCCAAAAGGGGAGGTTCTCATCTAGACATTATATGGAGTCAACCTAACAAGTTATAACGAAGTCCTTCCATAAATACGACCTATAGACTATGCTAAAGGTTTTTGGGCTTGAGCAGCCATCAAGGCCAAATGACCGCGACCAAGAAGGGACGTTCTCATCTAGACATTATTTGGTGTCATCCTACCAAGTTACAATGAAATTCTTGTATAAATATGACCTGTAGACTGTGCTAAAAGTTTTCAGGCTTTGGGCGACACAGTTGCCCAATCACGTCCAAAAGGGGACGCTCTCATCTAGACATTATTTGAAGTCAACATACCAGGTTACAATGAAATCCCTTCATAAATATGACCTGTAGACTGTGCTAAAGGTTTTCAGGCTTCGGGCTCGGGCAGCCATCATGGTTGAATGGTCACAACCAAAAGGGGACATTTTCATCTGAGTATCATCTGGAGTGATCCTACAAAGTGACAATGAAATCCCTTCATAATTATGACCTGTTGACTGTGTTCAAGGTTTTCGGGCTTTGGGCCCCTGTAGCCATCACAGTTGACCAATCATGACCAAAAGGAGATGTCATCATCTAGGCATTATATGGAGTCAACCTAACAAGTTACAATGAAATTCTTCCATTAATACGACCTATGGACTATGCTAAAGGTTTTTTGGGCCCGAGCAGTCATAAAGGCTGAATGATCGCAACCAAAAGGGGACACTCTCATCTAGACATTATTTGGAGTCATCCTACCAAGCTACAATGAAATCCCTTCATAAATATGACCTGTAGACTGTTCTAAAGGTTTTTGGGCTTCGGGCCCCTGTAGCCATCACAGTTGCCCAATCGTGTCCAAAAGGGGACGGTCTTATCTAGACATTATATGATGTCAACCTACCAGGTTACAATGAAATCCCTTCACAAATATGACCTGTAGACTGTGCTAAATGTTTTCGGGCTTCGGGCTGGGGCAGCCATCATGGTTGAATGATCGCAACCAAAAGGGGAATTCTCATCTGGGCATCATCTGGAGTGATCCTATGAAGTTACAATGAAATCCCTTCATAAATATGACCTGTAGACTGTGCTCAAGGTTTCTGGGCTTCAGGCACCTGTAGCCATCACAGTTGACCAATCATGACCAAAAGGAGATGTCATCATCTAGGTATTATATGGAGTCAACCTAACAAGTTACAATAAAATCCTTCCATAAATACAACCTATAGACCATGCTTAAGGTTTTTGGGCTTGGGCAGCCATCAAGGCTGATTGATCACGGCCAAAAGGGGCGTTCTCATCTAGACATTATTTGGTGTCATCCTACCATGTTACAATGAAATCCCTTCATAAATATGATTTGTAGACCGTGCTTGTGGTTTTCAGGCTTTGGGCCCCTGTAGCCGCAACAGTTGCCCAATCACGTCAAAAAGGGGACGTTCTCATCTAGACATTATATGAAGTCAACCTACCAAATTACAATGAAATCCCCCATAAATATGACCTGTAGACTGTGCTAAAGGTTTTCGGGTTTTGGGCTCGGGCAGTCGCCACGGTTGACAGATCGCGACCAAATGGGGAAGTTCTCATCTCGATATCATCCAGAGTCATCCTACCAAGTTACAATGAAATCCCTCCATATTAAATATGACCTGCAGACTGTGCTAAAAGTTTTTGGGTTTCAGGCTTGGGCAGCCATCACGTTTGACAGATCATGATCAAAAGGGGATGTTCTCATCTAGGCATTATACAGAGGCATCCTACCAAGTTACGATGAAATCTCTTCATAAATACGATCTGTAGACTGTGCTAATGGTTTTGGGGTTTTGGGCTCGGGCAGCCATACCAGTTGACCGATCACTACCAAAAGGAGACGTTCTCATCTTGACATGACCCCAAACCTGCATATGAAATTTCGTGTCGATCAGACAAGAACTACGGGGTGTAGCCTGTGCTAAAGGAAAATGTGAACAGACTCACAGATGAACAGACTAACAGACTTCCGCACGCGTGATGGCAATAGCTTATCTTGACATTGTCAAGTTAAGCTAAAAATCAGGCCGGGCTAGTTTTCAGATTTGCTTGAGATATTATTGCAAACGATTTGCATGGCAAATATTAGTCAAATTGCGCTTACAGTGTGAGGATACAATTGGAATGCAACAAGCCCATCTTTATCTAATAATCCTGTTACCAACTCATTTCATACGCAATCACGTTATATATGCAGGCATGAGGGTGCAGAAAGGGGAAAAGAAATTATCTGTTGCTGTAATGCTCATATAATTTCAATATCATTTGAACTCACCAAATTATCTTGCAGTGGAGGGTCATATTCATAAGCTAAAGCTGCTTTCACAAGAGATGTTAGAGCTTCTGCACCCCAGCTTCTCATTCCGGGGTAAGTATGCTGACAAACCTGAAATGACAAAACAAACAGTTCATTATTTGCATTAAGTTCCAAAATTCAAATACAGTGGAACCTTGTTAACTGAAGAGTCACTGTGCCAGAGAAAATTATTCAATTAACAGGAGAAATCAATTAATAGGAATTAGGTCATTTTATTTATTTACAGGAGTTTGGTCTATAACCTATATTAATTTAAGAAGTAAAATTTGTACTGAGGGTATGGTAAATGGTTTGAAAATTATGTTAATCAACAGGGTTATTCAATGTACTATTGTATAAACTGAAATGGGTGAGTCTGTCAAGCATTTGTGGGGAGATCCAGTCACAATTTAATACTAAGGCTGTAGGATTACCTTATCGCTGATTCTCCTGCCCACTTAATTTAATAACTTGTACTGGCAAGGAAGCTATTCAATTAACAGGGTTCCACTGTATAACCATTTTAGTGCTGTTATCAGTCTAAGAATGGAAACAGCTTTGGCTATTTTGCCAGTGCAATTCTGTTATGGGTAACCTGGTGGAAAGGTATTCTTTGTCTTTTAAATTGTTGAAAATAAAAAACCTAAAATAAATTATTAGAAGAAACTCTTGCAATGATCGTGGATATTCTAGTTCCATCAGTTAGGTTATAGGATTCAAATAACATGAGTTATAGTCTATGGCCTATATATTAACAGGTCAAGTTTGTACTGAAGGCATAGTAAATGGTTTAGTGTTTGGAACTTATATGCAATTAGCAGGGTATTTCAATTAATATATATTCAACTGGATGGAGAGAACATCAGGCACAGGAGAAACAAGTGTTTGACCACCGAGGTGGTATTAGTCCCCTACGGCGCTTTTGTGACATAAGGTGTTTTTGTTACAGAAGACACTAGAGTATATAAGCATCTTGGATTTTTAAAAAAAAATATTGAGCGTGCATAATCCCAACACATCCCTTTATCCATGTACCATATATGAAAGGCGTAGCTTGAACCATGTTGGAGGGAGGGGTGGTAACATAAAATAGAGAAAAAAGCTTAAAAAAAACACAACAAAAATGGCTGCCATTCTGCCATCTTGGATTTTGAAAAAAAAATATTGAACGTGCATCATCCCCTCCCAACCCTCTATCCATGTGCCAAATATGCAAAGTGCAGCTTGAACCATGTTGGTGGGAGGGGTGGTAACATGAAAATAGAGAAAAAAAAATTAAAAAACACAACAAAAATGGCCGCCATTCTGCCATCTTGGATTTTGAAAAAAAATTTTGAGCGTGTATCATCCCCTCAGAACCATTTATCCATGTACCAAATATGAAAGGTGTAGCTTGAACCATGTTGGTGGGAGGGGTGGTAACATCAAAATAGAGAAAAAAATCTTAAAAAACACAACAAAAATGGCCACCATTCCGCCATCTTGGATTTTGAGAAAAAAATTTTGAGCGTGCATCATCTGCTCAGAACCATTTATCCATGTACCAAATATGAAAGGTGTAGCTTGAACCATGTTGGTGGGAGGGGTGGTCACATCAAAACAGAGAAAAAAAGCTTAAAAACACAACAAAAATGGCCGCCATTCCGCCATCTTGGATTTTGAAAAAAAAATTTTGAACGTGCATCATCCCCTCAGAACTATTTATCCATGTACCAAATATGAAAGGTGTAGCTTAAAGCATGTTGGAGGGAGAGGTGGTAACATAAAAAACAGATGGACGGACAGACGGACGGACGGACGGATGGACTGATGGATGGATGGACGGACGGACGGACGGACGGATGGACGGATGGATGGACGGATGGACCGACAGACAGACAGACAGATGGACGGAGTGCAATCCTATAGTCCCCATACGGTTCCCGTAGGAGACTAATAATGACAAACTTCCAACTCTGTCCCATCTTTGACAAAAGGCATCAGATCATTGGATATCTTGGTTCAGAAGAGAGAAATTACACAAACTGAATCTCCACATTGAAAATCAACTTTGCATGAAATCTGGCAACAGGAATTTTATGCAAGCCATCACATCGAGCAGCCAGATTATTTTGAGTTTCACTCTTGAAAGGATATGATAAGTTCATTAATTAACCCTTTACTTAACATAATGGCCAAAAACGGTCAGAAAATTAATCAGACTAAGCCTACCACAACCTAAAATATCTCAGAGGTTTCTCAATAAAACCATACAAATATGAATATCATTAGAACCAGATCATCGAGCTGGTTCAAATGGGTTTCATATTTGTACGGTTTTATTGAAAAATTGTGAAATCTGTTGTCGAAAAATGTGAAATTTAATTTATTTTTAAAAATACTGTGTTAGGTAAAGTGTTAAGGTGTTACAGCAAAATACAAGTTGCGAGAAATATCAAAAATTTTATAAAAAGAACTTGTACGGTCATTTTCCTATTGAATAGTGAGATAGGCTCTCCCCTGTATAAGTTGTAAAATGGCATCTTTGTACTAAATGAGATCATTCTATGTTCTGAATATTATTGAGCCATTTTGCCAAGTGCTACAATGGACCATGACCATATATTATTTTGATGGTTGTTTCCTGCATGGAATATATATTCAGCCTTCAATTTTACTCGGCTGAATATAAGGTTTTAGCAGGGAATGTAATTAGGTCAAAGAGTTAAAACCTAAACAACTTACAATATTTCTAAAACAAGAGACCTCTGGGAATATGAGGCACTAACCTGAGGAACAAAATCACCACATTGACAGGTCCTACAACTACAAGTCTCACTTTCTTCCTGAACAGCTTATACTGAATTAGGTCACAAAGCTCATTCCAATATGATGTTATAATTTTGTTTGGTGAACAAAAAACTTGAAAATTTTTCAAAAAACCTGTTGGGAGGCTTTTTGTTTTGTACATGTACTTGGAGAGTGTTAAGGCATCTCAAGTTTTGTAACTCTTAATTCTATGAATTCAAAAAGAATACAATATTTTACTGGTTACCATGACAGAGTCCTGGAAAATGCATTAGGACAACCTCTTCCCTCCCCCATCCGACATAAGCCCCTCCAGACATATGGCCACTTTGGGCAAAAAGACCTGTGGATGAAAGCCCCAGGAGAAAATTAATGGGAGCACAAAGCCCCATTTACCACTGACATCTAAGTTACCTTACAACAAGAGGCCCCAAGGGGCCTGAGAGCGCTCACCTGACACTGACAACTATCAACTGAGGGTCCTGATTTGAACAAACTTGAATCAGCCCCATTAAGAAAACCATATACCAAATATCAAAAACATTCTGACCGGTGGATCTGAAAAAAAAAAAAAAAAATATTCCTCATATTGAACTAAGTTATAATTCAGGCTCCCATAGGGAGCCCAAATATGAACCTATGGACTTGGCTTAAACAAACTTGAATCTCACCTCCCAAAGGAGGCTGTATGCAATATATTAAAATATTCTGACTACTGGATCTGAAGAAAACATTTAAAAAAAATATTCCTCATGTTGAACTAAGTTATAATTCAGGCTCCTACAGGGAACCCAAATATGAACCCAGGGACTTGATTTTAACAAATTTGAATCTCACCTCCCTAATGATACAGTATACCAAATATCAAAAGATTCTTACTGGTGGATGTGAAGAAGATTTTTAAAGAATGTTCCTCATTTTGAACTAAGTTACAATTCGGTCTCCCACAGGGAGCCCAAATATGGACTCAAGACACTTGGCTTGAACAAACTTGAATCACACCTCCCTAAGGATGCTGTATACCAAATATCAAAACATTCCAGCTTCTGGATCTGAACAAGAAGATTTTTAAAGAAAATTCCTCATATTGAACTAAGTTATAATTCGGGATCCCACATTGAGCCTAAATATGAACCCAGAGACTTGACTTGAACAACCTTGAATCTCACGCCTCTCTCCCCCCCCCCCCCCTCCCCCCAAGTATGCTGCATACCGAATATCAAAGATTCTGATTGGTGGATCAGAAGAAGATTTTTATGGACCTAGGGACATGGCTTGAACAAACTACTTGAATCTCACCCCCCTAAGGATGCTGCATACCAAATATCACAAGATTCTGCCTGCTGGATCTTGAGAAGAAAATTTTCAAAGAAATTTGCCTGAAATGCACTAAGTTCGAATTTGGGCTTCTATAGTGAGCCCAAATATGAATCCAGGTGGCCAATTTGAACACACTGGAATCAGATCCATCCCACAATATTGCATACCAAATATCAAAAGATTCTGCCTACAGGATCTGGAGAAGAAGATTTTTGAAAGAATTTGCTTGAAATGCACTAAGTTCGAATTCGAGCTTCTATAGTGAGCCCAAATATGAATCTAGGGAGCCGATTTGAACAAAATAGAATCAGATCCACCCCACAATGTTGCATACCAAATATCAAAAGATTCTGCCTGCTGGATCTGGAGAAGAAGATTTTTTAAGAAATTTGCCTGAAAAGCACTAAGTTCAAATTTGGGCTCCTATACTGAGCCCAAATATAAACCCAGGGAGCAGATTTGAACAAACTTGAATCAGATCCACTCCACAATGTTGCATACCCAATATCAAATGATTCTGCCTGCTGGATCTTGAGAAGAAGATTTTCAAAGAAATTTGCCTGAAATGCACTAAGTTCAAATTTGGGCTCCTATACTGAGCCCAAATATAAACCCAAGGGGCCGATTTGAACAAACTTGAATCAGATCCACCCCACAATGTTGCATACCAAATATCAAAAGATTCTGCCTGCTGGATCTGGAGAAGAAGATTTTTTAATGTTTTTCCCATTGCCAACGGTGTTAAAAAGTGCTGACTCAGCACTTTTTCAAAGTCCCAAAACTGTACCCTATGATAAAACCGATGGCAATTTTTTTTTTACCAATTCTTTCTGTTGGTCCTAAGGAAGCTTCACACCAAATAAAAATTCTCGGTGCCGTGCAGTTTTGGAGATATGGGCGTTTTAATTTTTTTCTATTTTTAGCTCCTGCGGTTCCCATGGGGCTACAGGAAAAAAAAAATCAGCATAAATTAAGTACTTATGACCCAATAAGCCCTCACATAAAATTGGTTCAAATCAGCCTCTCGGTTTGGAAAAATAGAAATTTTGCCCCTCCCATAACGATGCCAAGTATAGCTCCACAAACTTCTCTTGAACAAATCTGAGTCTACACCTCAAAAGGAAGCTGCACACCAAATATCAAGTCTCTGCTACTGCTGGTTCATGAGAAGAAGATTTTTTAAGATTTCAGCACACTTTTTGGGTGTGGCACTACCCATGGGCAAGGCAACTTGATTTGAACAAAATCAAATTGCAATGTCATAACAAACTACTATCTCAAATATCAATTAAATTGGTTCAGCAGTTTGGGAGGAGAAGATGCAAACACCATGTTCACGGACGACAACGGACGATGGACGGACGACGGATGGACGACGGATGCTGGACGACGGACGGTGAGTGATCACTATAGCTCTCCTGATTGAAAGTCAGGTGAGCTAAAAATGCTGACTCAGCATTTTTTGAAAGTCCCTAAAAAGTATGCAATGATAAAACTGACTGCAATTTTTTTTTACCATTCTATTCTGTTGGTCATATGGAAGATTCACACCAAATAAGAATTCGCTTAAGTTTTGGAGATATGAGCATTTTAATTTTTTTTCTATTTTTACCTCCTGTGGTTCCCATGCGGCATTTTGAAATTTTTTTGGGGCATAAATCAAGTACTTATATCCCATTAATACAGCATATCAAATTGGGTTCAAATCTTGCCCCTCCCGTAACGACAACAAATACTGCCCCTTTTATTTCTCCTGAACAAATTTGAGTCTACACCTCAAAAGGAAGCTGTCCACCAGAAATCATGTCTCTGCTACAGCTGATTCATGAGAAGATTTAAAAAAAAATTGGGGCATTTTGGGCCCACCCCATACTCAATGTGAGCAGAAACCCAGTTTAAAGAAAAACCCAAATGCCCCTATTTAACCACTACTCATGTGAAATTTCATTAAAATGTGGCCAGTGGTTTGGGAGAAAATGACCCAAACACCACCTTCATGACGGACGATGGATGAAAAGTGATCAGAATAGTTCACCCTGACTTTCAGTTAGGTGAGCGAATAACAAGCTATTGCTGAAGGCAAATATACCCCCACTGCAGTGCTGCGCCGATGAAGCATAAATGAATTAAAAACAAAGTAAGGATCAAATGAAAGTGTCAATGACACTGTAGCTCAACTTGTCAAGACAAAGACATGTACATGTATAGTATGTGACACAGCAATGACAAACATCTAGGTAATGACCTGATAACAAGGTACATATAAAGTATTGTAACGGTCTGTACATAAATACTGACCGTTGCCTGTAACAAATGTATAGGTAAAGTATTGTAAAGGTGGGTGACAGTCAGATGCTAAACTAGAAAAAAATCTTTGAGTCCCAGAGTGGGTCTGACTGAACCCCAAAATATTTGTTCTCATAGCACAGTGATAACAAAGGCACCCCAAAACACACTCATTCCCGTCCCAAGGTGAAAACAAAGGTACCCAAGAAGTTTCGTGAAGATCAGTTCACAAATATGAGCTGTGTAGAAGTTGTGACAAAAAACTGATTGGACCTAATTTCGGTACAAAATGGCCACTGGCAGCCATCTTGAATTCTGGACTGCACCCAGAAACACTCGTTCTCGTCCCAAGGAGATAACAAAGGTACCCAAGAAGTTTTGTGAAGATCGGTTCATAAATACAGCCTCTAGCCCGAGCCGTATTGACATGTGCACTTACAGTGTATAAGTACCACTGAATAAATCAAAGTTCATCTAATTTGCATAATTTCTGCACGAGAAAAAAACCCGTACTATATGTGATGTATTCCATGTTACTAAACATTCATTCAAAAATATATTCAAATCAGAACTTTCATACAGAAGTTCTGCACAAAAGACTGATTGCACTAATTTTGGTACAAAATGGCTGCTGGTGGCCATCTTGAATTTTGGACCACACCCAAAAACACTTGTTCTCATCCCACGGTGATAACAAAGGTACCCAAGAAGTTTCGTAATGATCGGTTCGTAAATACGGCCTCTAGCCTGAGCCGTATATAGAAGTTGTGTACAAAAAACTGATTAGACCTAATTTCGGTACAAAATGGCCACTGGCAGCCATCTTGAATTTTGGACCGCACCCAGAAACACTCGTTCTCGTCCCAAGGTGATAACAAAGGTACCCAAGACGTTTTGTGAAGATCGGTTCATAAATACAGACTCTAGCCCGAGCCGTATTGACATGTGTACTTACTGTGTGTAAGTAGCACTGAAAAAATCAAAGTTCATCTAATTTGCATAATTTCTACACGAGAAAAAAAACCCCGTATTATATGTGATGTATCCCATGGTACTAAACATTCACACAAAAAATTATTCAAATCGGCGCTTTCATATGAAAGTTCTGTGCAAAAATCTGATTGCACCAAATTTTGTACAAAATGGCTGCCATCGGCCATCTTGAATTTTGGACCGGACCCAAAAACACTTGTTCTCGTCCCACGGTGATAACAAAGGTACCCAAGGAATTTCGTAAAGATCGGTTCATAAATACGGCCTCTAGACCGAGCCGTATTGGCATTTGCACTTACCGTGCTGAAAGTAACACCAAAAAACATCAAAGTTAGTCTAATTTGCATAATTTACACACGAGAAAAAAACCCGTATTATATGTGATGTATCCCATGGTACTAAACATTCATACAAAAAATTATTCAAATCATAGCTTTCATATGGAAGTTCTGTACAAAAAACAGATTTCTGCATCGTCGGTACAAAATGGCGGCTGGCAGCCATCTTGAATTTTGGACCAAACCCAAAAACACTCGTTCTCGTCCCACTGTCATAACAAAGGTACCCAAGAAGTTTCGTAAAGATCGGTTCATAAATACGGCCTCTAGCCCGAGCCATAGCAGCTTGGCACTTACAGCTCTGAAAGTAACACTAAATAAATCAAAGTCAGTCTAATTTGCATAATTTACGCACGAGAAAAAAACCCGTATTATATGTGATGTATCCCATGGTACTAAACATTTATACAAAACTTTATTCAAATCAGAACTTTCATACAGAAGTTCTGTATAAAAAACTGATTTTTGCATCATCGGTACAAAATGGCCACTGGCAGCCATCTTGAATTTCGGACCACACCTAAAAACACTCATTCCCGTCCCAGGGTCATAACAAAGGTACACAAGAAGTTTCGTAAAGATCGGTTCATAAATACGACCTCTAGCCCGAGCCATAGCCAATTGTTGACGTACGGACAGACGGACAGACGGCCAGACGGACAGACGGACAGACGGACGGACGGACGACGGGCCATGACAATAGCTCAAATTTGACTTCGTCAAAGTTGAGCTAAAAATCATGAAAAATTGACAAAGTAAGGACTGTAACTCTGGTGAAAAATAAGTGGGCATTTTTCTATAACATGTGCAGGAGCTGCTTGTCACAAGGAACCCTCATACCAAATTTCATTGAAATCCATCCAATCACTGCTGAGATATTGCTGCCGATGGACAGATGCATAGATGTATGGATGGACAGACCTATGATTTATTCACTGTTTGCCTAAGTCCATAATACTCTGTGGCTACCATATGTAGCCACATTATGTACCTATGCACTAACGGATCACCACATGATGTATTACTTGTGAGAACATGGTTTCCATAACTTGAGTGTCTAATTTCAGGACATGCACTGAGAACACATATTAAGCTACATAGAGTTTTTTTAAACATTTTTGCTTCTGCATCCAGCCAAACATGCAAATTAGACAGAAATGCTGTTTTCGGTAAATTGCTAGCCACACAATGTATCTCGAGAGAATGGTCGGACAGATGGATGGACAGATGTAGGGATGAAGAGACAGATGGATGCATGCATGTAATCCAGTATTCCCCCCATTCTCTTCAAGAGTGAAGGTATAATAATGAAAAGTTTTCTTCATTTTCTGGTTTATTCGGACAAATATTTGACAAAATCTAATTGGAATAAAAGTTTTTTTCTGTAGGAAGCACATGTAAAGTTTCAGCCAATGAAGAACCAGTTTTAAAATGCCCACAAACCCAACAAACAAAAAAAAACTATTTGTGGGTGTGACATAATTAACTCACAATAGAATTAGTATTTATTTGTTGACAACCATATATCACTGTTCCTCTTCTGTAATTTAACTCTCAGACTATTTTTTGTTTTCTTGAGAAATGATTGTTCACCCATCTTTGAGAACATTAATAAATAGAGAAAAAACAAACACTTTTCAAAATGGGTAAATAAATAATGTTTTTCATAACAGCTACAATAACAGTGATAATATTAGTTTACAGAAGCTTAACATGGTACATAGCCCCATGAACACGGTCAGAATTTAACTCTTACAGGGTACATGTGTACCCTGCCAAAGGCCTGTACAACAAATTTGTCAAATTGGAAAACTATCATATTGTGTTCTGAGTGCAGTGATTTTCTAATCACCTTCCTTACACGTAGAGGTTTTGCCTAATGAGCACGTTGAGTCCAAAAACAATCCTACAATAAATGCACCCTGTAGGCCATGTCAAAAAAGAATGTTAATGCACAAATGCAATAGATTCAAAGATTGTTGCTGACAGCCACAGTTTTTGTTAGAAATGAAAAGAAAATCGATAGCTCCTATCTCTGTCACCCCGAATAAGCATTTGAAGTTTCAAAATAACCCGATAATGAATGCACCCTCTGAGGCAAGCCAAAGGAAGATGTTAATGCACAAATGCACTAAGTTTGACAGTCCTGGCTGATGGCAATGGTCTTTTTATCTTTTTTTATGGAAATTCATAAATATAACCTGTGGAGAGTGCAAAAGGGATAAGTTGCTACAAAACTGCACTAAGTCCAAAGGCTGGTGCTAACAACAATAATTTTTTATGGAAATGAAAAGAAATCAACTGCTAACATCCATAAGCCACCCAGAACATGCATACCAAGTTTCAAGCGATCGTATCATAAATGTGCCCTGTTGGGCATGCCAGAGGAATACACTGATGCCTGACTATACTAAGTTCAACAGGTTTTGCCAACGTCAACTATTTTTTACGGAAATGGAAGAAAATTGACAGTTCCCATTTAGAGGTCACCCTGAACAAGCATACCAAGTTTCAAAGCAATCCGATCATAAATGTGCCCATCAGGGTGTGCCAAAGGTAAATATTGATGCATAACTGCACTAAGTTCATTGAAGGTCGTTGCCAGCGGCAACATTTTTTGACGGAAATGGAAGAAAATAGAAAGCTCCCATCTAGAGGTAATCCCGAATAAGCGTACCAAATTTCAAATTGATCTGATTATGAATGTGCCATGCTGGGTGTGCCAAAGTGAAATATTGATGCATAAGTGTACATAGTTCATTGAAGGTCGTTGCCCGTGGCAACATTGTTTGATGGGAATAGAAGATAATTGATAGCTCCCATCTACAGGTAACCCCAAACAAGCATACCAAGTTTCAAACTGATCTGATCATAAATGTGCCCTGTAGGGTGTGCCAAAGGGAAATATTGAGGTCTGACTAAACTAAGTTCAAAGGCCATTGCCAGCGGCAACATTTTTTGCCGGAAATTGAAGAAAATCAATAGCTCCCATCTAGAGATCATCCCAAATAAGCATACCAGGTTTCAAAGAAATCTGATTATAAATGTGCCCTGTAGGGTGTGGCAAAGGGAAATACTGAGGTCTGACTAAACTCAGTTCAAAGGCCATTGCCAGCAGCAACATTTTTTGCCGGAAATGGAAGGAACTCAATAGCTCCCATCTAGAGGTCACCCCAAATAAGCATACCAGGTTTCACAGAAATCCAATTATAAATGTGCCCTGCAGGGTGTGCCAAAGGGAAATATTGATGCATAAGTGCACTTAGTTCATGAAAGGTCATTGCCAGCGGCAACATTTTTTGATGGAAATGGAAGATAATCGATAGCTCCCATCTAGAGGTAACCATAAACAAGCATACCAAGTTTCAATCTGATCTTATCATAAATGTATCCTGCAGTGTGTGCCAAAGGAAGGAATATACTGATGCCTGTCTAAACTAAGTTCAAAGGTCGTATCCAGCGGCAACATTTTTTGCCGTAAATGGATGAAAATCGACAGCTCCCATCTAGAGGTCACCCCAAATAAGCATACCAGGTTTAAAAAATATCCAATTATAAATGTGACCTGTAGGGTGTGCCAAAGGAATATATTGATACCTGACTAAACTAAGTTCAATGGTCCTTACCAGCGGCAACATTTTTTGCCATAAATGGAAGAAAATCGATAGCTCCCATCTAGAGGTCACCCCAAACAAGCATACAAAGTTTCAAGTGATCTGATCATAAATGCAACCTGTGCAGTGTGCCAAAGGAAATTGTGGACGTATGTATGTACGCCCGGACGTTAAATTAAATATTGCTTAATTGGCACCTGGGGGTGGGTAGGGTGGGGGGAAAGGAGTAAAAAATTTTTTTTGTCTGTTGTCACTCTAAATTCTTCAAAATGCATTTTTGACCAAAACATGGGAGTGGAGTTTTTGGAGTCCATTTTTTCTGTATGTAGTCACTCTAAGGGGGCGCGCTGGCGTTGTGGTAACCGGTTCTCGTCAGATCACTGAAGTTAAGCAACATCGAGCCCGGTTAATCAATAGATGGGTGACCATCTGAGCGATCAATTCGGACTCCTGCATTGTGTCCTTGGGCAAGGCACTTAACCCCAATTGTCCACATGGAGGCACGATGACGCCGTGTACTAAGGCATACTGCATGTCGATAGTACGCATGTCTTCAACCAATCTAACCCTGCCTGTGCTGCAGTGCGGAGTTACGATGTTGGGGAGCTGGCAGCTGCTGGTCATTGCTCGGTGGTTCTCTCCGGGTACTCTGGCTTCCTCTACCCGTAAAACTGTCACGGTCATGATCAGCCATTGTGCATAAGTATATGACCTTAAACACCAATAAATAAATTAATAAATAAATAGTCACTCTAAATCCTTCAAAATGCACTTTGAACCAAAGAAAAAAATTGCCTAATTGGCAGCCGGGGAAGGGGAGGAGGATAAGGGGGGGTTATAGGAGTGAAATTTCTGCATATAGTCACTCTACATTCTTCAAAATGCATTTTGGAGCAAAGAAAAAAATTGGGGGAAGGGGGAGGAGGGAGGAGGGGTGCAGTGTCTGGGTGCAGGGCAATAACAATTTTCATTGGCTAATGGTGGTCATCAAACTTCAGGTAAACGTTGTTCCCAAAGAGTTATATACCAACAAAAATTGATATTTGGTTACTAATGTTTAAGTTATTCCATAAACAAGCATTACACAATATTTTTTAACAAAGGGCAATAACTCTCATAATTTTCATCGAATAACGCTGGTCATTGAACTTGACGTAGACATTGTTGCTATAGAGACATATACCGAAAAGAAATGAAATCCAGTTTTATTGTTAAAGTTATGCCATAAACAAGCATTACACTATATTTTTTTATTAAACAAAGGGCAATAACTCCAATAATTTTCATTTGATAGCACTGCTCATCGAATCTGATGTTGACATTGCTGCTGTAGAGACATTTACCCAAAAGATTTGAATTCTGTTAACTATTGTTCAAGTTATGCCGTAAACAACATTTACAGAATATTTTTGTAACAAAGGGCAATAACTCCCATAATTTTCAAGAGATATCAGTGGTCATCAAACTTGACATAGACATTGTTGATATAGAGATATACACCAAAAAGAATTGAAATCTGTCAACTATTGTTCAAGTTATACCATAAACAAAGTTCGGATGGAAGGACAGATGGATGTACAGATGGATGTACAGACAGACAGATGGAGCTCTACGCTATATCCCTCCCTTGTGGGGGGATAATAACGTTCAAACATGGTGACTGACTTTATCTCACTCAAATATTCACAAAACGTTTCCACTGCCGAGTTATAATTATTCTCTTTAGCAGCTAGCACTAATTTTAAGTCACATGGTTCACAAATCTTTTCATGTTTACTGGATTCTTTACATTTGAAACTACACGTAACTTTACTTTTTGACCTGACATAATCATCTTCTTGGTTCAGTTTTCTAGTGGAATTTATCTTCATTGATTACAGAGAATGTCGCATGAGATTTTGTACCCCGGCAAAAATCCGAACATAGAAGGATGTAGGTAGCCCAGCAAGGTAACCAATCACAATACGAAAATTTCCTTTGCATTATGGGGGTTTTCATCCGTAGGAGCTTTTGTCCATATGGGTAGTTATCCTGGGGAGGGAAGTGTCCATTCGTCCCACAACATAACAAAACTCAGGATTACAGTACAGTCGCTGTGGAATGGTCATCCGCATGTCCATGCATGCCTTCAGTAGGTAATAAAAACAGGCCGATGAAATCGTCAGATGTTTACCCATACACGCAACTAGTAGAAAGCTGTATGACAGGGGGCCACCACGGAAGCTGACATTATGTACACCATACAAGGTATGGGTACATATAGAAATGGATTGGAGGAGTATCTAATTTGATGGATAAAGGGTTAATATCTCCGGATCAAATTATCAGATTTACATAAAAAACTATACAGCACAGCACATCAGTAACCTGAATAAATATATAAAGTAACATGACAACCAGATTGATATTTTTTGAGTTATATCATGCCAAAGGGATTGGAGGAATTTTCAATTTGAAGGATAAAGGGTTAATATCTCCAGATCAAATTATCAGATTAACACCAAAAACTATACAGCTCAGCACATCAGTAACCTGAACACAATTATAAAGTAACTTGACAATCCAAGCAATATCTTTCAAGTTATCAAATGCCAACGGGATTGGAGGAATTTTCAATTTGAAGGATAAAGGGTTAATATCTCAGGATAAAAATAACAGATTTACACCAAAAACTATACAGCTCAGCACGTCCGTAACCTGAACATGAATATAAAGTAACTTGACAATCCAAGCAATATTTTTCAAGTTATCGAATGCCAAAGGGATTGGAGGAATTTTCAATTTGAAGGATAAAGGGTTAATATCTCAGGATCAAATCAGCAGATTTACACCAAAAACTATACAGCTTGGCACATCAGTAACCTGAACACAAATATAAAGTAACTTGACAATCCAAGTAATATTTTTCAAGTTATCGAATGCCAAAGGGATTGGAGGAATTTTCAATTTGAAGGATAAAGGGTTAATATCTCGGGATCAAATCAGCAGATTTACACCAAAAACTATACAGCTCGGCACATCAGTAACCTGAACACAAATATAAAGTAACTAGACAATCCAAGCAATATTTTTCAAGTTATCGAATGCCAAAGGGATTGGAGGAATTTTCAATTTGAAGGAAAAGGGTTAATATCTCAGGATAAAAATAACAGATTTACACCAAAAACTATACAGCTCGGCACATCCGTAACCTGAACACGAATATAAAGTAACTTGACAATCCAAGCAATATTTTTCAAGTTATCGAATGCCAAAGGGATTGGAGGAATTTTCAATTTGAAGGATAAAGGGTTAATATCTCAGGATCAAAATAACAGATTTACACCAAAAACTATACAGCTCGGCACATCAGTAACCTGAACACAAATATAAAGTAACTTGACAATCCAAGTAATATTTTTCAAGTTATCGAATGCCAAAGGGATTGGAGGAATTTTCAATTTGAAGGATAAAGGGTTAATATCTCAGGATCAAATCAGCAGATTTACACCAAAAACTATACAGCTCGGCACATCAGTAACCTGAACACAAATATAAAGTAACTAGACAATCCAAGCAATATTTTTCAAGTTATTGAATGCCAAAGGGATTGGAGGAATTTTCAATTTGAAGGATAAAGGGTTAATATCTCAGGATCAAATTATCTGATTTACACCAAAAACTATACAGCTCAGCACATCAGTAACCTGAACACAAATATAAAGTAACTTGACAATTCAAGCAACATTTTTCAAGTTATTGAATGCCAAAGGGATTGGAGGAATTTTCAATTTGAAGGCTAAAGGGTTAATATCTCAGGATCAAATAATCTGATTTACACCAAAAACTATACAGCTCAGCACATCAGTACCCTGAACACAAATATAAAGTAACTTTACAATCCAAGTAATATTTTTCAAGTTATCGAATGCCAAATGGATTGGAGGAATTTTCAATTTGAAGGATAAAGGGTTAATATCTCAGGATAAAAATAACAGATTTACACCAAAAACTATACAGCTCGGCACATCCATAACCTGAACACAAATATAAAGTAACTTGACAATCCAAGCAATATTTTTCAAGTTATCGAATGCCAAAGGGATTGGAGGAATTTTCAATTTGAAGGATAAAGGGTTAATATCTCAGGATCAAAATAACAGATTTACACCAAAAACTATACAGCTCGGCACATCAGTAACCTGAACACAAATATAAAGTAACTAGACAATCCAAGCAATATTTTTCAAGTTATCGAATGCCAAAGGTATTGGAGGAATTTTCAATTTGAAGGATAAAGGGTTAATATCTCATGATCAAATTATCCGATTTACACCAAAAACTATACAGCTCAGCACATCAGTACCCTGAACACAAATATAAAGTAACTTGACAATCCAAGCAATATTTTTCAAGTTATCGAATGCCAAAGGGATTGTAGGAATTTTCAATTTGAAGGATAAATAGTTAATATCTCAGAATCAAATCATTAGATTTACACCAAAAACTATACAGCTTGGCACATTAGTAACCTGAACACTAATATAAAGTAACTTGACAATCCAAGCAATATTTTTCAAGTTTTCGAATGCCAAAGAAATGGATACGGATGCCAGATGGATGGACGGAGAGACGGATGGACGGACGGACAGATGGACGGACAAAGGATGGACGAATATCTCCAGATCAAATTATCAGATTAACACCAAAAACTATACAGCTCAGCACATCAGTAACCTGAACACAATTATAAAGTAACTTGACAATCCAAGCAATATCTTTCAAGTTATCAAATGCCAAAGGGATTGGAGGAATTTTCAATTTGAAGGATAAAGGGTTAATATCTCAGGATAAAAGTACCAGATTTACACCAAAAACTACACAGCTCGGCACATCCGTAACCTGAACACAAATATAAAGTAACTTGACAATCCAAGCAATATTTTTCAAGTTATCGAATGCCAAAGGGATTGGAGGAATTTTCAATTTGAAGGATAAAGGGTTAATATCTCAGGATCAAAATAACAGATTTACACCAAAAACTATACAGCTCGGCACATCAGTAACCTGAACACAAATATAAAGTAACTTGACAATCCAAGTAATATTTTTCAAGTTATCAAATGCCAAAGGGATTGGAGGAATTTTCAATTTGAAGGATAAAGGATTAATATCTCGGGATCAAAAGATCAGATTTACACCAAAAACTATACAGCTCGGCACATCAGTAACCTGAACACAAATATAAAGTAACTTGACAATCCAAGCAATATTTTTCAAGTTATCGAATGCCAAAGGGATTGGAGGAATTTTCAATTTGAAGGATAAAGGGTTAATATCTCAGGATCAAATTATCCGATTTACACCAAAAACTATACAGCTCAGCACATCAGTAACCTGAACACAAATATAAAGTAACTTGACAATTCAAGTAATATTTTTCAAGTTATTGAATGCCAAAGGGATTGGAGGAATTTTCAATTTGAAGGATAAAGGGTTAATATCTCGGAATCAAATCATTAGATTTACACCAAAAACTATACAGCTTGGCACATCAGTAACCTGAACACTAATATAAAGTAACTTGACAATCCAAGCAATATTTTTCAAGTTATCGAATGCCAAAGAAATGGATACGGATGCCAGACGGACAGACGGATGAATGGACAGATGGACGGACGGACAGATGGACGGACAAAGGAGGGACGAACGACGGGTGGTCACCCCGGATGCCGGCATTATGTGTACCATACATAGTATGGGTACACATAAAAATCATCATCAGCAAAATTTTAATTAATAAAGCACCGGGTTGTACCTGGTGCTTCATTAATTAAATTTTTGATGATTATTCCTGTGATCAGCTTTTGCAATCTAATATTATTGCATCCGTGGAAATAAGTGACCAGTCCACGGCAGCCATACTGTACTTTTGAAATCCTCTGTCTTATAGACATGAGTGGTGTAGACTGGCACTATAAGTAATTTGAAAAATTCTATGCAATCAATGCCAGGTTATGATAACTGCTGTAACATTATACTTGCATTATATTTGGCAGAGGCTTCTCACAAAAAACATCTTGGAAGATTGATGAAATATCTAACCTGACTGACTGATGTCTCCTAAGTGTAAATTTACCCAGTCAAAGTCATCAATCATGTGCCAATTCTTGCTGTCTGTATTTTCATTTTTGATTAAAAATATAAAATATGCCTCCTACACCATATCTCAACCAAGTTTGTGTACCGCAGGAAGACATTAATAATAATATTTTACAATATTGCTGTCATACATGTTTTAAAAAATGTAATTACATGGGATATCACCCATGATATTAGAAGCTTTATTCAGGAGCTACTGACAGGCATTTAACCATAATAAAAATGAGAAGCACAGAATTTAGTGAGGTCTATAAGAAAATTTACAGGAAGTCTAAAATTTTGTGAAAAAAAGCAAAAATAAAAGCAACATTTCAGCCAATGGTCTATTGGCTGAAACTTTGCTTGTGCTTTTTATGCATTTTTACAGAATTCAAATTATTGTCTTCGTGAAAACCATACTCTATGATTATTTTCGTCCTGAGAATGCACTGTTCACACACTCCAGATGAAACAATCTGTACCATTTCAGTCTTTCGATTTTGAAAATGGGAGGTGCACTGGAAACTGATCACTATCATGTGAAGTGAAGAGGGTTATTGTTGAGTCTCAGTATCAGGAAAATGTTTTCAAGAAAAACATCAACAAACATCTGCATACCACTCACTCCACTGGTGCAGAGTAAGTAGGGATTCCAAAAATATTACCCATTTTTCAAATAGGCTTTTCGCAACAACAATCAAATTTATGTGAATTTGGTATAATACATGAAATGCAGCTTCAATGGAGCAATCGAAAGTCAATCAGGTAATTCGTCATGCAATGCATGAGCAAAAAGACAGGGAGCAGAATTACTGGTCTTTGAAATTTGTCAAATTATGCTGTTTATGTTCTAATTGTCAGAAAGTGAAGCTTGAAAAGGTGAAGTTTTGGAATGCTACAGTTTATAATGAATGGTGTATTATTGTTCACAATTTCTTGCACGCATTGTATCAATTGGTGTATTTCCCATGAGCAGATTTTAACCCTTTACAGAAAATACATGATATCAAAATTTGTTATTTTAATTTTTTACCCCCAATTCTTTAAACAATTCCAACAAAACCACATCATGTGACCCCTCATTAGAACGAACTCAATGACATTGTTTCAATAAGGGGTTACATGATATGGTTTTGTTGAACGTTTTGAAAACTTTTTTTCTACTGCACCATTTGTATATCAGGCTGCGGATGAGCCGATTCGTTAGTTAGGGGTTAATCACTCACTAAGTGCAACCAAGATGCATTGTTGTCTAATTGCAAAAAGTAAAAATAGCTGTTGCGATCACATGTAAGAATGACAGCTCACCTTAAAATCAAAAGACTGCCATTTATTATATTTTTATTTATTTATTGGTGTTTAAGATCACTGTTAGCATCTCTGCCTCTCTCATGACCATAATTTTGGGATGAAGTGATGTTTAGCCAATCATTTATGCCGAGGCTGCGCACTTTTAGAGGACTTCCAGAAGTTGGTTCTGGGTCCTATCTTACCAGTTAAATAGAAAATATGTACCATACCTACAGACAAAGGAAACACGTCGACAACTGGCACAGAGCAATTTGGTACACAGCAATTGTCATGATGGGACCAAGAAGTTGCAGGTGGGCAGCTGGGTTTTGTCATGAGATGGAATTTCTGGAATGTTCTAACATTTTTTCTCAAAAAATATCAAGAGAGTTGCCTGGTATAAAATCACTGCAGGGTGATTTTGCACTTGGCCAAACAATGGGCAGACATCAGCCCATGCCCTTCCTTGCATGTTTATTTACCAGTAAAACAGAAATTGTTTTCCACAGTAAATAAGCACTGCTCCACTTCCCACAATGATCAGCAGGCAAAGTGTTAACCCCTTACCCAATGTAATGATTATAAATGGCAAACACTACTGACAAAAATCCCCATTCATATTTAATTATTTTTTAATTTTTTGCCTCCGAAACGCAGTTACTGTAAAAATGTGTTCATTGCAATGAGGAGTCATAAATTTTATTTTTGCGGACAAAAAATTCCCTTTCATTTGTTATTATTTTTTTCAATTTTTGCCTCTGAAACATAGCTTATTGAGCTCCAATGAGGATTCATAAGTCCTGTTTCGCAGGCAAAAAAAATGTTATTCAATAATTTTGGGGAAAGTGTCATCTTCTAGTTGTGTTAGTTTCACATTGTACACTGCTATTTATTTGCTGGTGCTTAACCCTTTACCTAATGAATCTGCCACATCTGCCTGTGTAATTTCCAAATTGAACAGTTGAAGTTTTTTTAATTTTCAAACAATTTCAATAAAATCATATCATATGCTCCCCCCACCACCACCAGCAGCATTTGAATCAGCCCATTGAGCTCATTCCAATGGTGGGTCACATGATATACGGTTTTGTTAAATGTTATTGAAAAATTTGGAAGAGTAGTATGTAAAATAATAAATTCTGATATCGCATACATTGGGTAAACGGTTATGTTAACTTCCCATATCTATGGTTTTATTATGACTGCAAAGCAAGTATAACGTCAAGTTTAGGCAATTGTGTATATACTCAAGCGGCCCAATTTAGAGTCTTCCACCCCAGATGCGAATTACAGGGTACAATTTTAAGAGCAGGAAAGGATTTGTTTACTTAATTAAAAAAAGGAATACTTAACTTCCCAGGGTTCTGATGGAAAGGGTACCACAGGGTTAACTCCTGGCATGCTGCTCAGGACAGGAAATCTCTTGTCACTAAAATAAGTAAAGTCTGAGCATATTTAACCAAATTTCCCCCTGTAAACTGTATGAACTTTTGGCCAGTGATGACTCAAATTTTTTATTCAAATCTATGAAGCAGCCATGACTAGACTCGATGAAAAGTATTTTTTAAAAACTCAGCAGGTTAAGAGTTAATGCACATACAAATCTTATCTGAAACTCTGACTCAAGAAACTAGAACCCCCACAATCTCAAGCTTTCGGAATTCAAAGGGTTCATAACTGTCTTTATAATTTGTATATACTTCCCAGTTAAAACAATAATTACAAAAAGTTTTCACCTTTATGACTCTGCGTGGGGGCCATCCAGAAATAATGAGAGCTGAAAACCTTTCAAAAGCTTTACCCAAACACCCTAGTTTGTTTGTCAACTCTAATTAACTTGGCTTTTAGAACTGTCTGAATATGATTTTTTTTTTCGGAAACAAGCCATTTGCATGTTACCTTCAACAATTGAGGTATTTTCTAAAAATCATTTCCAGCCCAATTTAGTTCACTTATAACAAGGTAATCATTCATAATTATAATGAAACATATGAAAAGTCAGAAATTATTTGCTTCACATGAAAAAATTGTATATCTAAAAAGATCTAATCATATCAAACTGATGGATTTTTCTGCTCACAAGAATTGATAAACTCCTGGAACCTCAATGTTCACTTTATTCGCTTCTTTAGTGTCAATAATTTTAGACTGACTAAATGAGTGTTCACAAAATGAAATTCAATTCAGCATCTATGGCAATATATTATTACAGCAATGGCAGAGACCATCATCAAGTTGTAAGTGATTATGTGTCCCTATATACATGTTATTTCTATGCAAGTGATTATGTTAGTTGTGTGTGGGTTTCAAGTACATGTTTGTTTATTGGTGTTTAATGACACTTTCAGCTTGAATGTATCTATCAACATGTTTACAAATACTGTTACACTAGATCAATTTTAGCTCACTGATTGTTTAGTTTGGGCACACTTGTTTACTTGAAACCTAATGAGGTTATTTAATTCAGCCAATCAGCAATTAGTGGAACAAAAGAACATTGGAGAACATTCTCTTTCTGGAATTTTCAACTTGATTACGATATAAAGCTCTGTCAACAGACTTCAATCATTCATCTCATGGTTTCATCTTACATGCACAACACTGAGAAGTGATATTTGTTTATACATTCAGCATTCATTGAACATTGGCTATTATTATTACAGGACGGCACATTATTTTAGATAGAAGCTGAGATTATTATATATTCTACAGAATATTATTTTTGTGACATTTGAGTTATTTAGTATTTGAAGAGTCTTTCCAAATTTTTGAAGAGAATTTATTTTTGTGAACTGGGATTTTCTTATGAAAGCCAAAATTCAACTGAGTTATTTTCAAACTACCTGTGGAGCAAATACTTATTGGATATTGTTTCCATTTGAATTTTACTGCGTGCTTTTTGGAATTTATTGGATACTTCTGGACTTTTGAGTGAATATTTTATTACAATTTATTGGATACTGTTTCTGCAGACACATTCTATGACATTACAATACCAACTGGAATGTTTGGGAGTGTGGTGGCTCAGTAGGTAGAGATGCAGGCTGCAGGCCAAGAGGTCTTCGGTTCGAATCCCACCTGCAGCAACCACGTTGTGTCCTTGAGCAAGACACTTAATCCCACTTGCCCATGTGGCGGCATGGTGGCATTGTGTACTAAGGCGTACTGCACGTCAAAGGTGCACTTGTCTTCAACCAATGCTAACCCTGCTTGTGTGGGGTTAGTACGTTGGGGAGTCTGATTGTTGCTCGCCTCGGTGGTTCTCTCTGGGTACTCAGGCTTCCTCCACCCATAAAACCGTCCTACATGAGGTGACCCTGGCTGTTGAAAGTGTTGTTACACCCCAATACTTATAACTGGAATGTTTGTTCATCATACCTGTTACTGGATTCAAATGAATTTTATTCCGGACAAAGTGATATGTATTTCTGTTTTATTTTTCTGTAAATCAAACAGTCTAAAAGGTTTTGTACCACTTTCCTTTCAAATTATTTTTTGTTATTAAATTTCAGAATAGTTAAATTGGAGTTATTGTTGATGGATCTCAGATTTCTTTCCGTTACCATTATTATTATTACACACTGTAACTAGGATTTAATATATTCCCGGTTTTCTATAGTAACGGGAATGGGAATGAAATTACACTCAAAACCGGGAACCAGGAAATTTCCTGGATAATATCAAGTACATTTACAAGTGTAACAAGATGCATTTATTTTTGTGAAAATGAACATTTTATTGGAAATCTGCCATCTCCATACAGAAATGTTCTTGTGTGAAAACCCAAGCCCGCTTCCAATTCGTCTTCATTTTCAAAATCGCTAGTTTTAACACCACTACATCCTGTCTTTACAACAGTAAACAAGCACTGCTCCACTTCCCAGGAATCCCACAGGAAATAGAAGGAACTAATCCTAAGGAACTAAATGACTTCCACCCCACGGATTGATTCCATGTCTTATTTTATCAGTAAAGCAGAACTTGTTTTCAACAGTAATCAAACACTGCTCCACTTCCAGGGGTTCCCATAGGAAATAGAAGAAACTAATCGTATCTTCCAGTCCCAAGACAAGTAAGGAAAGGGAGACTGGAGATATAAACTCTATTGGTAGTATGGAACTGGAAACCCAACAGACCGGGAAGGCTTTAGAAGGAACTTACTAGAGGGGTGTCATTTGTGTGCAAAGCACACTATAGTATATCCCCGCATTCGCATCTGTGATTATTGGTAAATTGTTGACACAGAATTGAAAAGATTATGCAGACCACACTTATACGTAATCCCACAGATACAAACTTTGTAAGAAAATAATCAAATGTTAATATTTGATTACACATTTTATATAAAATACTACAAACAAGTAAATTATTATCAGAATGTGACAACAATTACTGTTGCAATTGAAGTCAATGGCAACAAACTTTTGGACTGAATGGTTAATAATATTTGTGCTACGCCAGCTAAATGTTTATACAATGATTTGATATTTATGATGAGAAGAACAGCCTGACAAAATTACACAAGGCCGGAAGATATACATATATAATAATATTACCCACTTCCCTCTTTTATGTTTATTATAGCAGATACAGAAACACTGTTTCTATTGATTAACATGAACACACTTTTAGTGTTTCAAATAGAAACCCCTAGGAGTTTTTCTCCGGAAACCATTCCTCTAACGACAAAAATGGAGCCCCTTGCGCCCCTCAGGGCCAAATCAAAAATCCAAAACCTTTATGCACATCTACAGACCCTACTAATGAACATGAACACACTTTCAGTGTTTCGAATTGAACTCCTAGCAGTTTTTCGCTGGAAACCATTCCTCTAACAACAAAAATGGTGCCCCTTGTGCCCCTCGGGGCCAAATCAAAAATCCAAAACCTTTATGCACATCTACAGACCCTATTGATTAACATGAACACACTTTTAGTGTTTCGAATTGAAACCCCTAGGAGTTTTTCTCCGGAAACCATTCCTCTAACGACAAAAATGGTGCCCCTTGCACCCGTCGGGGCCAAATCAAAAATCCAAAACCTTTATGCACATCTACAGACCCTATTGATTAACATGAACACACTTTTAGTGTTTCGAATTGAAACCCCTAGGAGTTTTTCACTGGAAACCATTCCTCTAACGACAAAAGTGGTGGCCTTTACGCCCCCGAGGGCCGAATCAAAAATCGAAAACCCTTATGCACATCTACAGACCCTATGAATGAACATGAACACACTTTCAATGTTTTGAATTGAAACCCCTAGGAGTTTTTCTCCGAAAACCATTATTCTAACGACAAAAATGGTGCCACTTGCACCCCTCGAAGCCGAATCAAAAATCCAAAACCTTTATGCACATCTACAGACCCAATTGATTAACATGAACACACTTCCAGTGTTTCGAATTGAAACCCTGGGAGTTTTTTTTCGGGAAACCATTCCTCTAACGACAAAAACGGTGCCCCTTGCACCCTCCGAAACTGAATCAAAAATACAAAACCTTTATGCACATCTACAGGCCCTATTGATTAACATGAACACACTTTCAGTGTTTCGAATTGAAACCCCTAGGAGTTTTTCACCAGAAACCATTCCTCTAACAACAAAAATGGTGCCCCCTGTGCCCCTCGAAGCCGAATAAAAAATCCAAAGCCTTTATGCACATCTACAGACCCTATTAATGAAGATGAACAAACTTTCAGTGTTTCAAATTGAAAACCTTGGAGTTTTTCGCCGGAAACCACTCCTCTAACGACAAAAATGGAGCCCCTTGCGCCCCTCGAAGCTGAATCAAAAATCCAAACCTTTATGCACATCTAGAGACCCTATTGATTAACATGAATATACTTTTAGTGTTTCGAATTGAAACCCCTAGGAGTTTTTCTCCGGAAACCATTCCTCTAACTACAAAAATGGAGCCCCTTGGGCCCCTCGGGGCCGAATCAAAAATCCAAAACCTTTATGCACATCTACAGACCCAACTAATGAACATGAACACACTTTCAGTGTTTCGAATTGAAACCCCTAGGAGTTTTTCGCCGGAAACCAGTCCTCTAACAACAAAAATGGAGCCCCTTGCGCCCCTCGAAGCCAAATCAAGAATCCAAAACCTTTATGCACATCTACAGACCCTATTGATTAACATGAACACACTTTCAGTGTTTCAAATTGAAACCCCTAGGAGTTTTTCTCTGGAAACCATTCCTCTAACGACAAAAATGGTGCCCCTTGCGCCCCTCGGGGGCCGAATCAAAAATCCAAAACCTTTATGCACATCTACAGACCCTATTGATTAACATGAGCACACTTTTAGTGTTTCGAATTGAAACCCCTAGGAGTTTTTCTCCGGAAACCATTCCTCTAATGACAAAAATGGTTCCCCTTATGCCCCTCGGGGCCGAATCAAAAATCCAAAACCTTTATGCACATCTACAGACCCTATGAATGAACATGAACACACTTTCAATGTTTTGAATTGAAACCCCTAGGAGTTTTTCGCCGGAAACCATTCCTCTAACGCCAAAAGTGGTGCCCCTTACGCCCCCGAGGGCCGAATCAAAAATCCAAAACCTTTATGCACATCTACAGACCCTATTGATTAACATGAACACACTTTTAGTGTTTCGAATTGAAACCCCTAGGAGTTTTTCTCCGGAAAGCATTTCTTTAACGACAAAAATGGTGCCCCTTGCGCCCCTCGGGGCCGAATCAAAAATCTAAAACCTTTATGCACATCTACAGACCCTACTAATGAACATGAACACACTTTCAGTGTTTCGAATTGAAACTCCTAACAGTTTTTCGCCGGAAACCATTCCTCTAACGACAAAAATGGTGCCCCTTGCGCCCCTCGGGGCCGAATCAAAAATCCAAAACCTTTATGCACATCTACAGACCCTATGAATGAACATGAACACACTTTCAATGTTTCGAATTAAAACCCCTAGGAGTTTTTCGCTGGAAACCATTCCTCTAACGACAAAAGTGGTGCCCCTTACGCCCCCGAGGGCCGAATCAAAAATCCAAAACCTTTATGCACATCTACAGACCCTATGAATGAACATGAACACACTTTCAATGTTTTGAATTGAAACCCCTAGGAGTTTTTTGCTGGAAACCATTCCCGGACGTACGGACAGACGGACGGAGACAACCAATATATCCCCGCAATTTTTCAAATGCGGGGATAATAATGCCTCTCTAAACTTACAAGATATTCCAGTATTGTAGAAAAAGTGTCATCTACCATTTGACGAATGTTCCATTCAGGATTCTGTTTGAAGGAGGAACTAAACCAGTGATAGAATCTTTCAATATTTTATTTCATTATTATTATTATATATATTTATTTATTTTTTTTTTGGGGGGGGGGGGTGGAGTTGGGAGGTACATCAAAACAGGAACAATAAATCTGTCAGTAAACGTGTTATTGACCAGGAAAATATGGCTGACAACATGAATTTCTATTATTTTGGACATATTTGAGGGAGACCCTCCTGTTGATGTGCACCATCATACTTGATGCATTGACCAACTTCAGTGGATCTTTGTGTTAAGAATCATACATTCCCTTTAGCCCTTTACCTAACAAATTGGCCACATCCACCCACATAATATACAAATTGAGCAGTTGAAAAAATATTATTTTTCAAAATATTTCAACAAAACCTTATCATGTGACACCTCATTGGAATGAGCTTGTTGAGCTCGTTCCAATGAGATGTCACATCATATGGTTTTGTTGAAATTTTTTTTTAAATTTGATAAAATACTGAAAATAATAAATTTTTATAAAATCTGCATCGGGTAAAGGGTTAACTTTTAGTCATTTTTTTCAAAATTGCTTCAACATGATTTGATGGGTTTTCAGACTGATCTGAGTTTCATACTGGGACAAATCGTCCAAATAAACTAATCTTTTGGGAGGACAGGTGTTTGTGTGTGGGAGGGGTGCCCTTTCAAGTGTTTTCAAGAGAAGATATTAACACCCACCGCCTGGAACCCTGACCAATAAACTTATCAAACTAATTTCTTGTGAATCACCAGTCACAATGCTTTGAGATGAGGTATTTACCTTCTTTTAGTGAGAGAGATTCAACTTTGTTAGCAGAATGTTTCTTGTTTATGTTCTAATATGAAAAGACTGCATGATGTATGCACAAATAAGGGTGTTTCATGGGCATTTTCTCGCTTGCTTGTGCATGCACAAAATGCTTTAATGTTGTTTTTCTAGATAAAGAATTGATACACTGGCTCGGGTCTTCACTGACAGAAACAAATGTTCTATTACTTTCATTCAAATGACAATATTTTCAATTTCACCAACTGACTTTTTGAATAATTGCCCTCAGTCAAAATTGATGTGATACAAGGGTAAATGTACAATTACAGCTCCTTCCCAGAGATTTCTGAACATATCTTTCACTTATCTCCAAATCCATAACTTCTATAAAAATCAATTTTCAATCTCTTAAAAGGAGACAAGGTTCATAACATTTTGTATTTCTGAAGTTTCTAATTTAACGTAAATTAAATTTTTCTGATACATATGAGTGGAGTGCTTTCCGGAACAACGATACAACTCCATCATTCACTATGCTATAGATTCCATTAATGCACACACTCTCCCATAACTGCTTCTGAATTCAGAAACATTCTCAATAATTTTTTACTGTCTTGGTCAATAAAAAGCTAAATTGCAAGGAATATTAAGTAATCTGTCGTATTAGAATCATCTTCAGATGTGTTTTTTTTATATGTGACTAGATTTGTTAATACAAGAAAGTGATTTCAAGCACTTATCGATTATAAGTCAAAAAATCTTCAGACATTTAATCAGATCATCGAGTCATGTTTGTTTGATTTTATAGCAGGAAAAATGGCAATACAATCTGAACCAAAACTTACTCCAGTCTCCAGAATTAATTCCTGAGTTCAGTCGTGACCTGTGCCACTTGCATAGTGTTCTTGGACAAGACACTCCACAAGCACAAACCTTGAAAATGAGAGGGAATTTATTGAACATTAGGATTATCATGACTTGTGACCTAAGAAGTTATTTCTAGTGAAGTGTTGTCTGATTGTTGAGTCAGATGATACTTGGCAAGAAACAATTCTTCATGTTGTACAGTGGAGCCTACATAACCCTTAAAAACCAATAAAGACCCAAACTGCCCCTTTTTATATTGCTTTGTAAATGTTGCCCCCAAGTGTATTCTTCCTTGAGGACTCATCAACAGACTGCATTTATCTTGGCAATCTTTTTTGCATCATTGTTGGCTGCCTGTATCGGTAGCCAACAATCATCTAGAAACATTGTAAAGTTATAGGCAGCTGTGTACTTGTACATAATTAGTGATTATAGTAACTAGGCATTATCCTACAGGCACATATGAAATTTGGAACTAATTGTGTGAGAGATTCGGCCTGTAGAGTGTGCCAATGAAATTATTGACAATTTATGTGCCAAATCCAAGATGGCTGCTGGCATTCATGTTTTTCAATGAAATTCTGAAAAATTTGATAGCTCCCATCTTGATATCACACCAAAGCTATGTATGAAATTTTAAACTGATCAAGTAAGAGACGCGACCTGTAGGGTGTGCCAATGGAATTGTTGACAATTTATATGCCACATCTAAGATGGCTGCTGGCACCCATGTTTTAAAAACAATTTGTTAAAATCGATAGCTCCCATCTAGACATTGCCCCAAAGCCACGTATCTAATTTGGTACTGATCGAGTGAGAGCTGCGGTCTGTATGGTGTGTTAAAGGAATAGCTATAGTGGATGGACATACTGATGTACAGACTTGACGTTGTCAAGTTGAGCTAAAAATCAACCTGAGGCTTTGATGGCAAATTGTATATTTTTTAACTGAATAAACCTGTTAAATGTACATAAGCTGAAAACACCAAACAATTAACCACACCTTCAGTACAAATCTGACCTGCTAATTTCAAATAGGTTATGGAGTACTCCTGATAACTGAATTAAAAATCTTGCAATATGTCGAGAAAATAACCTTGACAATCACCAAATTCTCCTTGTTTATATGCCTATTTGACCTTCAAGACAGGATATTAATCTATTATACCTTGTTTAAGAGAACTCTACAAGCTCTTTCACACAAGATATAACAGAATTAGCAGTCATATCTGTCACAGCATTAGCAGTCAAACCCAGAGCAGGGAAACCCAGCTGCGCAATGGAAAACTGTATTGTATTACATGTCAAGGGAGATAATCCAGACTTGAATTTCTAACTGCATGGAATATTGGAATTACAGTCACAGAATCACAGACTTCCCATTTATTTAATAGTTAAATGCTCTCTATAATGCAGACGAGTGACCAAATCCCTGTTACTTGAATTATCCTATTGATTGAATAATTTTCACAAAGTGGCTATTCAATTAACAGAGTTCCAGTGTACTACACTTTTCCAACTCACTATTTTCAGAACATCAGTGCATAGTACTTGCTGTCTAACATGAGAGGCGAGGTGACTTGCTTTCACGTTTCATGGTGTAACCTCCACTCAAATGGAAGTGTGGTGACACAAGTGTGTGGAAATGTGGTGTCTCAGTGGTTAGAGAATTGGACTTAAAACTAAAAGGTTCGATGGTGGTAAGATTCTGACTAGCGGTAAGAGCACTGTGTCCCTAAGAAGGTACTTAACTCTTTGCATGCTGCTGGCGGGTATTCCTGCCCAGCACAGGTTTTCTCTTGTCACCCAAAAAAATGTTTCAGTTGGGCACCTATGATAAAATCTTCACCCTGTAAATTGAATGAATTTTTTCACCAAGGATTTCTTATTTTACATTTGAATTAATTTTTCATCAAATCTAGATTTGATGAAAAATATCTTGAAAATACTCAGCATGTTAAGAGTTCATCCCGACTCTCATATCAAGACATGGTGGCGCTGTCAGACATGATCTGAACCTGGCTGGTGAAAGTGTTGTTAAATGTTGATAAACAATAGACATAAACACAAGTGTCTCTTCAACCAATGCAAACTGTGCTTACTGCCACTCAGTAGTTCCCATACTTCAGCTTCTCCTGCCAAGCTGTTTACCAAAAAGCAAAATTTTTAGTCTGGACATCAGAATTGGAGGCCACAATATCAATTTGCTCTTGCTAGTAATCATGTTCTGTTTTATAATACTATATTTTTTCAGTTTAAACAATACTTTATTTCTGGTAAGAAAAAATATACAAGTACAAATATATATATAGAATACAAATAATTGACGGAAAATGGATCCAGCAGCAAGCTTAAGCTTATGTAAGCTGTCTCCATTATATTTTTTTATGCATGGACTGATGTCATACACAAAGCAGGTCATACAAATGGATGCCTGTGGTTCCTGATTCAGGCTGTTAGGGGCCCAGCATGACAATTTGGAGTCCAACATGTGCTCCTTAAAGAAGAAGTTGGGAAGTCCATGTTTTACGCACAAATAAATGTCTCTCTGAATTCTTATTTATAATCCCGACTGATTAATATATCAACTGCATCATCAAGGCCTTTACAGAAGGCATGCCTTGATGATGTAGTTGGAATATTTTATCAGGTGGGACAAGAGCCATCACATTTAGTACAAATCAGGTAAAACTCAGTCATCAGACTGTCGAAGTGTAGCAAAACTTGTAGCAATAATCTCCAGATCCTAAAGAGTCAAATTAAGAAATGTTGGATTTAGTAGTCTCTTGTATTAACCCTAATGACAAGTTGGTGTTGGTGTACTTGTCATTAGGATTAATATTTTACTGGAGTTTAATGACACTTTCAACAGCCAGGGTCACCTCATGTCGGACAGTTTCATAGGTGGAGGAAGCCGGGGGACCCAGAGATAACACCCAGCAATGACGAGCAAAAGTCAGACTGCATAACGTAATAACTCCACACAAGTAGGGTTAGCATTGGTTGAAGACAGGTGCACCATTGACATACATTACACCCTAATACACAGCTTCACTGTGCCCTCACATGGGCAATTGGCATGAATGAAGTGCCTTGCCCAAGGACACAATGTAGTAACCCCTGGTGGGGATTTAAGACAGGTTGGTGTATTCAAACACTAAAATGCTTGTGACTTTTAAGTTTGGGTGAAATGTAGTTATTAGGGCCTGTCCAAGTTTTGTACACTTCAGCTCTTCCACCTCAGTGAACAAAACTTTAATCAGGTCCATATAATCACATATAAACCTCATTAACCCTTTACATGATGAATCGTCTACAGTTGCCCACGTACATGTAATATACTAATTCAGCCATTAAAAAATATTTATTTTTCAAAAAAAATTCAACAAAACCGTATAATGTGATTTCCTCATTGGAACGATCTCTTCGAGTACTTTTCAAAGAGGGAGGGATCACATGAGATGGTGTTGTTGAAATTTTCTGAAAATACTTGAAAACATTTTACTTAAAATAATAAATTTTGATATCATCGGCATTGGATAAAGAGTTAAAAGTCTTTAATACTGAGGAACCCTGTTAACTGAAATGCTACTTTGCCAGTGAAATTTATTCAGTTAACAGCAGTATTTAATTAACAGGGATTTGGTCACTTTCCTATGTTCTAGAGATATACTGAGCATTTATTCTATTATATCTCGTTCTCAGTCAAACAAGATATAATAGATTAAATGCTTGTATTGGATATACTGAGTCTGAATAGATTTATAAACAAGGGGAATTTGGTGATTATGAGGGTAACTCCTTGATATATTAGAAGACTGTTTATTCAGTCAATGTGAGTTTACTCTACAATGTAGATGTAATTAACAGGTGATATTGTACTGAAGGTTTGGTCAATGGTTTTCTGTTTAGAAGTTATATTCAATTAACAGGTATCCAATTTATTTATTTATTGGTGTTTAAGGTCACAAATTTCTGCACAATGGCTAATCATAACTTCAACATGGAGATAAAGTCAAGTGTAGTCAATCATTTATACCCCTGATGCTCATTTTAGAGGACTTCCTCCAAAAGCATTGGTGACTGAATCCTATTTCCTGGCATATGGGTAGGTATCCAATTAAATGGGTCACACTGTAGTATACTATAAATTGGGAAGGAGGTACTTACTCTTCCCTACTCAACCCTCAAGCCTGCAGATAAGCACAAACTGCCACTTTTTTATTGCTTTGAGAACGTTGCCCCAAATGTATTCTTATTGAGAACTCTACTGGTAGGCTGCATTTATCTTGACATTGTTTTTATATCATTGTTGGCTGCCTATACAGACAGCCAACAATGATGTAGAAGCCCTGTTAAGTCAGTGGTAGATGTGTACATATACAGTACAGCTGCCGTGGACTGGCCATAATCAATGCGTGGCAGTGATGTCCTCATATGTGCTTACCAGCATCAGCAAAATTTTAATGAAGCACTGGGTTGTACCTGGTGCTTCATTAATTAAACTTTTGGTGATTATTCCTATAAGTGTTTGAAATCTAATATTATTGCGTTTCTGGGATATTTTGCCCACCTGTGGAATGTGACCAGCTGTAGGGTACATATGGTAGTTATTATCACAAAAATAATTTGAGGATTTAAGTGTTAATGTCAAGCCCTAAAGTGGCTAGAATAAATTATGGTACAGGGTTAATGGTTAACCCTTTACCCAACAAATCGGCCACATCCGCCGGTGTAATATGCAAGTTCAGCAGCTGAAAAAATACTATTTTTCAAAATATTTCAACAAAACCATATCATGTGACCCCTCTTTGGAATGAGCTTGTTGAGCTCGTTCCAATGAGGGGTCACATGATATGGTTTTGTTGAAATTTTTTGAAAAATTTTAAAAAATGACATTTAAAATAATAAATTTTTATAATGTCTGTGTTGGGTAAAGGGTTAAAAGGGTTTACAGAATTTAGGAGATTGGTTTTTGTCTTTGAAAATATCAGTAGCATCTACTTTTCAACAAAGGTGTGAACCATGAAATTGTCTTATTTGTTAAAAGTGGTGCGCAGTACAATGAATAAACAAAAACACTTATCCACAAAGTCTCAATGGAAATAATCCTACTCAATGCACCAACTGTTTGAAAATGTTTCGACTTGTTTGTAGAAAACAGAAAAGAACAGGTATAATTGTGTTAAAACAGAAATTAATTTACGATGGTACAGAGACTCTATACACTGTTTCAAATGATTTACAGAAGAATTACCCCGTGTGACCAAGCAAGAATGGCTGAGTCTGCTTTTAACAATACGTACATGTCATAAGAAATTATACACATACATGATCGAATCAAAGCAAGCAATTCAGGATATATTCTGACATTTAAATCAATGAAAAATTAATTAAGACTCATTATTTAACATGTTACACAATCACTGCCTAACCTTTACAGTTCCAGAGATGGATTTTGTCAATTCCTTACTGATAACAGAATTTCTGACAGAGGTCTGAAAAAGCTGTCTGATGTCTGGATGCCAAGCTCTCAGGATACCAGTCAAATTCTGTTTGGAAATCGATGCTGTTATGAGCAGTTTGTTTACCCACTTTTGTGAAAATTTGTGCCCAGATAACCATTGAGGTAATGTGATGTGCCTTTACCTACAATTTATTATTTATTTATTTATTGGTGTTTAAGGTCACATATTTCTGCACAATGGCTAATCTTGACCATGACAGTTTTACGGGTGGAGGAAGCCGGAGTACCTGGAGAGAACCACCAAGCAATGTCAAGCAACTGTCAGCTCCCCAACATACTAACTCCACACAAGCAGGGTTAGCATTGGTTGAAGACAGGTGCACCATCGACGTGCGGTATGCCTTAGTGGGCAACGGGGATGAAGTGTCTTGCCCAAGGGCACAACGCGGTTGCCGCAGGTGGGATTCAAACCGAGGACCTCTCGGCTTGCAGCCTGCACCTCTACCAACTGAGCCACCTCACCCCCTTTACCTACAAAGATATACAGGTATTCTTTTCTGTCCCAGGTATACATATTCCAATCAGTAAGTATTCAATTCCCCTTGAAAACATCAAAATATTAACAAAATTTGTGGGACTACCCAGCAAAATCATAAAAGTATGGCTGTCTTCATTTCTTCATTTTTAATTATAATGTCATCAAAATAAGGTCCAAATCAAGTCTCGATTGAGCAACATCAAATTTCTTTCAGAATTAAGACTGGTGGCCTGAGAGCTTGGTCTTGATGGTCAATCAACCTATTGCCACTCATGACACACTGTTTCATTCCCATAATACTTTTGCCAATGGAAGTAAAGTTTTGCCAATTTCTTTACCTCTACTGATAAAGTTCTTCTCTCAAGAACTATCAAATGGCAGCTTATTTATTAGATATGATTTTCTTCTTTCCCAGAATTGCCCATTATCGAGATTGGCCGATATGATTTCAAAAACTCAGCTGATATGATGCCAATCACAGCCAATATGAACCAAGCCACAGTTGTTCCCCTTGATGCATCATTACTAGGCACAATCAAATTGTTTACATCAAAACTGTTAACCATTACTCATTAAGTGGTGTTACTAGGCATAATGGACTAGTCTGAAGCAAAGAATGAAGAGAGTTGTACAGAAAATTCAATGCAAACTAAAATTCAGAGTCACAAGCAGAGATTCATTGAAGTTTCCACTTCTCCTAGTTCAGCTATCCGAACATTGCATTGGGAAGCCAAGACATTCAGATATCTGAACTAGGAGAAGATGAAAGCTTCAGACTGTGTGAACAGAATGAAAAACAATAACACTGTCAGAACAATGTAAGTAAAAGATCTAAGAACATTTTGAAATTATTTGTTTTGGTTTAATAAATAAAGAGGTTATTACTTGGTTAGTTTCATAATGGCTGCGATATCAGCCCTTAGTAACTTCAAATCAGCATTTAACCTTTGGTCAATGGTGATATGAAGTTACCTTGGACTGATATCTCAGGCAATATCAAACTAACCAAGTATTAACACCTCTAAATATAATCCAGGATGCTGCAAAGCTTTGAGATTTGATTCAATTCAAATCTTAAGTTTCTATTTGATTTGATATCGGAGTCATTTCCTTTTGAATCTTTTCATGGGAATATAGCACAGTTTCAGTCATCTGCCTCATCTCACAAAACGTATAGCTGAGATGGAAATTGTGTATAAATAATGCTGAAATAAAGATTGAGTGTAATTTCCACTATATTAACATAAAAAGCATTTGCACCCATGCCAAGGCCTGTGCTAATCCCAGTTTCACTAGTCATTACCACTCTGACATGATGTGACCTTGACTGCTGAAACTGTCATTAAACCAAATAAACAAACAATCATGACACTGCCACTGTTGAGAGTAACTTTAATGTTGATGTGACGCAGATAGGATAGCCCAGTGAAGTGCTGCAGTGCCTATTAACAGTTCTTGAACATGTTTCTTTTGGTTTTTGACGAAGTAGAGTGAACATATCAAAAACTTTCAGATCACATTCCTGTCCGGTGCTTGGAGATCTGACCCTTAGATTAGTTTTGCCAACATTTAATGTTGTATTCTCCCTGCAAGAGCAATTCGTTCTTAGGAAGAAATGTGGAATAAACTCATGGGTCATAAATGTGCACTCAAATTTGATGAAATGAAGGCAGAACAGACAGAGTTACATCTTGTGGAAAGTCGCCTTAAGATAGCATTTCCACATCTTGATATTGAACATGGGTCATATAACATAACCATGAAATTTAAATTACTAACAGTTACCAGCACACAAGATAGTGACAAATGTCTTCAAATTTCATTCAGTAACCTTGCATTTGGCAGATATAATGAACATGATTCGATAAACATTGTATTTGGCTATAATGTTTGGTGCTCTCTTATTGGTTCGATTGGCAACATTTGACTTCGTCAACATATGTGATTCGATTCGAGGTTTAATTTGAGGTTTGGTTTGACTTCAAATAATTAGCCTAATTCGATTACACATTCAGTTTCAATTGAAAATGTGTGATTTGCAGGGCCCAAATATAATCATTTTAACCCTTTACACATAATATCAAAATTTTTTATTTTAATATTTGTTTATTCAAATATTTAAAAAAACTTCAACAAAACCATATAATGTGACTCCTCACTGGAACAAACTTGATGAGCCCATTCCAATGAGGAGTCACATGATATGGTTTTGTTGAAATCTTTGGAAATTTCTTTTTTTTCAACTGCTTAATTTGTAAATTACGGGAGCAGAAATGGTCAGTTCGTAAGGCAGAGGGTTATAACACTTATCTAACATGACAAGCATAATCTGCCAGTTTTATCCATCAAAAACTGACATTCACATGTTTTTTTTTCTATTATTGCCTCCAAAACATAACTTATGATCCCACATTAGAATAAGCAGATTGAGCTCATTCCAGTCAGGAGGGGTCACAAGCTGAGTTTTTGAGGCAAAAAATGAAAATGTTTAGTTATTCAAGAAAATTTTGCAATTGTCTTTAACTAGTTACATTAGGCAAACCAGCCATCAATCCAGCTACTGTGGATTCAAAAGTCTTTACTGTTACCTGTCGGATGGGTGACCATCTGAGCAATTGATTCAGACTCCTGCGTTGTGTCCTTGGGCAAGGCACTTAATCCTGATTGTCTGCATGGGGGCACAGTGACGCTGTGTACTAAGGTGTACTGCATGTCAATGGTGCTTATGTCTTCAACCAATCTAACCCTGCCTGTGCTGCAGTGTGGAATTACAATGTTGGGCAGCTGGCATCTGCTCGTTGTTGCTCGGTGATTCTCTCTGAGTTATTTCGGCTTCCTCCACCCATAATACTTACTGTCAATGACACGATATGACCTTGGCTGCTAAAGTGTTGTTAAACCCTAATAAATAAATATATAATTACTGTTACCTGTTGTCTTGTACTTCAGATCTGATTTAGTCCTGAACCATAGGTTAACCCTTTGGGCACTGATGGTATATTTCATGCAAGTTTAGAGCCATCACCTGGTAGAATCTATGTTCGTTATTTGGGGGAAGACCAATCAAAATTTTCAACGTGCAACCTTGGGGATGCACGTCAAAAATCTTGATTGGTCTACCACACAAATTCACTGAGCAACTATACACTTTATGAATTTAGGTATTATCATGATCCAGGACCAGAAAAAGCGGTCTTTATAGTTCAAAGAGTTAAAACATATTTGTAAAATGAAGAATTGCATTGGCTGTAACTCATTGGAATAGGCTCAATGAGCTGATTCTAAGATTATGTTACATCCCATGTGCTTTAACTCTCTGCACACTAAGGTCAAAATATCAAAATTACAAGGTTCACATTTTCCCATAATGCAAGTCAGAATTTAGTAAATTTAATCTTGTCTGACAGAGCTTATTGAGCATTATTGAGCTTATTGAGCTTAAATGCATTACAGAGCATTATGGAAAAAAAGTACTGCTTGAAATTTTGGTATTTTGACATCAGTATGCAGAGGGATAAACTAGAGACTCAAGTGAGCCTAAAACGCGCACCTAGCTCAAGCTGTCAAAAGAAATGAGTGTATCAATAAGTGACTGGCATACGGAGCCCAAATATTAACCCAGGGATTTGATTTGAACAAACTTGAATCTGACACCCCAAGAGATGTCACACACCAAATTGGAAACGATTCTAACTGGTGCATCTGTTAAGATTTTTCAAGAAATTTTCTCGCATTGCACTGAGTTAAATTATGGGCCCCAATAAAGAGCCCAAATATTAACCCAAGGACACGATTTGAATAAACTTGAATCCAATCCCGCCTCCCCCCCTCCCTGGGATATTGTACACCAAATATGAAAATATTCTGACTGGTGGATGTCAAAAGAAGATTTTTAAAGAAATTCACCTATATGGTACTATGTTACAATTCGGCCTAAATATTAACCCAGGGTTTTGATCTGAACAAACTTGAATCTAACCTTCCTGAAGAAGACTTTTAAAGAAATTCCCTCATACTGCATTAAGTTAAAATTTGGACTCCCATGGGGTGCCCAAATATTGACCCAGGGACTCGATTTGAACAAATCTGAATCTGATCCCCCTAGAGTTGCTGTATACAAAATATGAAAGAATTCTGACTGGTGGATCTGAAGAAGAAGATATTAAAAGAAATTTTCTCATACTGCACTATGTTCAACTTTGGGCTCCAATAAAGAGCCCAAATATCAACCCAGGGATCCAATTTGAACACACTTGAATCTGATCCCTCTAGAGATGTTGTATACCAAATATCAAAAGAATCTGACTGGTGGATCTGAAGAAGATTTTTGAAGAAATTCCCTCATATTGTACTAAGTTAAATTTCAGGTTTCCATATGGAGCCCAAATATTAACCCAGGCACTCGAATTGAACAAACTTGAATCTGACCCCTCTAGAGATGTTGCATGCCAATTATCAAAACAATCTGAGTGGTGGATCTGAAGAAAAAGATTTTTAAAGATTATTCCCCATATTTTAAAGGTTAATTATTCGGGCTCCTGTATTGAGCCCAAATATTAACTGAGAGGTTTAATTTCAACACACATGTATCTGACCACCCCCCCCCCCCCCACTCCCCATGGACGCTGTACACCAATTATCCCTATGGGAGCCCAAATATACTACTCAAAGTTTGCTAAGCACCAAATATTTGACATATCATTGTGAAATTTGCTTGTGACATATTTGCAATATTTCTGGTGGATATGCTTGAGGAATAACTGAGATGGTCCCAAGTGTTTACATTAGCTCTCTTGACAGGCAAACTTTTCATGACAGTCATGGAAAGCATGTACCCCTTGATTTTCATGTTTTCATGTACTGTCTACATGTACATGGCATGTGTAGGGTATTCAATCTTCATTTCAACACAAACCCTTGTGATTTAATGATTAAATATGGCAAATGCAAATGTAAGAATACATTTGTCTGAAGCAGAAATGTGGTGGGCTGTAGGGATGGTGGAGCAAGGGGCTACCCATCGTCAGGTTGATGAAGCCCTTGGTATGCACCATACGTTGATCACCAGAGCCTGGGCAAGATTTCAGCAGTATGGTGGTGGCAGAGACAGGGCAACATCTGCAACTGAAGACCAGTTTTTGATCATTCAGGCCCGTAGGAACCGCTTTGGCACAGCAACCCAGCTTCGCAGTGACCTTCAGAATGCATCCGGGGTAGATGTACCGACGCAGACTATCTGGGCAAGGTTGCATGAAGGTGGTCTCTGATCGAGAAGACCATGTATTCACATTCCGCTGTCCCAGAACCACCGCCAGGCACGATATGAATGGGCCATGGACCACGTTGGATGGACTAGAGAAGATTGGCGACCTGTCCTTTTTACAGATGAGTCAAGGTACCGCCTAGACTACACAGATAGGCGGTCTAGGGTATGGAGAAGACCAGGAGAGTGATTCCATGCAGCCAACATTGCTAAGCATGACCGCTGTGGTGGAGGGTCAATCATGGTCTGGGGCAGCATCAGTAGGGATGGACATACAGAGCTCTGTGTCCTTGAAGTGGTACATTGACTGCACAGTGGTATATAGATGAGATCCTGGATGTCCATGTCAGATTGTATGCATGTGCAGTGTGAGTGATAGATTCATTCTAATGGACGATAATGCCTGTCCTCATGTTGCCCATGCTGTCGGGGAGAACTGACAATTGAGATTGAGCGTATGGACTGGCCAGCAAGATTCCCTGACTTCAATCCAATTGAACATGTCTGGAATGAGTTGCAGCTTGCAATTTCAGCCCGTCCAGTCCAGCTAAGAAGTGTCCAGGATCTTGGTGCCATGCTGGTCCTAGAATGGAACAACATCCCACAAAGGACCACCAGGAACCTGATTGGGAGCATGAGAACGTGTTGTCAAGCTGTAATTAACAGTAATGGGTCTCATACTCGATATTGAACCCATACCAGTTCGCTCCATCAACTTTTTGGCAAACTGAAAAATTTCCTCTTTTACCAATAATATCCATTTTCCATGGTTATCATATTCAAAAGCTAAAAAATAATGTCAAAAACAAATAAAATTTAATTTCTGTACTTAAATTATTAAAGATATAATTAAATAAACAAGAGGCCCCAGGGGGCCTGAGGGCGCTCACCTGACATGTTAGCCTAAATATCAACCCAGAGAATTGATTTCAACAAGTTGCATTTGCTCCTCCTAAAAAAAGCTTATACCAAATATCCCAAGATTCTGATCAGTGGATCTAAAAAAAAAGATTTTTAATGAATATTCCTCATATTGAACTAAGTTATAATTCGGGCTCCCACAGGGAGTCCATATATGAACCCAGGGACTTGGCTTTAACAAACTTGAATCTCTCCCCCCTAAGGATGCTGCACACCAAATATCAAAACATTCCGACTGCCGGATCTGAAAAAGATTTTTAAAGACATTTCCTCATTTTGAACTAAGTTACAATTCAAGCTCCCACAGTGAGCCCAAATATGGACCTAGGGAAACTTGAATCTTACCCCCCTAAGGATGCTGCATAAAAAATATAAATTTTATAGTAAATTTCCTTTCTTATTATACCTACCACAATTGTTTACTACAGGCTTGCACTACAGTGGAAGACCCTAACTCGGATAAAATACGCTCTTCCCTTAGTACAAATCCACGACGTCCGTTAACCAATGCGCAGTGCATCATCAATTCATCATTCTTTTGATTCCGCCAACACAGGAGTTATGTGATCAGCGGGGAGGAAGGATTCTTACCCGAATAAGAAGACGGGAAGGCCTCCATGTAAAAAATTGTGGTAGGTATAATAAGAAAAGGAAATTTACTATAAAATTTATATTTCTTATCAACCTACCTTACAATGTTTACTACAGGCTGAATAGACAATAGGATGGCGGGAATCACATAACCAACCCACACATAACTCAATTGCACTGGAACCGTGGACAGAGGAAGAGATCCCTTGGCCTATCAAACCATAGCATCACAAACATTAGTAAAAGACAATGAAAGATGAGGCGTATGGTGAAGTGCGACGCACAGACAGAAAGGGCAGTAACAGCACAGAGCTGGAACTGACCCTGTAAAAAAACTGAATGGCTGGGATAGACAACAGCCTGAGCCCAAGAAAGAGGGCTCGTAGGCCAAAGATCCTCTGTCGGCTCCTGCAACTGACGCAGATAAAAGGAGAAGATAGCATTTCTCCAGTAGGCTGCCAGTATAACATCCAACAACATGAAGGAGTTATTAATAGAGGAAAACAATGCACGCACCTCGTGGCAGAAAAAACGATTGGTAATACAATCACCAGTAGCAAGCCGAGCGGAAGGTGCACGAATAGCAAGACAAATCCATCGAGAAATGGATGCAGGAGAGATCTGGCATGTGAGAAAACGCATATCTATCCAGGATAAAGGTGCAAACGCCCCCCCCCCCCCCCACCCCAAGCAGAGCGCGCCCAAGAAAGTGTCCATCTTGGAGTAAACTGCAAAGTCCTAGGCCTTTTCAAGGAAAAGAGCTGAACAAGCTTGGAGAGGCAAGGATGAGTGTCGAAACAATGCGGTACCACATATGAAAAAGGTCTCCGAAGCATGGACTTCCACCCATTGCTGGAGCCCCCCAGAAACAAACATATACTAGAAACTCCACAAGCGGTATGATCGAAGGAGTGACAGAAGCAACAGAGTGATCGCACACCATTGACAGAGGAACCTTCTACTTAGCCAGAGGCTAAACCAGTGGAGTGAGTGCCTCCTTGAAGAAGAAAAGCAACTCCACTGCTTGTCTCTAAAAACCACTACGGAGGAGACAGGACCCGATAAAAGACATGTGCAAAGGCACAATGAAGTCGGGTCAACTTGAAACCTCGGGCGACTTTGGCAAAGTAAGTCGCGACGTGGAGGGAGACATGTCGGAACTGCCGCTAACAGATAGCGGAGCAGATTGATCCACACCCACTGAGGTGACAGGGGTGTGATCGAAAGGATTCGACGACTGCAGGTTCATATCTGGGCTAGAACCTGAGGCAGAATCGGAACCGGCAGGAAGGCGTAGCCGACAAGACCATCCCAAAAGAGGGCCAGAGCATCCACGGCGAAAGCCAGGGCAACTGGACACGGGGACACGAAAGTGTCCACCCGATGGTTCCAACGAGTCGCGAAGAGATTGGTGGAACATCGCCATGTGGAGCATCCACTCGGTGGAAAAGAACCTGCCCCGTCGTAACAGGGTTTTGGCTAGGACGTTCAGACAACCGGAAATGTGACGAACAACCACCCCGGCGTTGACATCCTGAGCGAGCAGCAGAAGATCCCGAGCCAATTCGTACATTGGAACCGAGTGCGTGCCGTTCCGAATGAAGCAACCACTGACGAATTGTTGAACAACAGAAGGACCAGACGATTCGACAGGTGAGGGATCCACTGCCTGAAACTCGGAAGAAGAGCAAGAAGCTCCTTCTGGTTGATGTGTAGAGATGCCTGCTCCTGGTCCCACATCCTGTGAAGGGAAAGACCTAGAGGATCCAACGTCTCACCCCATCCGAGATCGCTGGCATCTGCCATTAGAACGCGATCGGACGTGGGTAAGTCCAACAGGACACCCTGCGTGATCCACGGAACATTAGTCCAGTGGAGAAGGTCAGGATGAAGAGATTCTGGTAACTGAAGCATCAGATCCAGAGAATCGACATTCAACCTCCAACGACTACACAGAAAGTGTTGGAAAGGTCTGACATGCAGCCGACCTAGAGGAATGAGATCCGTCACCGAACCGCAGAGACCGAGCAGCCGGAGAATACCCCATGCTGTCGTGGATGTGGACTGGGACAGGGTCAGATCAAAAGCTGAGAGAATCACAGTCCTGGCCTGGGGAACCGCCACCGTGTTGAACTGTGTGCGGAAGGCCATCCCCAGATGACAGAAAGACGGAGAAGGGACCAGATCCGACTCTGAATCCTAGCGACGTGAGCAAGCTCAACAAAGTGTTGACATCCAACTCCAGTAAGGCAGCATTGGAATGCCTCTGGAGGATATCGACTAGATATGCCGAAGTAGTCACCCTGGACTGTGTGCGATGGAAGGCTATCACATGCAACATCAGTCGGGTGAAGGGCCAAGGAGCCAGGTGGAGGCCGAAAGACATGGCCTTCAACTGGCAAACTCGCCCCAGAAAAGCGAACCTGAGATACTTCCGCGACACCCAATGAATCGGAATGTGAAAGTAAGCATCTCGCAGGTCGATGCTGAAAGCGAAATCTCCCTGGTGAATGGAACGGAGGACCGACCTGAAAGTCTCCATGCTGAACTTGGGAGCAATGATAGACTGGTTCAGGATACTCAGATCGATAACCGGTCGGAGTCGGCCGTCCTTCTTCGGCACCAAGAACAGGCGGGAATAAAACCCCACTGACTGAATGTTCTTGATGACCTCGAACACCCCCTTGGCCAGGAGATTGTCTATCTCCATGGACAAGAGCTCCCGACGTAAAACATCTGAAGGAACTGTGGTTGGAAGAGGCACTCTGGATAGAGTGGGGTGCCTTCGGAAGGATATTTGCAGCCCGGACCAAACAACATCTAACACCCAAGGTTCGGACGTGATGGTGGCCCAATGGTCTGCGAACTCTGCTATCCTTCCTCCAACCTGGGACAAATCGAGGGGAGGACCTTCCCGATGAGGCCCACGAGAGGAGAAACCACCTCCTCTACTGAATGAAGAATCCTGAGACTTCCCCCTTACCCCGTGAGTAAGAAGTAGATGCGGAGGCAGAAGGATCAGCTATTTGCTTCGCAGAGGAAGCAGAAGGGTACTTGTTAGGCTTTGAATGGGCCCTGCCTCCCCTAGAAGGCTGATCAAGCTGACGAAGCAGCAGCTGATCTTTGGAATGATGTAGGATGTCATCCCGGACCGTCGACACAGAACCCATGGAACAGTAGCGGTCCTGCCAAAGAAGCAGATCGAAGAGCAGCGCGCTACCCCCAGGAAGGGATCAGCCTGTGTCCAGCACAGAGTCCCTTCGAACTAGTTCCAAAATAGCCGTGTCATAGGCATGCGTGTGAGTAAGATGCATGAGCGCCTTGGACAGCACACGCAAAGGAGCCTGTAGATCGCCAAACCTATCTGGAGGCAGATAGACAGCTAAGACAGAGACGATGTGATCGGAGAGAGAAAGCATACCCAGCATTCCTCCCAATCAGCCCAACATGCACTCCAGAATCGTCACAGGAATGACGGCAGACTTGGGCTTGGAAAGCCCGAGAGAATTGGAGTCCTGATCCCAAACTGTCAAAGTCTGGCAGACTGACGGATTGGCGAAATCGTAGTAACGATAACGCGCCGGAGGCAAAAAGGTGTCAACCCTGGTGAAGAACGGATCCTTCATAGCCTTGGAACTCAGTTTAGAGTCCAAGGCAGAAAATGCTTCAACCACCTGATGAAGAAGACGCTCAGAAGCAGGTTGCTCCGATGATCGCGGCCTGGCTGACACTGTCGGCTGGTTTGTTGATTTGAGATCCGGAAGAAACCCAAACACAAAGTCAAGAGCTGCCCCCAAGTCAGAAGACTGCTGGCTCTCGACATCAAGGATGTATGACTCCTCCCCGGAGTCGGAAGACACATAGCCCATCGTGGGCAAACCAGCCGATGCCTCCAATGGTGTAGGAACACCAGGGAGATCATAAAGCGGTCTGTTTCCAATCCCAGGTGGCGGCGCCATAGAAGGTGCCTGGAAACCACTTGCTGCCTCGCTGGAAGCAATAGGAAGGCTCTTGGACAGAACCTGAGTGAGTAAGGAGAGGTCCTCCCTAAGCTCGCTGCCCGTACCAGCCGGTTAGACATGGGGAAAAACCAGCAAAGTGGCTTCACACCTGACCCTCTTAAGCAGCGAAGGGTCACAATCCTCCAATACACCCGAAGTGGGGCGACGGGCGGCAGCCTAAACATCTGAGGCCAGACGTGTATAGGGGTTCGACACACCCCGAGGATCAACATAGCAGGAACTCAGGAGAGTTGCCGCAGACCTCTGCAGGCAGAAGGTCCAGGCTGCACAGAAGGCATTGGTCCCACAAAACTGGCTGTGTGACCAGAATGAGAGGACGGAAAACGCCAATGACAAAACTGTGGTACTCGACGGCGCAGAGACCACAGTAGAGGGTCCAGCTGGCAGCCACTTCCAACTTCGCCGAGTTGAAGTCAGGGAAGGCTGAGGCCGATACCCCCACGTCTACACTACCAGACACCACAGCAGACCACTGCAGGTATAAAACTGCTGTGCTCAACGGCTGAGAGGACATAGCAGGGGGTTCAGTCAGCAGCCATTTCCGACTTCACCGAGTTGAAGTCGGGGAAGGCTGAGGCCGATACCACACAACCACACTACGCACATCCCTGCAGACCCTTGCAGGGATAAGCCAAGGCCGGCTAAAAACGGTGCCCGATGACGTTGTAGACGGAACAGCAGTAGCAGCAGATACGACGGGAGCTGTTGGAACTGGCGGAAAAGGGGGGAGAGCCACCTAGCTCGGCCTCCAAAGGAGGAGTCACAACCCTAGTGACAGCCTCAAATGTCGACTGGAGAGGGCGCATAGTCCCGGAACCAGGCATCTCTTCACCAGAAATCCAACAGCTCCCGCAGTATCCACCACGGTAAAAAAAAAACTGCACATCCCCCACGGAAGGGGAATAACTCTCACCAGATGTGGTCGAGTCGGGAGGCCCCAAAACAACGACATTCCCCACCCCCCGCTGGTGCGGGAGGATCTGCACATCCCACAAGGAGGGGGAGTAATTCTCACCAGACGTGGTCGAGTCGGGAGGCCCCAAAATGACAGCATTTCACACCACCCGCGGTAGCGGAAGAAACGGCCACGCGAATGCACCAAGGCGAGGGCAAAAGAAATTGCAATAAAGGAACCGAACTGGAAATAACAGAGGTGAGAGCAGTAGAAGAAAAAGGTGAACTCAACAGATACAGAAAGTAGAAGAACACCCTCAACTACGAGAGAAGGTGGCAGAAAAAAAATGGGTGGGGACACGACAGAACCCAGACGGACGTCAGGGACCGAAAAAACCCCAGAAATTCAGCCCTCAACAGAGTGAAGAAATCCTTCCAGACAGTTCCTAATTGACACCTAACTCCAATAACAATTTAAATTTATGAACCGAAAAAATTCATTCATTGTCGAATCGCTTGACACAATGTCGAAAAAACATTCGCGAAAACGGAATAATAAATAATATACAATGAGAATGTGGTTGAAAATATTAACGAGAATAAAAAAACACAGTCCTGTTATTATACGATCTTCAGATCCATAATCCAGTCACAGGAAAACCATTATAGATGAGTTGAATTATCACTGTTTCATATGGCAAATGGTGGAGACACATCCTCCACATGTGCGGATATAAAAAAAGAATGATGAATTGATGACGCACTGCACATTGGTTAACAGAAGTCGTGGATTTGTACTAAGGGAAGAGCGACCCATACTGGGTTGCGTCGATGGCGCTCGGCCCAGTTTTGGTTTATTTTTTCGTGGTGTTTTTTACACCACTTTTCTTTCCCACATCTCTTGGGAAATATTAAAATAGAGAGTATTTTATCCGAGTTAGGGTCTTCCACTGTAGTGCAAGCCTGTAGTAAACAATTTTAAGGAAGGTTGATAAGAAATATCAAAAGCATTCATCTGCTGGATCTGAAGAAGATTTTTAAAGAAAATTCCTGATTTTGAACTAAGTTGTCATTTGGGCTCCCATAGTGAGCCCAAATATGAACCAAGGGACTTGGCTTGAACAAACTTGAATCTCCCCCCCCCCCCCCCCCCCCCCCCCCCTAAGGTTGCTGCATGCCAAATATCAAAACATTCCGACTGCTGAATCTGAAGAAGAAGATTTTTAAAGAAAAATTCCTCATATTGACTAAGTTATACATCAGGCTTCCACAGGGAGCGTAAATATGGACCCAGGGACTTGGCTTTAACAAACTTGAATCTCCCCCCCACCCACCCACCCTCTTCCCAAGGATGCTACACACCACATATCAAAACATTCCGACTGCTGGATCTGAAGAAGAAGATTTTTTAAGAAAATTCCTCATTTCGAACTAAGTTACAATTCAAGCTCCCACAGTGAGCCCAAATATGGACCTAGGGACATGGCTTGAACAAACTTGAATCTCACCCCCCTAAGGATGCTGCATACCAAACATCAAAACATTCTGACTGCTGGATCTGAAGAAGAAGATTTTTAAAGAAAATTCCTCATTTTGAACTAAGTTATCATTCCGGCTCCCACAGTGAGCCCAAATATGGACCTAGGGACATGGCTTGAACAAACTTGAATCTCATCCCCCTAAGGATGCTGCATACCAAATATCAAAACATTCCGACTGCTGGATCTGAAGAAGATTTTTAAAGAAAATTCCTCATTTTGAACTAAGTTATAAATTGGGCTACCACAGTGAACCCAAATATGAACCCAGGGACTTGTCTTGAACAAACTTGAATCTCACCCCCCTAAGCATGGTGCATACCCAATATCAAATATCAAAAGGTTCTGCCTGCTGGATCTTGAGAAGAAGATTTTCAAAGAAATTTGCCTGAAATGCACTAAGTTCAAATCTGGGCTCCAATACTGAGCACAAATATAAACCCAGGGGGCCGATGTGAACAAACTTGAATCAGATCCAGCCCACAATGTTGCATACCAAATATCAAAAGATTCTGGCTGCTACCACAGTGAACCCAAATATGAACCCAGGGACTTGGCTTGAACAAACTTGAATCTCACCCCCTTAAGCATGGTGCATACCCAATATCAAAAGATTCTGCCTGCTGGATCTTGAGAAGAAGATTTTCAAAGAAATTTGCCTATACTGAGCCCAAATATAAACCCAGGGGGCCGATTTGAACAAACTTGAATCAGATCCACCCCACAATGTTGCATACCAAATATCAAAAGATTCTGGCTGCTGATTCTGGAGAAGAAGATTTTTAAAGAAATTTGCCTGAAATGCACTAAGTTTGAATTCGGGCTTCTATAGTGAGCCCCAAATATGAATCCAGGGGGGGGGGGAGGGCAATTTGAACAAACTTGAGTCAGATCCACCCCACAATGTTGCAAACCAAATATCAAAAGATTCTGCCTGCTGGATCTGGAGAAGATTTTTAAAGAAATTTGCCTGAAATGCACTAAGTTCGAATTTGAGCTTCTATAGTGAGCCCAAATATGAATCCAGGGGGCCAATTTGAACAAATCTGAATCAGATTCACCCCACAATGTTGCATACCAAATATCAAAATATTCTGTCTGCTGGATCTCTCGAGAAGATTTTTTAAGAAATTTGCCTGAAATACACTAAGTTCGAAATCGGGCTCCTATACTGAGCCCAAATATGAACCCAGGGGGCCGAATTGAACAACCTTGAATCAGATCCACCCTACAATGTTGCATACCAAATATCAAAAGATTCTGCCTGCTGGATCTGGAGAAGATTTTTTCAGGTTTTTCCCATTGCCTGCAGTGTTAAAAAGTGCTGACCCAGAACTTTTTCAATGTCTCGAAACTGTACCCTATGATAAAACCGATGGCAATTTTTTTTACCAATCCTTACTGCTGGTCCTAAAGTTGCTCCTCAAGTAATTTGAACATAATCCAGTTGAATCTTGGTTTTTACAAGAATATATCCTGGTTCACACAAGAAGAATAAATTCTATTCAAATTTTGGAAACACACACCAATACAAAAATGATGTTCAGATCACTAAATAATATTCTGTAGAATATATATTAAACTAAGCTACTATCTATAGTAATGCACGGCCCTGTAATAATAATTGCCAATGTTCAATGAATGCTGAATGTTTGAAAAAGTCACTTCTCAATGTAGTGTGAGATGGATGAGTGTCAGAAGTCTATTGACAAAGACTTATATAGTTTTCAAATAGAAAATTCCAGAATGAGAAATTTCTCTAATGTTCTATTGTTCCATTAATTACTGTTTGGCTAAATAAATTAAGTCACCTCATTAAGTTTCTAGAAGATTCTGTCTAATTTGAAGTAAACAAGTGACCCAACTAAACAGTCAGTCACTCATAACAACAGTAGAGAATCATAACCCCTAAACTGTAATTAAACCTTTTTGAAATACAAGATCTGTCAAGCAGTGTGTAACTGTTATGTGAAGGACTACTCAGCGATTATCATCTTATGCACACCCTACACTCTAATATTTTTGGTTCTGCTCAATCAAGTGCTACAATTACTTCTAAAACACCAGAAGAAGTAACCCTCATGCCATTATTCTACAATTTTAAACTGAACCGTGGGATATTTGACATTTGGAATTTATCTAGAAAACAAGCCAATAACAGTTGAATGCAGTGACTATCCACTGGTGGATTATCCCTGTAGTATTCAGATTGATGAACCCTCCCTCATCTTTAGTTTGAAAATCCTTGTAAAGATTTTGTAGCATGGTGCTTACAAAAATATCTTGCACACATTTTAAGTTAAAGTTTGTTAACCCTTTACCCAATGTAATGGCCAAAACTGGCCAGCACTTTTCATAAAAATCAGCAATCAATTTTCTTTATTCTTTTCATTTTGGTCTCAAAAACATAGCTTATGACCACTCATGGGAATGAGCTCATTCCAATGAGGGGGTCATAAGCTATGTTTTTGATGCAAAAAAAAAAAAAAAAAAAAATGAGTTATTCAAGAATTATTTTTGTAAGTGCCATCTGCCTTTCTTGTAAAGGGTTAAAAAATATATGGTACTAGAAAGTGATATTATATTTCAGATTTTTGGAAATACACAATATTTTTTAGTGACGCTGCATTAAAGCATTACCCATATTTTTTACGTCAGATTGGGTAAAATTTATTTGATTTTTTTAAAATTTTGCCAGTTGTGGGAATTTACAAGAGAATATATCATCTACTGTTACAGTATGTTTTACCTGAATATCCCTGTTAGCTGTATATAGCTTCAAAACACTAAATAAATCACTTCCAAACACCATTCATTTACCATATTCTCAGTGCAAATTAGACCTGTTAATTCCATTTTTGTTATAGAGTAAACTCCAGTTAATTGAATAAATTATCCTGTAATATGTTGAACAATTACCTTGACTATCACCAAATTCCCCTTGTTTCTACACCTATTTGGCTTCAGAACATCCAAAACAGGCGTTTAATCTGTCATATCTTATTTGACAGAGCTCCAAGAGTCATAAAGATAAAATAAAAGCAACAGCTTTGCATCAGAGATGTTAGAATCGAGTTGTGGTAGCTGAAAAGGAATCTGTGCTAGAACCTAAAACAACAAAAACTAGGAAACAACCTAAGAGGCATAGGACTAATAAGATAAAAATCAGATAACATTGGAAAATTCAAACAAGAAAACAATCTATGAGGCATAACTCCTGAAAAAAAACTTCAGCAGGACTGGTTTTCAAGCTCATCCAAGGCACTCTTGAGTAGGTCTCACAAACCAAATTTGGTAAAAATTGGATGTTTGTTCAAGTTATCATGCTGACAGTGCTCACAGAAAGGAAATTCAAACAAGAAAACAATCTAAGGGGCATGACTCATGAACGAAAATTTGGGTAAGACTGGTTTTTAAACTCATCCAAGACATTCTTGGGTAGAACCCACAGAACAAATTTTGTAAACATAGGATAACGATTGTTCAAGTTATTGCGCTGTCACTGTTTGCAAGGTGGAAATTCAATCTAAGGGGCAAAACTCCTGAACAAAATTTGTGCAGAATTGATTTTCAAACTCTTCCAATACATTCTCAAGTAGAACTTGCAGACAAAATTTGGTAAAAATCGGATATTGTTTATACAAGTTATGCTGACAGCACGAATAGGCAGAAGGATGGATGCCCACTGACCTTCATCAAAACATCGCTTGAATTTTTGACACAACTCTACCAAAATTGCTCACGTTATCTCTAGACTAAAGGAAAGTGACCATATCACTGTTAATTAAATACTCCTGTTAATTGAATTATTCTCACATGCAAAATGGCTGTTCAGTTAACAGGGTTCCGCAGCACTAGATTGATTGCATGGCCACTTTACTTCCTTCACAATCTTATAAATGGATTACAATCTGCATGAATGTTTCATGTACAATTTTGAAATTGCTTGTGTTGAGCTCATTCCAGTAATGCTCCAGAACGTCCATATAAATTCTTATTTTGGTTTTCTAAAACTTAGCTTGGTTCCACAGCACTAGATTGATTGCATGGTCACTTTACTCCCTTCACAATCTTATAAATGGATTACAATCTGCGTGAATGTTTCATGTACAATTTTGAAATTGCTTGTGTTAAGCTCATTCCAGTAATGCTCCAGAATGTCCATATAAATTCTTATTTTGGTTTTCTAAAACTTAGCTTTTGAACTCAAAGAAGAATAAGCTAGTTAAGCTCATCTCATAGTTAAGCTCATCTCTGCAAAAGTCATTACATATGTTTGAGAAAAGAATTGAATAGAAGTAATTGGAAGTACTGAAGATAAAAGATGCTGATAAAGATGAGAATTTTGGGGGTTGTTCAAAGCTCTATATATGCATACAGCTATGAGTAAGATTTCTGACTGAAAAACAGATATAAGTTTAGACCTAGCAGCCAAAGGTTGAGTCTGTTTGCCATCAATGCTGTACAGCAGGAATTCATACTGATATTTGACTGACACAGGCCACACATTCTGAAATAATGTCTATTATGTCTACCATTTGGCCATCTTGGATGGACTTCTTAAGCCTACTTTTGTATTTGTGGGGCCTATTTTCATTAAACTGAATGGTAAAATGTTATTTTCTCAGGGCCTAGTTATAGACCCCGAAAAAAACATTTTTGGGGCTGATCTCAGGGCCTATCAGGTCAGACCCTGACAAAATGCAATGCCTACTAACAGTGAGCAAGAAAAGTTGAATACAGGGACAGATCCAGGAATTTTTGGGAGACTCCTTTTTTCAATTGAGGCCATCCCCAAATAAATTGAGATGTCTTAATACAGATTATTAGACCACAGCATGTGTCTTAAAGGGCTCTTTATCAACTTTATGTGTTTAGATTTCTATTCGATATTGGAAATAATTGCTTCAAGCTGGTAGATTTAAAAGCTGAATGATATTTTCCTGCAGGAAATTGCAAAATTTTGGGCTCTAGAGTTTGGGTACCCATACCTGTAACAGGTATCAAATCGGCTCTGGATCCATCCCTGGTTGTATAATCTGTGCATTTATTTTCAGTCACATGCCGTCTGCCAATTTAAAAGGCACTTGACTAAATACAACTGTTAGACCATAAGTTTTTATACATGTACCTTTAATGTTGTAAAAGTTTCTTTATTTCTCAGGCTAATACGAGTTGAAACTTTGAAGCATTTTTAAAAATCAAGAAGTTTCAAGGCCTTGAAAAAAAAATTTTCAATTCAAGTACTTCCAAGGTTTTCAAGGGCTACAATGAACCCTGAGCTTAGTATTCAGTGTTTAAATACAATAGTCCATTTTTGCATAGCGCCATCTTAATTCGGGACTCAATATGCACGTTCAAACTGGCTTTGTTTATCACCATTGCATACACGTGGACTGAACAGTGGATCGGTATTGAAAGCTTTGTCTTTCATCAACATTTTATCAAATAAAATTAAACAATTTACCTATTTTGCGTTTGTTTTCATCTCCAAAGAGAACAAAGGTTGTGTGTTAGAAATTTGTGTATTTTGCGATGTTATATTTCAATATTTATCATTTTTGTGTTATAATCCTTCATGTTCATTCAGATGTTCATCACAACTCCCAACTTCATGTCAACATCAACATTATTTTATCAACAAATTACCAAATAATCAAGCCATTTTCACTATTGATCAAAAGAACAATAGCATTGGAAAAAAAATTTATAAAGAGGAAACAAACAATATGCAGGCGGCAACCAGTACTGTACAGCACACATGGCTGCAATTTTTAGTAACAAACCTGATTGGCTGGTTCAGATGGGTATAGTAGGCCCCAGATGTAAGATGGCACTAAAATGGTCTGTAAAAGGGTTATTCCATGAGTAGGTGTGAAATTAAGAGGGACCCACTCTATCATAAAAGGTTGTTTATGTTTAATGACATTTTCAACAGCCTGGGTTATACCGTGTTGAACAGTTTTATAGATGAAGAAAGTCAGAGTGACCAGAGAGAACAACCTAGCACTGGCAATCAAAGATCAGACTCTTCAACTTACTAACCAAGCACAAGCATAGCAGTGGTTGAAGACAAGGGCACCACTGACTTATAATGCAGCCTTAGAGCAGAGTACTACCTGGCCCCCTCAAGGGCATTCAGGATTAAGTGTCTTATCCAGGGACACTCTGCAGATGGCAAAGGTCAGGATCAAACTGTTGACCTGTTGCTTTAACCCTTTACCCAAAATAACAGCCAAAACCGGCCAGTGCTATTCACAAAAATTACCATTCAGTTTTCATTATTTGTTTTCATTTTCTTCTCAAAACATAGATGATGGTCCCTCAATGGAACGAGCTCATTGAGCTCATTCCAATGAGTGGTCAAAAGCTATGTTTTTTGCACAAAAAATGAAAAAAATAAGTTATTCAAGAATTTTGTTTGTAAGTGTCATCTGCCATTCATGCTTGGTAAAGGCTCAAAATTCAATGCTCTGACCAATGAGCTACTGTGCTTCCAGCATAGACGGTAAATGTAGCATTCAAAGAACTGTAAATGGTTAGTTTTCACAATTCTGTTCTGAAGTTTAAAAAACTGAAAACAAACTGTTCTTTTTTAAATATTGCCACACTATTTATTTATTTCCTGGAGAGAACCACCAAGCAACTGTTAAGACTCCCCTTCATACTAACTCCGCACAAGCAGGGTTAGCACTGATTGAAGACAAGTGCACCATCAACGTGCAGTTTGCCTTCGTACACAGTGCCACCATGCCCCCATGAGGGTAATCAGGATGAAGTGCCTTGCCCAAGGCCACAACGGAGTTACCCCTGGAGGGGATCGAACTGTGAACCTTTCAGTTTGAAGTTCAATGCCATTACCACTGAGCCACTGTGCTCCCTACACTCATTCTCAGAATATATTCTGATTAATGTGTTTTGACAGTAAATTGATCTCTGTAGTGATGCCAGATAAAATTTGACAGAAAAGAAGACATTCACCACCAAAGATATCAATAAAAAACAATTTGTTTTATTGAAGTCGGTCTCAGTAAAGATTACACTAAATATTCTCCCTTCCATTTTTGTAAAGATCAAATTTCATTTGACATTACTCAGTTCAACCTCAACAACAGAGCAACCAATATAATGTTTAATGGTCTCTGAATCTCAGACACATTAGTTTTCATAATAATAATAAGTTTATTGGATGCGGGGTACAAAAAAATATGTTTAGAGTGGTGATAAATGTGGTTCAAGATATGAAATACATTTCTTTAACCCTTTACCTAACATGAAAACCAGATGACACTTGCAAACAAAATTTCGAATAACTATTTTTTTTTATTTTTTGTCTCAAAAACATAGGTTATGACTCCTTACTGGAATGTGCTCGATGAGCTTGTTCCAAAGAGGGGTCATAATCTATGTTTTTGAAACAAAAAATGAAAAAAATAATGAAAATTAATTGGCCACTGTTGTGAATAGCGCTGTCCAGTTTTTTCCATTACATTGGGTAAAGGGTTAACCCTTAACCCAATGAAGACAATATCAAAATTTATTATTTTCAAATTTATTTTTTCAAACTTTTCAAAAAATTTCAACAAAACCATATCTTGTGACCCCTCACTGAAATGAGCTTGATGGGTGCACTTCAATGAGGGAATCACATGATATAGTTTAGTTGACTTTTTTTTAAAAATATTTTTTTCAGCCACCAATTTGCATATTACATGGGAAGATGCAACGGTTGGTTTGGTAAAGGTTTAATCATCTAATGTAATCAAAGGAATGGATCAGGGTTGTTATGTAAACCTTCAATCCTAAACTTGAGCACTCTACATGTCAAAAGCAGGTACACAGATCCCACATAAAAACATTTATTGTGCTTCTTTGAAGTCAAGATCGATGGACATGTAATTTTACCAAAAGAGAGTTTATTGTTTACAGGGATGTAAAAAGGTATAACAAAAGTTATGACAGCAAGGATCATATCAAGGTGAAATAGGGGAGAAGGAATTACAAATGGATGAGGACATGAAGGGCTTAAGATTAGTTTTAACTGACTGAGTTCCCCAAATCCTCCTGTGTTGAAATAAAAAGACTATGTGATGGTAATAAATGTGATAGAGCTGAGCACCATCATCCAGAAAAAAAAATAATAATAACCAGAGGCTCTAAAGAGCCTGTAATCGCTCACCTGGAACTACATATAAAAATATGATTTCCCATAGGCTTTCTATGGTAACTATGAGCTGCAATTGTGACCATGCTTGCAACATTACATCAACATTACATGAGGATCATTGGTAGAAGATGCCCCAGTCCTCAATCACGTGAAGTTTCAAAACATTTGAATCCATCAAACAGAATCATAGAACGTCTCTGGTGGCCATATTTTTCAACCAACGGGAACAAAAAGAGGATCGTTTTGTGGAGGGCCTCCTATGGACCATTCCTGCCAAGTTTTGGTTCACATTGGCTCAGTAATTCCAGAGAGAAGATGAAAATGGGATTTCCCATAGGGTTTTTCTGTAGTAACTATAAACTGCAATTGTGGCCATGTTTGCAACACGATCAACATTAAATGAGGAACGTTGGTAAAGGGTGTCCCAGTCATTAACCATGTAAAGTTTCAAAACATTTGGCCCTGTGGTTTCAGAGGAGAAGAGTTTTTCAAAAATTTACCAAGCAGAATCAAAGAATGCTTCTGGCGGCCACGTTTTTCATCCAACAGAAATAAAATGAGTAACAGTTGTAGAGAACCTCTCATAAACCATGCCTGCCAAAGTCTAGTTCACATTGGATCAGTACTTTCATAGAAGATGATGAAAATGTGATTTCCTATAGTAACTGTAAGCCACAATTGCAGCCATAATTGCAACCCGATGAAGATTAAATGAGGATCATTGGTAGAGGGGGTTACAGTCATCACATTAAGTTTCAAAACATTTGGCCTTGTAGTTTCAAAAAAGATTTTCTTGAAAATGCACACATTTATGAATTCTGTTTCAACAAAAAAATCAGTAAAAGAAGGTTAAATATTTTGAAAATTACAATTTTTTCAGACAGTATTCTCTTTCAAATAGCTTTGGTTAGGTAAAGGATTACAGGAAACACATTTTACTCCAATTTTGTCATATCTCAAAAGATTTATTTTTTTTACTTGACAGCTACTGGGGGAAAGAAAAATAAAAAAAACTTCCATGCTTTTCCAAACACCTGTCATCAATCAGTATTTCAGATAAGTAACCTGTGAGCAATACGTGTATTAACATAATTACAGTGGCACTTGTTTACAGTAATAGCCAAAAATAAGTTGCAGGATAATCCTATGTATCTTTTTCTCTTCCTACACTCATAAGACCAGAAGCTGACATCATTTTCTGGAAAGCTCTCACTGATAGCTTTCCAGAAAATGACAGATTCTGATCTTGTCAGTGCAGGAGCAGTAGTTTACTTAGTTTATTGCAGTTATGCTACAACTTATTTTGACTTGTACTGTACACGCAATATTTTTGGGTTTTTTCCCAGTTCTCAGTGGAGAAAACAGGAACCAACCTTTACCAGATTCTCAAAAAACAGGTATTTTGCTGACAGTACCGATCTTCGTGCAGACAGGAAAGGCATTGGGTTAAGCATTAGAATATAGCCTCTGGCGGCCACGTATTTCCATCCTCTCATAGACCATTCCTGCAAAGTTTGGTTCACGTCGGCTCAGTAGTTCCAGAGAAGAAAATGAAAATGTGATTTCCCATAGGGTTTCTATAGTAGCTATAAGCTGCAATTGCAACCATGTTTGCAATCCGATCAACATTAAATGCGGATCATTAGTAGAGGGTGTTGCAGTCATCAACCATGCAAAGTTTCAAAACATTTGGCCTTGTGGTTTCAGAAGGGAAAATTTTTCAAAATCCACCAACCAGAACCCCAAAATGCCTTTGGCGGCCATATTTTTCAACCCATGGGAACAAAATGAGGATCATCTGCAGAGGACCTCCCATAGACCATTCCTGCCAGGTTTGGTTCATGTCAGCTCAGTAGTTTCAAAGAAGAAGATGAAAATGCGATTTCCCATAGGATTTCTATAATAACTATAAGCTGCAATTGAAGCCATGTTTCAACTCGATTAACATTAAATGAGGATCGTTGGTAGAGGGGGTCCCAGTCATCAAGCAAAGTTTCAAAATATTTGGCCCTGTGGTTTCAGAGAAGATTTTTCAAAATCCACCAATCAGAATCAAAGAATGCCTCTGGCGGCCATGTTTTCAAACCCATGGGATCAAAATGAGGACAGTTTGTAGAGGACCTCCCATAGACTATCCCTGCCAGGTTTGGTTCATGTCAGCTCAGTAGTTCCTGAGAAGATGATGAAAATGTGATTTCTCATAGGGTTTCTACAGTAACTATAAGCCGCAATTGTGGCCATGTTTGTGACCCAATCAACATTAAATGAGGATCGTTGGTAGAGGGGATCCCAGTCATCATTTATGTGAAGTTTTAAAACATTTGGCCTGGCAGTTTCAGAGAAGATTTTTGAAAATCCACCAACCAGCATCAAAGAATGCCTCTGGAAGCCATGTTTTTCATCTGACAGGAACAAAATGAGGATCGTTTGTAGAGGACCTCCCACAGACCATTCCTACCAAGTTTGGTTCACATCGGCTCAGCAGTTACTGAGAAGATGAAAATGTGAAAAGTATCTGGACGCCGGTCGATGACGGACGCCAAGTGATGAGAAAAGCTCACATGGCCTTTTAGGCTAGGTGAGCTAATAATGGTCTATGGTCACAGCTTTTAAACACAGGAATCTCTATTAATGGAATATCCGTGAAGATGCAACTGCTTGAATTTAATTTATATCGCCTATGTCAAATAGGAATTCCACCAGGCATAGTCCTAGCACCGCACCACTGGATTGAAAACTGTAAAGTTTTTTGGAAGGTGGCCTCGACGGGAGTCAATCCCAGGTCTACGACACCCAATTGCCTGGCCATAAATGCTCCGACACCATACCAACTGATCCAAAGACAACTCCAAAAAAGGTTGCAATTGACTCTGCCAGTATGTTAGTTCACATTTACAACTTGCCCTGAGACCGATATTGGAGAATTGACAATTACTGAATTGTTGGAAAACCATTCCAACAATTCAGTAATTGTCAATTCTCCAATATCGGGTTAGCCAGACCTGTTATAACTGCAACAAACGTATGAAATCATGTTTAGCCAATTGTCTATACCTATGTTAGCAATTTTAGAGGACTTCCACCCCAGGTACTGGTTACCAGGTCCAGGTATAGGTAAAACAGAACTTGTTTACCACAGCTAAGAAGCACTGCTCTACTTTCTGGGGGTGTTTGACAATTGCGTTACATATATAATCCTTTAGCAGGCATGTCAATTTGAGGCGAACGACTGTTTGGGTCGTGCGAAGGTTACCGAAAATGAAAATCACACAAACAAAAAATGAGTCACGCTAAATTGTCATTGGGTCACACAAAATGTTTGACAAGTTGAATGATCTAGTATGAATGAATGGTGGAATGATGTTGAGCATCAGCCAACCATCAGCTGCATGGGTGTTTGCATCTGCCTGAAGTATAGCTGCTCTGTTGGCCATTCATTATCCGAATCAAGTACAGGGGAACAAATGATAGGTTACCAAAGCACAGACCAGGTGAACGATAAATGGGTTATGCAAACTTTTTAAATTAGCAAGCCTGCTTTAGGAAAGGGTAAATATCCAAGCATGCTCAACAGTGTAATAAAATATTCTTACGATATAGTGTAGAAACACTTATTACATGATCTAATTTTCAGTAATGAAAACTCTTGAACTACAAACCATAAACAATTTTAAGTTCTCCACTGCCTCGAGATTGGAAATTGATTTTACTTCTTTGCGCAGGAGAGTTATTGCCCCAGCTGCATTTCTTCATTGCAAGTGACGAATAAAGGTGTCATTTTTAGATTCTATACCTTCTTCATAAATAACAGATTGCACATTCCTGATGAAGTTGATCTGCAGCCCATAACCATCAAGAAAGTGCTGGGCAATAGAATAAATCATTTCATAACTGTACAGACCACTTAAACTGATATCTTTTAACTGAATAACCTTGTTAATTGAATATATACCGAGTCAAAAAAGAAAGTATAATAGAAACAATGTGAAAAAGTAGCATAAAGGATGAAATATAATAGTTCTAATGTTGCATGTTTGAGGACAAGAAGTCGTGCAAAGAGTTTAATGACATGTTGTTGTTGTCCACCCAGCCGTATACAATTTTGCTACAGATTTCAAAACAGCATGTGCTACCTGAGAATGTCAAATTGAATGGGTGGCCGATGATTTTGTTTGTGTTATGTTGTGTTAGAGAGCCTGGGTTATTGAGAAAACATGCTAGTTTTTATCTTCTGACATTTTTAAAAATGCCAAGGTTAACCGAAAAACATGAGGTTGCGTGCCATTGGTATGCATGAGGCTAGGATATCTCCAGATGAGCTCGCTGCTGAGTCCGGAGTCACTGTGGCCACTATTTACCATCTCATTGGAAGGTATAGAACTAATGGATCTACTGCCGACCAACCGCGTTCAGGTCGACCAAGAGTTATGACCCCTGCACAAGATGACACATCAGGACTTCTCACTTGCGGGATCGCTTCCTTCCGCCAACGAGGACAGCTTCAATTACTCCTGGTAGAACTAACAATAGAATTAGTACACAAACTGTCCGCAACAGACTCGCTGAACACGGCATCCGAAGTAGGCGTCCATACCACAGATCAATCCTTACCCAATGTCATCGTACCGTCAGAATGGAATGGGTATGTCAGTGTGTTCGCTGGACTCAGCAGTTCTTTTTAGTGATGAACCCTGATATTGTCTACGGCGCGCTGATAGTAGGGCAAGAGTGTATCGCCGACAAGGAGAACGGTTTTCTGATGCTTGCGTGCGAGAATGCGACCGTTTTAGCAGGGGTAGTGTAATAGTTTTGGCAGGAATTTCCTTGCACCATCGAACGCAGTTGTTGATCTTCTTCGATGGTAATCTGAATAGACAGCGATATAGGGATGAAATTCTTAATGCTGTTGTTGTCCCGTTGTTCAATGCTAACGTCGGATTGCAGTTATTCCAGCAAGACAATGCCTGATGTCACGTGGCGCGTATCTGTCATGACTTTCTTGAGGAGCAGAGCATCGAACCTCTTCCCTGGCCCCCACTTTTGTCAGACTTGTTGCCAATCGAGAATCTTTGAGATCAACTGGACAATCGGGTGTGACTTCATGATCTTCAGACATTAGACGATTAACGTAATGTTCTAAGGCAGGAGTGGAACACAATACCACAGGATGACATCCAGAGACATATCAGGTCCATGCGCTGTCAATGTCTTGCCATCCAAGAGGTAAACGGTGGGCATACACGCTATTGACTGCATGTGTGAACTTTTCATTTCACCCCATGTCTGAATTGCAACGTCCTGAAGTGACGCTGGCAATAGTAAGAACATGAAATTATTCAAATTCATACATTCAAATTCATACAGCTAGACTCGAAATATGAATTTACAATAATTTGTTTGGGAATAAAGTCGATAATACTAAAAAAAATGCTCCTCAAAGTTTATTATACTTTCTTTTTTGACTCAGTGTAACTTTAACACACAACCCTTCAACATATCTTTAAGACAAATTTGACCTGTTAATTGGATAAAGGTTATAGAGTTCACTCTTGTTAATCGAATAAAAACACATTTAGTATATTGAGAAATTACCCTGAAAATTACCAATTTCCCCTTGTTTATAGACCTATTTAGTATCAATACAGGCATTTAATCTATTATTATATCTTATTTGATAGAGGTCCATGAGCTCTGTCAAACAAGATATAATAGAGTAAATGCTTGGTTTATCTCCAGAATAAAGGAAGGTGACCACATCCCTGTTAATTAAATAAATTTTTATTGGCAAAGATACTCAATTAACAGGGTTCCACTGTATTAATGCACTTGAACGATGAATTAATTAAAGAAGTTTCCTGGACCTTCTTGATATATTTTCAAGGGTTTTCAAGGAGCTAGGAATGAGAAATTCAAGGATTTTCATGTGTTGTTTTGCAAAAACAATTAAGAGAGCTCCCCTTGAAAAGTTCCACCAACTGTACATGTGAGTTGACAGGGTTTGTATTCAATGCAGTGGTGCCCACTTACTTGGGTACATATTAATTGAATATCCCTGTTAATTGAATACAACTTCCAAACCCCAAAACAATCACCATACCTTCAGAACAAATTTGACCAGTTCATTGCATGTGGATTATACAGCAAAACTCCTTTTAACTGAATAAAAAATCTTACAATATACTAAGAAATTACTATGACAGTCCCTGAATTTCTCTTGTTTAGAGACCTCTGGCCTCAGTACATGTAATACAGACATTTAATCTATTATATCCCCATGAGCTCAATGAAACAAGATATAATAGAATAAATGTTCAGTTTATCATTAGAATACAGGAAAGCGACCAAATCCCTGTTAATTGAATACTTCTGTTGATTGAATAATTTCCATTGACAAAGTGTCTATTCAATTAACAGGGCTCTGTATTGCCAATTTTAATGTTGTATCAGAATCACATCCACAATCCAATACATATTTATTTATTCATACATTCAATACATTCATTTGGGTTTAACGACACTTTCAACAGACAGAGTATCACCATGTTGGATAGTTGTACAAGTGGAGGAAGCTGGAGGACCCAGAGAGAACACCAAGGAGCATCATGTAACTGTCAGACTCTCTAACTTAATAACCCCACGTAAAAAGGGTTAGTACTGGCAGAAACAAGTATACGCTTTTAAAGTACATGGGACCACTATTCTGAAAATGTAAATTATAGTACTGCTAAGTCCACTTAACTACATGTCTCTAAACTGAATAACGCTTTGGAGTGAATAAAAATTACAAACAAAACTATTTGCCATACCTTCAATATAGCTTTGACTTGTTAACTGAATATATGTTATAGAGTGAACTCCTATTAACTGAATAAAATATCTTGCAATATGCAAAGAAATTTCTGTGACAATCATTATAATTCAATTAACAGGGATTTACTTAATAACCCAAATTCAATTAACTGGGCAAATATGTACTGAGGGAATTGTAAAAGGTTTGGTGTTTGAAAATTATATGCAATTAAGAGGATTATTCCATTAGGCAACAAGTGTTTGACCACCGAGGTGGTATTAGTCCCCTACGGCGCTTTTGTGACATAAGGTGTTTTTGTCACAGAAGACACTAGAGTATATAAGCATCTTGGATTTTGAAAAAAAAATATTGAGCGTGCACAATCCCCTCACAACCCTTTATCCATGTACCATATATGAAAGGCGTAGCTTGGACCATGTTGGAGGGAGGGGTGGTAACATAAAATAGAGAAAAAAGCTTAAAAAACACACCAATAATGGCCGCCATTCTGCCATCTTGGATTTTGAAAAATAAATATTGACTGTGCATCATCCCCTCAGAAACATTTATCCATGTACCAAATATGAAAGGTGTAGCTTGAAGCATATTAGAGGGAGAGGTGGTAACATAAAAACAGACAGACAGACAGATGGACAGACAGACAGATGTTAGATTTTGAAAAAAAAATATTGAGCGTGCATAATCCCTCACAACCCCTTTATCCATGTACCATATATGAAAAGTGCAGCTTAAACCATGTTGGAGGGAGCAGTGGTAACAAAAAATAGAGAAAAAAGCTTAAAAAACACAACAGAAATGGTTGCCATGGCACCATCTTGAATTTTGGAAAACAAATATTGAATGTGCAACATCCCATTACAACCCTCTATCCATGTGCCAGATATAAAAAAGTGTAGCTTGAACTATGTTGGAGTGAGGGGTGGTAACATAAAATAGAGAAAAAAGCTTAAAAAACACAACAAACATGGCCGCCATGCCGCCATCTTGGATTTTGAAGAAAAAATATTGAACATGCATCATCCCCTCCCAACCCTCTATCCATGTGCCAAATATGCAAAGTGTAGCTTGACCCATATTGGTGGGAGGGGTGGTAACATGAAAATAGAGAAAAAAAGCTTAAAAAACACAACAAAAATGGCCGCCATTCCGCCGTCTTGGATTTTGAAAAAAAATTTTGAGCGTGCACCATCCCCTCAGAACCATTTATCCATGTACCAAATATGAAAGGTGTAGCTTGAACCATGTTGGTGGGAGGGGTGGTAACATGAAAATAGAGAAAAAAAGTTTAAAAAACACAACAAAAATGGCCGCCATTCCGCCATCTTGGATTTTGAACAAAAAATTTTGAGCGTGCATCATCCCCTCAGAACCATTTATCCATGTACCAATTATGAAAGGTGTAGCTTGAACCATGTTGGTGGGAGGGGTGGTAACATGAAAATAGAGAAAAAAAGCTTAAAAAACACAACAAAAATGGCCGCCATTCCGCCATCTTGGATTTTGAACAAAAAATTTTGAGCGTGCATCATCCCCTAAGAACCATTTATCCATGTACCAAATATGAAAGGTGTAGCTTTAACCATGTTGGTGGGAGGGGTGGTAACATGAAAATAGAGAAAAAAAGCTTAAAAAACACAACAAAAATGGCCGCCATTCCGCCGTCTTGGATTTTGAAAAAAAATTTTGAGCGTGCACCATCCCCTCAGAACCATTTATCCATGTACCAAATATGAAAGGTGTAGCTTGAACCATGTTGGTGGGAGGGGTGGTAACATGAAAATAGAGAAAAAAAGTTTAAAAAACACAACAAAAATGGCCGCCATTCCGCCATCTTGGATTTTGAACAAAAAATTTTGAGCGTGCATCATCCCCTCAGAACCATTTATCCATGTACCAATTATGAAAGGTGTAGCTTGAACCATGTTGGTGGGAGGGGTGGTAACATGAAAATAGAGAAAAAAAGCTTAAAAAACACAACAAAAATGGCCGCCATTCCGCCATCTTAGATTTTGAAAAAAAAATTTTGAGTGTGCATCATCCTCTCAGAACCATTTATCCATGTACCAAATATGAAAGGTGTAGCTTGAACCATGTTGGTGGGAGGGGTGGTAACATGAAAATAGAGAAAAAAAGCTTAAAAAACACAACAAAAATGGCCGCCATTCCGCCATCTTGGATTTTGAAAAAAAATTTTTGAGCGTGCATCATCCCCTTAGAACCATTTATCCATGTACCAAATATGAAAGGTGTAGCTTGAACCATGTTGGTGGGAGGGGTGGTAACATGAAAATAGAGAAAAAAAGCTTAAAAAACACAACAAAAATGGCCGCCATTCCGCCATCTTGGATTTTGAAAAAAAAATTTTGAGCGTAAATCATCCCCTCAGAACCATTTATCCATGTACCAAATATGAAAGGTGTAGCTTAAAGCATGTTGGAGGGAGAGGTGGTAACATAAAAAACAGACAGACAGACAGACAGACAGACGGACGGACGGACGGACGGACGGACGGACGGACGGACGGACGGACGGATGGAGTGCAATCCTATAGTCCCCTTACGGTTCCCGTAAGGGACTAATAATATCTGATTACAAAAAACTATAGTTTCATATATTATCAGACATGGGGGCGTGGTGGCATTGCGGTTCTCGTCTGATCACCGAAGTTAAGCAACGTCGAGCCCGGTTAGTCCTTGGATGGGTGACTGTCTGAGCGATCAATTCGGACTCTCGCATTGTGTCCTTGGGCAAGGCACTTAACTTGACTGTCCACATGGGGGCACGATGACGCTGTGTACTAAGACGTACTGCACGTCGATGGCACGCATGTCTTCAATCAATCTAACCCTGCCTGTGCTGCAGTGTGGAGTTACGATGTTGGGGAGCTGGCAGCTGCTCGTCGTTGCTCGGTGGTTCTCTCTGGGTACCCTGGCCTCCTCCACCCATAAAACGGTCGCGATTAACCATTGTGCATAAGTATGTGACCTTAAACACCAATAAATAAATAAATATATCATCTGACATAAATCACCTGTTTTGATATAATAGATTAACCTGAATGTGATTATGCAAGTAACTTTGACTTTTATAGCAGACTGCCATTACAAATTTGAAACTAAGATGTGTTTCTCAAATTTGTTATAGTAAAACCATGTTTACCCTTTACCTAACATGAAACACAGAAGACACTTGACAAAACAATTCTTGATCAACTAAATACATGTACTTTAATTTTTTTACTCAAAAACATAGCTTATGACCCCTCAATGGAATGATCTCAATGATCTTGTTGCAATAAGGGGGCTATAAGATATGTTTCCAATGCAAAAAGTAAAAAAAAATCTAATTAGAGGTTCACAAATCCATAAATTTTCAGGAAATCATTTTTTTTTAAAAAGTTACACTTGAAACGATAGTACGTGCCTGGAAACCAAAAAAGAGATATTTTCAGTAAGAGTGACCTTTACTTTTGCTCACCTAAACTAATAAACAGCTGCGCCATGAGCGCATGATACGCCCGTTATTAATTACAAGAGGGAACCACACAATATGAGTATACATGTGTACTTGTCAGGTTACATATATTTGCCACCAAAAAATCATGAAAATTGCTCAAAGTCCAACATGTGGAAAATTGCCTATATTTTGATGAATAAAGTCCCATAACTCTGGAATGACAAATCGGACAGTGACACAAATCGAAAGGGAGATCCCTTCTATCAACATATACTTGCAACCAAAAAATCATGAAAATTGCTCTAAGCATTTTCAAGTTATGGTTCGACATGTGAAAAATAAAGTCCCATAACTCTGGAATGACTAATCGAACGGCGACACCAACCAAAAGGGAGCTTCCTTCCATCAACATAAACCACCTACTAAAAAATCGTGAAAATCTCTTGAAGCGTTCTCGAGTTATCGTACGACGTGTAAAAAATCAACAATTTTCTAAGTAATAAAGTCCCATAACTATGGAATGACTAATTGAACGGTGACACTAAATGAAAGGGAGCTTCCCTCCATCGATATACACCACCTACCCAAAAATCACGAAAATCTCTCAAAGCGTTCTCGAGTTATCATACGACGTGTAAAAAATCAACAATTTTCTAAGTAATAAAGTCCCATAACTCTGGAATGACTAATCGAACGGCGACACTAAACGAAAGGGAGCTTCCCCCCATTGATATACACCACATACCCCAAAATCATGAAAATCTCTCAAAGCATTCTTGAGTTATCGTATGACATATGATCGGACGGGCAGACGGACGGACAGAAGGACAGACAGACAGCGGTATACCATAATACGACCCGTTTTTTCAAAACGGGCGTATAAAAACCAATAGGTTTCTTTTCCTTCCATGAGGGTGCAAACTCAGAAAATTTGTTGGCTCTGCATTAAGTAGAAAAAAAGTTATAGCTCTAAAACCATTTTTTACTAAGTTCTATTTTTAGAAACAGTACCATGACCTTCGACTTTTTGGTTGCTGATAGCAACATCATCAAGTTTCTTTCTATCCTTTAGGGGTACCTATTCTGTAAATGTGATGAACATGTAACAAATGAAACACAAGAGGTGTGCATCGGAGATGTGGGCATCAAGTGGTGGCTACTTTCTTCATGCACTCTCTATTGAAAATTAGAAATGTCTCTTCGCTGAGCTCAAAATTCATAAAAATTTGGACCAGGCCAGTTTTTGAACTCACTTGGAATATTATTGCAAAAGACTTGTATGACAAATATTAGTCAAATTGAAGAACATTTGTTCAAGTTATTGCACTAACAAGCACAAAATTTGTAAAAATTGACAAATTTAGGCCCATAACTCTGTAACAAATGAAAGTGTCAATGACACTGTAGCTTAACCTGTCTGTGTGTTGTGTTTGATGAAAAGGATAATGTTCAATGTTTATGAAAGGATTATGAAATAAGACAAGAATTGTGATAATTGGGAATATGTTCATTTCTGTTCCCTGTATGCTATGTTTTTAATAAAAATAATATGAGGTGTAGACTGTACTAAAGAAATGAGGGGTGGGTTAATGTGACCTTCACACTTGATGTATGAGGCCCTCACAGTTAATGTATGTCAACGAAAGTTACCAAGATACAGTGAAATTATTCCAAAACGAGTTATCTGCTCAAGTTGCAATGAAATTCCTTCATAAATATGGCCTGTAGACTGTGCTAAAGGTTTTCAGGCTTCAGGCCTGTGTAGCCATCACAGATGACCGATTGCAACTAAAAGGGGACGTCCTCATCTCGACATTATACTGAGTCATTCTACCAAGTTACAATGAAATCCCTTCACATATATGAACTGTATTCTGTACTAAACTTTTTCGGGTTTTGGGCTCGGGCAGCCATCATGGTTGAATGATCACGATGAACAAAAGGGGACGTTCTCATCTGGGCATTATCTGGAGTGATCCTACGAAGTTACAATGAAATCCCTTCATAAATATGAACTGTAGGCTGTGCTAAAGGTTTTGGGGCTTCGGGCCCCTGTAGCCATCACAGTTGACCAATCTCACCCAAAAGGGGACGTTCTCATCTAGACATTATATGAAGTCAACCTCCCAAGTTACAACAAAATCCCTCCATAAATATGACCTGTAGACTGTGCGAAAGGTTTTCGGATTTTGGGCTCAGGCAGTCGTCACGGTTGACAAATCATGACCAAATGAGGAAGTTCTCATCTAGACATCATACGGAGTCATCCTACCAAGTTACGATGAAATCCCTCATAGTAAATATGACCTGCAGACTGTCATAAAAGTTTTTGGGTTTTGGGCTTGGGCAGCCAGCACGGTTGACAGATCACGACCAAATGAGGAAGTTCTCATCTAGACATTATACAGAGGCATCCTACCAAATTACAATGAAATCCCTTAAAAAAATACGACCTGTAGACTGTGCTAATGGTTTTCGGGTTTTGGGCTCGGGCAGCCATACCGGTTGACCGATAGCAACCAAAAGGGGACGTTCTCATCTAGACATGACCCCAAACCTGCATATGAAATTTTGTGATGGTCAGAAGAACTACTGGGTGTAGCCTGTGCTAAAGGAAAATGTAAACAGACTAACAGACTCACAGACTAAGAGACTTCCGCACGCGTGATGGCAACAGCTTATCTTAACTTTATCAAGTTAAGCTAAAAATTGGGCCGGGCCAGTTTTCAAACTCACTGGAGATATTACTGCAAAAGACCTGTATGCAAATATTATTCAAAATGGAGAATGTTTGTCCAAATTATTGTCCTAACTAGCTCAAAATTCATAAAAGTTGACAAATTAAGGCCAATAACTTTGTAATGAAAAATTGGTCCGGGCCAGTTTTTGACCTTGATTGAGATATTATTGCAAAAGACCTGTATGGCAAATGTTAGTCAAATCGAAAAATGTTTGTTCAAGTTATTGTGCTAACAGTGCGAGGATGCCCGCCCACCCGGACGTATACCGACCGTTGCCAAACCATAGGTCTCGGTTGTCAACACAACTCGACCAAATAGTTATTACGTAAAAAACAATTTTTGAAAGGCTGTATTTATAGTAATAGTTGCATGACCTTTGACCTTGATGCAACCAAGTCCAAAATCATTAGGGTTCTTCGCTGTCAATGTATGATAACTTTATGTATGATAACTTTCTGCAAGTTTGGTTGAGCTATGACCGAGAAAAAAAGTTATTGCCTCAGAAACCAAAAATTGTTGTATGTAGCAACTGTTATAATGACTTTGGTAACTGCACAATGTTTCCCATATGAGTACCTAATTTGTAAATTTTGTGTGAACTTGTGACATATAAAACAAAAGTTAACCGGTGAAGTGCTGGAAGCCCATTTGGGCTAAAGTGCCAATACTGCCCCTCGAAGGCTCTAAACTCTGCATATGTCCTTTATATTATCTTTGAATCTAAATTATTTAGTCTGTATGGAATTTCCTTGTTACATTTTATGGGAGAGTGCCTAGGCAAATATTACAAGGCAAAGACTTGTGAAAAAAATTTAAGAGCAAAAAATAATTCAGCACTCTACCAGTTAATGCCCAATTTTTTACAAAGTTCTAGGCATAGTAACAGTTCCACACCCTTTGACCTTGTGGCTACCATGTCTAAAATCTATAGGGTTCTTCACTGTCCATGTACTTTTGCAAGTTTGGTTGTGCTGTGATGAAGAAAACTGGGGGTTAATTATCACATGTTTACAAAATGATGCAGTTATTTGATTATCAGGATAAAATCAAACAATAACCCTACTGTCCATAATCCATTTTATAATACATCAATATTCTGAAGTGCACAATCGCGTAAAATTACAACTTTGTTTTTTTATGTCAATCTGGGAACTGTTTCTGATTGACTTAATATCATTTATTAATATTTGATAAGGCTGATCATTGTCTCTGTAATTATTTGTAGCAAGAGATATAAGAACTTTTCTATTGATTCCACTTGAGATTTGTCTGCTTCCACCATTACACTTTCCATCAGACATTGGGTCAGTTACCAGTCATAAGTCTAATACAGTCTAATAAAGTTTTACTCCACTAGTTGTCTACCTGCCACACAGCAATAAAATGTATTTGCATTTCCAGTCTGCAAGAACAGATTTTGTTACCCCTTTACAAAATGAATCAACCTCACCTGCCAATGTAATTATAAATTTAGCAGTTCCAAAAAAAAAAAAAAAAATCAAAACATTTCAACAAAATCATACCATGTGTTGCCTCAATGGAACAAGCTCTTTCAGCTTGTTTCAATTAGGGTGAAAATAACAATAATGGGAGATAAATAGAATGCCTGAATTCTCAATTTCTGTTGACAGAGGTTATTTATATAGTCTTCACATAGAAAGTTCCAGAAAAAGAAATTCCACCAATGTTCTCTAATTACATTAATTGCCATTGGCTGAATAAAGTCACCTCATTAAGCTTCTAGATGATTCTAATTTCAAGTAAACAAGTGTGAACCAATTAAACAATCAGTGAGCTAAAATTAGATTCTGTGTAACAGTATCTGTAAACATGTTGATAGGTACATTCAAAGGTCACTCAGTGCAAATAAGTGATCACACAAGCCAAAGTCTGCTTATTCTAATTAAAAAAAAATGTTAGAAAATATTAATTGTTTATAATTATTAACTAAGGACATATCAATTCTTATGTTATAAGAGGGGGGCCATAACAAAGGGGTCACATGATATGGTTTTGTTGAATTTTTTTTAAATTAAAAAAAGAAAAATTAAAATAATAAATTTGGACATCATGTGCACTGAGTAAAGGGTTAATCGTTCACTTATTAAATTAGTAGTGAAAAAGAATTGCAAATAAACAGAATGGCATGATGAGTGTATGCATTAGTCAATGCAACATGAGTGCCAGCAGGTTGAACAAGAGCACTGCAAGGCCTGGCTAAATATGCCCATTAGCTATTTTGAATTGTACCCACCTTGGTTGAGATCAAATGATCCAAACTGGAGATATTGGTCAGAAACCAAAAAAATGTTAATAAATGGTCAAATTCTAAGTCTAGGTAACACAAATAAATGAAAGTGTCAATGACACTGTAACTCAACTTGTGTAAGTCATGTACATGTATAGTATATGACACAGCAATGACACACATCTAGGTAATGACCTGATAACAAAGGTACATGTAAAGTATTGTAAAGGTCTGTATATAAATACTGACCGTAGTCTGTAACAAATGTACAGGTTAAGTATTGTAAAGGTGGCTGACAGTTAGATGCTAAACTAGAAAAGAAATCTCCATGGGGTTAATGTTACAATGAGGATCCTTGTATGGTGCACCATAAGCCAAATGTTTGCAATTGTTTTGGCCTGTTTGATTCAAACCCTTCGAAGGTTGATTCATACTAAATTAATAAATATTCGTCCAGTCCTTCTTAAAATGTAGGTATTTGAATTTTTTATCTTTTTGCTCACAGGGTTCCCACGAGTGAGGAGGTTTTATTTTTTCTCATTGTAAATAGAAAATCGGGTTGTGTTTTTTTTTTGTTTACCCTCCCAAAACAGCAACAAATATTAACACAGGAACTTGACTTCAACACATTTCAACACATTTGAATATACACATACTAGGGATGCTGAATTCAAGAAACATTATTTTTGTCTGGTGTTTTTGGAGAATATTTTTAATTATCTCCCTTTTTGAATCCCCGAGTGGATCTGACTGAACCCAAAAATAGTTGTTCTCATACCACAGTGATAATGAAGGCACCCAATAAATTTATAGCAAACATTACTGACATAAAGTAGAGGTACTGTGAGCAAACTCACAAAGTGATACCCCCCGTGCCTGAAATGTATAAGTTAGATTATCTCCCCTTGGAAATGTCCGAACGGATTATATTGCTTCATGCACATCTTCATATGGAGTTCTTCCATTGTGTAAAGTTTCATGAAAATTCTTCGAACGGTTTAGGAGGAGTTGCGCTTACAAGGATGGACAGACGGTATAAGTTACATTATCTCCCCTTGGAAATGTCAGAACTGAATTATATTGCTTCATGCACATCTTCATATGGAGTTCTTCCATTCTGTAAAGTTTCATGAAAATTCTTCAAACGGTTTAGGAGGAGTTGCGCTTACAAGGATGGACAGACGGACGGACGGACAGACAGGGTGATTCCTATATACCCCCCCCCCCCCCAAACTTTGTTTGCAGGGGGTATAAAAATCTTCTTTACAGATTCTGTACAAAAATGTAATGCACACAATTCCCGTAAATATAACTACCAACAGGCATTTTGAATTTTTGCCCAAGCCCGAAAGCACTCGTTACTATCCCATGATAACAAATGTAGTCCTAGAAGTTCTGTACAAAAAACTGATTGCACCAAATTTTGGTATAAAATGGCCAGTGGCAGCCATCTTGAATTTTGGACCGCACCCCAAAACACTCGTTCTCATCCCAAGGTGATAACAAAGGTACCCAAGATGTTTTGTGAAGATCGTTTCATAAATACAGCCTCTAGACCGAGCCGTATTGACATGGGCATTTACTGTGTATAAGTAGCAATGAATAAATCAAAGTTCATCTAATTTGCATAATTTCTGCATGAGAAAAAAACCTGTATTATATGTGATGTATTCCATATTACTAAACATTCATTCAATAATTTGTTCAAATCAGAACCTTCATACAGAAGTTCTGTACAAAAAAAACTGATTGTCCTAATTTTTGTACAAAATGGCCACCTGCAGCCATCTTGAATTTTGGACCGCACCCCAAACATTCGTTCTCATCCCAAGGTGATAACAAAGGTACCCAAGAAGTTTCGTGAAGATCGGTTCATAAATACAGCCCCTAGCCCGAGCTGTATTGACATGTGTACTCACTGTGTAAAAGTAGAACCGAATAAATCAAAGTTCATCTTCTTTGCATGATTTCTGCACGAGAAAAAAAAATGTTTTATATGTGATGAATTCATTTCTATTTTAGAACAGATGAGTTCCCACTTGCATTCAATCAATTAATGCTGCTGCACTAATCAAAGAAATGTGCCACCAACTCATATTGTATAAAAAAAACTTCTAATGAAAGTGTCAATGACACTGTAGCTCAACTTGTTAAGACATGTACAAGTATAGTATGTGACACAGCAATGACAAACATCTGGGTAATGACCTGATAACAAAGGTACATATAAAGTATTGTAACGGCCTGTACATAAATAATGACCGTAGCCTGTAACAAATGTATAGGTAAAGTATTGTAAAGGTGGGTGACAGTCAGATGTTAAACTAGAAAAGAAATCTTTGAGTCCCAGAGTGGGTCTGACTGAACCCCAAAATATTTGTTCTCATAGCACAGTGATAACAAAGGCACCCCAAAACACACTCATTCCTGTCCCAAGGTGAAAACAAAGATACCCAAGAAGTTTCGTGAAGATCAGTTCATAAATACGAACTGTATTGAAGTTGTGACAAAAAACTGATTGGACCTAATTTCGGTACAAAATGGCCACTGGTAGCCATCTTGAATTTTGGACAGCGCTCAGAAACACTCGTTCTTGTCCCAAGGTGATAACAAAGGTACCCAAGAAGTTTCATGAAGATCGGTTGATAAATACAGCCTCTAACCAGAGCCGTATTGACATGTGCACTTACAGTGTATAAGCAGCACTAAATAAATCAAAATTCATCTAATTTGCATAATTTCTGCACAAGAAAAAAACCCGTACTGTATGTGAGGTATTCCATTTTACTAAACATTCATACAAAAAATTATTCAAATCAGAACTTTCATACAGAAGTTATGTACAAAAGACTGATTGCACTAATTTTGGTACAAAATGGCTGCTGGTGGCCATCTTGAATTTTGGACCACACCCAAAAACACCTGTTCTCTTCCCACGGTGATAACAAAGGTACCCAAGACGTTTCGTAAAGATCGGTTCATAAATGCAGCCTCTAGCCTGAGCCGTATAGAAGTTGTGTACAAAAAACTGATTAGACCTAATTTCGGTACAAAATGGCAACTGGCAGCCATCTTGAATTTCGGACCGCACTCAGAAACTCTCGTTCTCATCCCAAGGTGATAGCAGAGGTACCCAAGATGTTTCGTGAAGATCGGTTGATAAATACAGCCTCCAGCCCGAGCCGTATTGACATGTGTACTTACTGTGTGTAAGTAGCACTGAAAAAATCAAAATTCATCTAATTTGCATAATTTCTGCACGAGAAAAAAACCCGTATTATATGTGATGTATCCCATGGTACTAAACATTCACACAAAAAATTATTCAAATCAGAGCTTTCATGTGGAAGTTCTGCGCAAAAATCTGATTGCCTCTAATTTTGAACAAAATGGCTGCCAGTGGCCATTTTGAATTTCGGACCGCACTCAAAAACACTCGTTCTCGTCCCACGGTGATACCAAAGGTACCCAAGAAGTTTCGTAAAGATCGGTTCATAAATGCGGCCTCTAGCCCGAGCCATAATGGCATTTGCACTGACAGAGCTGAAAGTAAGACTAAATACATCAAAGTTAGTCTAATTTGCATAATTTACGTACGAGAAAAAAGCCTGTATTATATGTGATGTATCCCATGGTACTAAACATTCATACAAAAAATTATTCAAATCAGCGCTTTCATATGGAAGTTCTGTGCAAAAAACAGATTTCTGCATCGTCGGTACAAAATGGTAGCTGGCTGCCATCTTGACTTTCGGACCGAACCCCAAAACACTTGTTCTCGTCCCACGGTCATAACAAAGGTACCCAAGAAGTTTTGTAAAGATCGGTTCATAAACACGGCCTCTAGCCCGAGCCGTATTGAATTGTTAACGGACAGACGGACAGTCGGACAGATGGACAGACAGACGGACAGATGGACGACTGGCCATGGCATAAGCTCAAATTTGGCTTTGCCAAAGTTGAGCTAATAATTGGACGGAACAGATATTCGATCTTGGCCGGCCTGTATTACTAGCTGGGTAATACAAGTACCAACTTTGGTTGAGATCAAATAAACAACAAAACTGGAGCTATCGGTCGGAAACCAAAGTCGAAAAAGTGCCGTAACTCATGACCAAATAATTGGACAGAACCCATATTCAAACTTGGCCAGTATTACTAGCTGGATAATACACATATCAACTTTGGTTAAGATCAATGATGCAAACTGGAGTTATCGGTCAGAAATCAAAAATGTTAATAGATGGTCAAATTCTAAGTAAAAAAAAGGGCTGTAACTCACGTAAAAATAATTGCACGGAACCCATATTTGAACTTAGCCTGCATTACCGGCTGGGTAATAATGTAAACTGGAATTATTGGTCAGAAACCAAAAGTGTTAATGGATGGACAGATGGACAGACAGACAGATTAAATAATACAACTGTTTTTCAAATGGGCATATAAAAATAGTCCGTCAACGGAAATCCGTATGGAGCACGTTCTGTACAGATTTGTAAATATGGAACTGGAGCAGAAGTAATAGGCATGTAATAATATGATTTTAAAAATGTAAAAAGTGGGGTAGAATTCAATGTTTTATGCTGACATTCCAGCAATCCAGTGGTTTGAAGATCAGTGAGTTTGGATAAAGAAATAATATATGAATCTTATGATTTCCCACTGCAATGAGCTAATAAAAAAGTACTGTACAATGAGGAGCTTGGCCACTGATGTCTATATAGCTGGATTGTGGGAATGTTGATTGGTTACAACAGAAAGGTGTCCCACCTTCTGCTATCTAGGGGGGGGGGGGGGGGGTATTTCTCTAAACAGACTATGCTCAACAAAAACCTTTCTTTCAATAATTTTTAATTTTCTTAGACATTGCAATCACCAACTACTTTTAAAGAATATTATAAGTTCTTGTGATGAGTTGACAGTAACATGGTCTGAGGTTTGCAGCTCGGAGCTTATGTCCAACCGAGATGCGAAGCGTCGAGGTTGAACATACGTTCTGAGCCACAAACATACATTGATATATGTGAAAAACAAATATGTTGACGATGTGTACTTTTTTCACAGCAATGCAAACTGAATATTTAACATCTATTTTAGTTTTTAACAAAAAAAACACCTACTGATATTTGAGCTCTATCAAACAAGATATAATATATTAAATACCATACATTCTATGTACTGAGAATGTAAAAGTCTTTTAAGTTACAGAATTTGGTGGTTGTCATAGTAAATCTTCCACAGATCACAAGAAATTTTATTAAATTATCAGGAGTTTACTCTCTAACCTGTATGCAATTAACATGTCAAATTTGTACTGGATATGGAAAATGGTTTTGAATTTGGAGATTATATTCAATTAACCCTTTACCTAATGGATTTTCTGCATCCGCATGCATAATTTACAAATTAAGCAAAAGAAAAAGATTTTTTTTCACATTTAAAAAAAATTAAACAAAACCATATCATGTGACTCCTCACTGGAACGAGCTCATCGATCTCATTCAATGAGGTGTCAACTGATATGGTTTTGTTGAAAATTTTTGAAAAAAATTGAAAGAAAAAATAAAATAAAATAAATTTTGATATCCTGTGTGTTGGCTAAAGGGTTAATAGGGTTATTCAATTAAGAGATACCCCAAATTCAATGACTCTGTTCCATATCTCAAGGTTCTTGTAGGTATTCTTGGTCAATTCGTAACCATATGGAACAAATGTGATTAATGTCAGAAAAAACACATTCAGTTCTCAAGTATACTTCTAAATTTGGTAGTATAATCAAGAACAGGGAAAAATTATGGTGTTCCAGAATGCAGGAACAAGAAAAGATTTCATTTAGAAAAGTACATTTTAACATTAACAGTTTTTGGAGGAAGTTTGTCGTGCTAAAAAGGTGAAGCTTTACATCAGTCATTGGTGGCTAAGTAAATTAACTGTTGAAGAAGACAGATTACAACAATCTCGAATCAAGAAAAGAAAGTAATAAATTTGTCTATAAAGTAACGAAACATGTTTCTGTCTCAGTTCAATTCCAGAATCAAGCCAACTATGTCACAATGTTAACTCATAGTGGTCAACATGCAAATGTTTTCATGTCCAGAAAAAAACAGTATGGTAATTATAAATGCAGATAGACAATTCCAATCATAACTTTTACAATTGTATTTTCTAGAACTGTATTTTCTAGTTATGAATTTAAATGGGTTGAAATGAACCATTAGCATTTTCAAAGATGTGACAATTTGCCCGTTGGCAAATTGCGACTTCTTTTAAAATGCTAATGATTCATTTTAGTCAGTTATATTAACAGGTAGAAAATACAATTCTCGAAAATCCAACTGTAAAAGTTTTATAGTATTGGCTCCAGATCACAATTCGATCACAATATGGTTGAAATTTTCTGTCTGCTTTCTTGTTCATAACAATGAAGACTATCCCTATTGAAGAAGAAATGGGGAAAACATTTTATTATGTGCTAGCCTGTGAATTATTGCAAATTATCTAAAGGCTATTTCTTGATATCCATTGATTTGATGGATAACAAGGGGTATCCCTCAATAGCTTCCTAAATGACGTCACGCTTTAGTGCATCACTTTGCCTTCGATACTGTTACAAGCGATTCAATGCCGGCTTTACCAGCAGTACCAGAAGTTCATGCTATTCCAAGTCGTTCTGGTGATTCTATGACTGATGTAAAATAATAATAAAATAATAAAGTAAAATATTTAGCTATATAGACAGTGACTCCAAGAGTGATATTGAGAATTGAACTGGGTAACTTTTCCGAAAAACCTTGTTAATCAATTCGCCCAGGAAGGTGTTTTTTTGGATGAGTCTGTGCACTCAATTCCAAATTTTAAAATGTTCTAAAAATTAAACATTAATGAAAAATTTTATTATAATTATTGAATTTCATCAGTGAGTTGAACAATTAGTTGGTTAAATTATCATAGAAAAGTGGGACTATTTTTAATGTTTGAATGTTTTGGCTAGTATAGGCTTGAAAGAACGATCAGCTGATCTTTGTTATTGTTTTTAAACATACGTTTTTTGTTCTGATAACCTGTAATAATGCAAAACTGAAAATTAACTAACCATGGCCTGAGCAGGAGATACAATAAATACCAAATTGGAAAGGAGGATTAGTAATATTACCGATCTCCTCTTAAATACAAAAAAAAGACTTGACCATACCCCAGAGACAGAAGGGTATAAAATGAAAGTGTCAATGACACTGCAACTCAACTTGTCCATGAAGGGACTGAACTAAATAGAAAGATCCAGTAATGCCAAGTCATTCACTCAATATGCTACAGAAAAGACATCACACCAAAGCTACAAATGAAATCTGAAAATAATCGGGTGAGTGATGCGGTCTGTTGGGTGTACCAAAGGAATTGTTGACAGTTTTTATGTCGAATCCAAGATGGCCATTGGAAGCCATGTTTTTCAACAAAATGCAGAAAAATTTGATAACTCCCATCAAACATCATACCAAAGTTACCTAAAAAATTTAAAAACTTGGTGCGGCCTGTAGGGTGTGCTTATGGAATTGTTGATAATTTTTATGCCAAATCCAAGATGGCCACTGTCGGTCATGTTTTTCAAGGAAAATCAGAAAAATTTGATAGCTCCCATCTAGACATCACACCAAAGCTATATATGAAATTCGAAAAAGATGGGTTGAGGGAGGGATGTGGCCTGTAGGTGTGCTAATGGAATTGTTGGCAATTTATATGCCAAATCCAAGATGGCCACTGACGGCCATGTCTTTCAATGACATTCAGAACAATTTGACAGCTCCCATCTAGATATAACACCAAAGCTACATATGAAATTCAAAAACAATTGGGTGAGAGATGCAGCCTGTAGGGTTTGCTAAGGGAATTGTTGACAATTTATATGCCAAATCCAAGATGGCAGCTGGCGGCCATATTTTTTCAACAAAATTAAGAAAAATTCAATAGCACCGATCTAGACATCAAACCAAAGCTACATATAAATTTTTAAAAAGTTTGAGTGAGAGATGTGGCCTGCAGTGTGTGCAAATGGTGTTGACAATTCATATGCCAAATCCAAGGTGGCCACTGGTGGCCATATTATTCAACTAAATTCAGAAAAATTTGATAGCTCCCATCTAGACATCACACAAAAGCTATATATGAAATTCAAAAAAGATCAGGTTAGAGATGCGGCCTTCAGGGTGTGCTAATGGAATTGTTAACAATTATATCCAAATCCAAGATGGCTGCTGGCAGCCATGTTTTTCAACAAAATTCAGAAATATTCAATAGCTCCAATCTAGACATGACACCAAAGCTACGTGTGAAATTTGAAAAACACTGGAGGAGAGATGCGGCATGTAGGGTGTGCTAATGGAATTGTTGGCAATTTATATGCCAGATCTAAGATGGCCTTTGGCGGCCATGTTTTTCAACGAAATTTGGAAAAATTTGAAAGCTCCCATCTAGACATTGCCCAAAAGCTACATATGAAATTTGGGACTAATCAGCTGAGAGCTGCAGCCTGTAGGGTGTGCTAAAGGAATTGTTGAGCAATTTATATCGAAATCCAAGATGGCCATTGGCGGCCATGTTTATCAACAAATTTGGAAAAATTTGATAACTCCCATCTGGACATTGCCCCAAAGCCATGTATGAAATTTGGAACTAATCAGGTCAGAGCTGTGGCCTGTAGGGTGTGCTAAAGGAATTGTGGATGGACATACAGATATATGGACAGATGACAGATTACAACCCATCCCCAATAGCTCATACTTGAGGTTGTCAAGTTGAGCTAATGATACCATTCAGGGCAACAGGGTTGGATAGTTAAAGCAACAGGGATTCTGCTTGGCATAAGGAATAATAAAAAAGTGCAGCGATCAGACAATAGTCCCCCACGGTTGGAGGTGTCACCAAACTGTTTATCTTATGCTGCTACAAGGCCATACCAAAAATTAGCTAGAATTTAAAAAAAAATAAAAAATTATGTGCACCAATTTTACATAATGTCCAGTCATTGATGAAAATTTTAAACAAAAGTGTCAAAAACGTCTCTGAGATACAGGTTGTAACGGGACACACCAACATAATATATACACAAATGGTATCGCGGAACTAAATATTTAAATTAGAGTTAACCACCTTAAAATGTTGCACTCGGAAATGATGCAATCTCTAAAAATAAACAGCCTTGGGAAAATATATTGTTTCAATAAATGTTTGAAACATTCTATTTACGTCTTGCATTATTGTTGAATATTCCTGATAAAAAAGAGAGTGATTTGATGACTTTTGGACCTAAAAAATACAATTTACTTTTTGTGTGTTTTTGTAGGGAATTCCCTGAAAAATATGTACATGTGACCGGTACTTCCCTTTGTGTCAGTTTTTCTCTCTTATTTGTTGCATGACCCCCTGTTTTCGGATCAGAAAAAGTTGTCTGAAGGGCTATACTTGACAGAGATATTTGAATGTCAAAATTAAAGTGATGCGATCATATTTTCTTCTGCCTGAACGTTATAATGGTCGCCTGTGGGGAAAATATTTAGTTCTGTGATACCTAAATGGCTGAAAAAATCTCAAGTTCGTCTAATTTGCATAATTTTTGCACAAGAGAAACACCTGTACGATATGTTATTTATCTTATGCTGCTATACCTCCATACCAAAACGTTTTGAAATAGGAGAGGTCATTTAGAAATTCAAGGCAGAAAACTAATTACGTGCAAATTCCAACAAAAATGGCCACCAGTCGGCCATCTTGAATTTTTTTGTGAAAAAAATGACGTGAATCAATTTTGCATAATGTCTGCTCATTGCTGAAAATTTTAAACAGAAGCACGAAAAAAGTTTCTTACTCATGCATAATTTATGCATGAGAAAGAAACCAGTACGATATACTTTTTATCTTATGCTGCTACACCTCCATACCAAAACTTAATGAAATAGGAAAGGTCGTTTAGAAGTCCTCAGCAGAAAACTAATTACACACAATTTCCAACAAAAAATGTCCGCCAGTCAGCCATCTTGAATTTTTTTCCGAAAAAAATTGACGTGCATCAATTTTACATGTCTGATCATTGCTGAAAATTTGAAATAAAGGTGTTGAAGCATCTCTGAGATACAGGTGGTAACAGGACACACAAACATAATATATACAAAAATGGCTGAAAAAAGCTGAAGTATGTCTAATTTGCATAATTTATGCCTGATTAAAAAAACTGTATGATATGTTATTTATCTTATGCAGTTGTGTCCTTGGGCAAGACACTTCACCCCATTGCCCATGTGGGGGCACGATGACGCCATGTACTAAGGCATTCTGCACATCGATGGTACGCATGTCTTCAACCAATCTAATCCTGCCTGTGCTACAGTGCGGAGTTACGACAGTGCGGAGTTACGATGTTGGGGTGGTGCTCGGTGGTTCTCTCCGGGTACTCCGGCTTCCTCCACCCGTAAAACTGTCACGGTCATGATTAGCCATTATGCATAAACATGTGACCTTAAACATCAATAAATAAATAAATAAATAAATTATCTTATGCAGCTGCACCTCCATACCAAAATGATTGAAATCGGAAAGGTTGTTTAGAAGTTCTAGGCAGAAAACTAATTACACCAAATTTCCAACAAAAATGGCTGCCAGTCGGCCATCTTGAATTTTTTTTTATGAAAAAAATTGACGTACATCATCTTTCCATAATGTCTGATTAATATTGAAAATTTGTAATGCCAACATTCAACCATCTTGGAGATACATGTGGTAACAGGTAAGAGGGAGGGAGGGAGGGAGGGAGGGAGGGAGGGAGGGAGGGAGGGAGGGAGGGATGGATGGACAGTCAGATAGACGTTCTTAAAAATGGGAGTTGTGGGCTTGAAAAATTATGAAACAAGAGGCCCCAAGGGGCCTTAATCGCTCACCGGGCAAAGTGATTAAAACAAAGTGGTTCAAAGAAGTATTTGGGGTCACATTCAGTTGGACATGGTTCATTAACACTACAAAGGAATGAAGTCATGAGAGACAAATTTTATGGAACTAGGGACATGGCTTGAACAAACTTGAATCTTACCCCCCTAAGGATGCTGCATACCAAATATCAAGAAGAAGATTTTTAAAGAAAATTCCTCATCATCCCGCAGTGAGCCCAAATATGAACCCTGGGACTTGGCTTGAACAAACTTGAATCTCACCCCCTAAGGATGCTGCATGCCAAATATCAAAACATTCTGACTGCTGGATCTGAAGAAGAAGATTTTTAAAGAAAATTTATCATTTTGAACTAAGTTATCATTCGGGCTCCCACAGTGAGCCCAAATATGGACCTAGGGACATGGTTTGAACAAACTTGAATCTCACCCCCCCTATAGATGCTGCATACCAAATATCAAAACATTCTGACTGCTGGATCTGAAGAAGAAGATTTTTAAAGAAAATTTATCATTTTGAACTAAGTTATCATTCGGGCTCCCACAGTGAGCCCAAATATGGACCTAGGGACATGGTTTGAACAAACTTGAATCTCACCCCCCTATAGATGCTGCATACCAAATATCAAAACATTCTGACTGCTGGATCTGAAGAAGAAGATTTTTAAAGAAAATTCCTCATTTTGAACAAAGTTATAATTCGGGCTACCACAGTGAGCCCAAATATGAACCCAGGGACCTGGCTTGAACAAACTTGAATCTCACCCCCCTAAGCATGCCGCATACCCAATATCAAAAGATTCTGCCTGATGGATCTTGAGAAGAAGATTTTTAAACAAATTTGCCTGAAATGCACTAAGTTCAAATTTGGGCTCCTATACTGAGCCCAAATATGAATCCAAGGGGCCGATTTGTATAAACTTGAATCAGATCCACCCCACAATGTTGCATACCAAATATCAAAAGATTCTGCCTGCTGGATCTGGAGAAGAAGATTTTTGAAGAAATTTGCCTGAAATGCACTAAGTTCGAATTCGGGCTTCTATACTGAGCCCAAATATGAATCCAGGGGGCCGATTTGAACAATTCTGAAACAGATCCATCCTACAATGTTGCATACCAAATATCCAAAGATTCTGCCTGCTGGATCTTGAGAAGAAGATTTTTTAAGAAATTTTCCTGAAATGCACTAAGTTCGAATTTGGGCTTCTATAATGAGCCCAAATATGAATCCGGGGGCCGATTTGAACAAACTTGAAACAGACCCATACCACGATGCTGCATACCAAGTATCAAAAGATTCTGCCTACTGGTTCTGGAGAAGAAGATTTTTTAATAATGTTTCTATAATTCATACAGTGCTATCAGAGTTATATGCTATCAGTCCCATACAGAGCCCCCATGGGACGTGGCCATGTCATTTGAACAAACATGAATTGCCTTATAGTAATGAACATCCACATGAAGTTTCGTGAAAATCGGACCAGTGGTTTCAAAGGAGAAGTCGTTTGAAAAATGTTCACGACGCCGGACGCCGAGAGACGCCGGACGACGACAGACGCCGGATGATGGCCGGCCGGTGATAAGTTAAGCTCCCTTCGGTGAGCTAAAAATTGATCATTTTAATTCGATTGGATAATGGTTAAAACCTTGTTTTTTTGGAAAAATTTCGGGGGGGGGGGGGGGAGGGGGGTATAGACATGGTTACATCCCCCAACCTAATACTGAAGAGAAACTAACACTAACCCCCAACCCTGAACTGACCCTAACCCTTAACATAAACCCCCAAAATTCGCAATTTGCCTCATAAGTCTCAAATCTTAGTAATTAAGTTCACAATATATCAAATAAGCTCATTATATTCCGGTGAGCTATTAATGAATGTCCGTACAAAAAAAAAAAATTGTAATCCCTGTATCATAGCAAGCACGTATGGACAGATGAATGGATGGATGGATGGATGGATGGATGGATGGATGGATGGATGGACGGACGGACGGATGGACAGCCAGACGGATGGACGGTCGGATGGACGGACGGACGGACGGACGGACGGACGGACGGACGGACGGACGGACGGACGGACGGACAGACAGAGACAGACAAACAGACAGACAGACAGATGGATGGACAGACAGATGGACAGACGGATGGAGTGCAATCCATAATTCCCCTTCAAGGTGAAACCGTGGGGGACAAATAAGCACCGTCCAGTTGTTAGACACATGAGTGTGTTTCGTTTGGTTTCACATCACAATATGCAATACATTTTTCGTCAGCTGTGGCCCAACATCATGACACTGATTCATGTTTTTCAATTCAAAATCGCTTACATCTTGTCTCCAAATTTTAGGAGTATTTCCGGAAGTTTATGTCACGAGTCATATTCCTGATATCTTGCAAATTGCCTCACACTATCTTCATCTTGCCAGATAACATCATGATTTTCTGGAAAAAGTTGTGAGTTAACTTAGGCACCCATTGGTGCATAAGTAGGGCTCTGCGACCTTTTGGAATTCAATTGGATTTGAAATCATCTCAATGATTTAATTCAATTGGAGTCACAGTCACACCGATTCGGAAATTTTTGAAAGGTTGCGATAGTCTCAAACTCCTACCAAGTGTCTCCTCTTGCATTATTCTTGCACTATTCTTCTATTATCAGGTCTCCTTATAAGAGACCTGATAATAGAAGAAGAGTTTATGGAGCTTCTGCTTCCAAAAACTTTGATTCCATTCTGGAATAGTCTGCTTTTTTTATTTATTTATTTATTTATTTATTGGTATTTAATGACACTTTTGACAGCCAGGGTCACCTCGTGTTGGACAGTTTCAAGGAGGAGGAAGCTGAAGTACCCGGAAAGAACCACTGAGCAATGGCAAACAACTGGCAGACTCCCCAACCTCCTAACTCCACACAAGCAGAGTTAGCATTGGTTGAAGACAAGTGCACCATTGACAAGTGCAGTACGCCTTAGTACACAGCATCATCGTGCCCCCACGTGGGCAATCAAGATGAAGTGCCATGCCCAAGGGCACAACATAGTTACACCCGGCGCAGATCGAACGGACACCCTACACTTTTGAAGTCCAATTCCAGAACCACTGCGCTCCCTTTTTATTGTTGTTAAGAAGGTGCAATATTTACAACATCAAAAACGTTGAGATTTGATGCAAGATTTGAGTTGAGATTCAATTTAGAATCCCCTCCCTGATTTGATTCAGGATGTGATTCTACCTGAAATCTGAGATTCAAAGAGCCTTATGAATAAGTTAACTAACCACCAAACCTGAATATCAGCATCCTGTCAATTGCAAAATGGAGTCCCCAGAGGGTGAATTTGCTGATGCTATCCCCTACAGTGGGCCAATTTATCCTCTAGGTACATCTTTCTGTTTTGGCTTGAGCCCTTGATTCAGACTGAGGTTCACAGATGGTAAATTTTGTGATGCTACACTGTGCAGGGTAGCATCACCAAATTTACCATCTGGGGACCTCATTTTGCAGATGACAGTCTGCTTATTTTCAGGCTTGCTAACCACATACATTACAGAAGTCTGTAACATGTTGTAAAGACGTTACTTAACATTCAGAATCTGTGGTGACAGTGACATTTTTTGGTCTTGAAAGAACATTTGTCTTGTCACTCCTAGGAAAATGTGTTACATAAATCGAACCGAATTCCAAGTGGCTTCAATAGTTCCCCTTTCAAAGTTGCAAATGAAATCTTGGGACCAGCTAATCTATTTTACCCCAGGCAGAAAACAACTTTCAATCAAATTTTCAGAATAAAACACACCCTGAACTCTAACAACTGGTGGATCCTTGTTAAGATTAATTACCTCGGAGAGTCTATTGATGCATTGTTGTTAGAAAAGCTTCCCTAGCCCAACATGATTAACTCACTGTGCAGTAATGTCGGAATCACGGGAGACACGAAGATTAACAATTGGGAGAATGTACGTTATGTCCTGAGTACAATAACTCAAGTCCTGACTGATATAAAAATATTTAACTGTACAATAAAGGCACATCTTCCAAGAAGGCATGCCTTGAAGATGCAGTTGGAATTATTTATTTATTTATTTATTTACTGGTGTTTTAGGCCAAATATTTCTGCACAATGGCTAATCGTGACCGCAACATGGATATAAAGACAAGTCCATCCAATCCTTTATACCAATGTTAACCCATTTTAGATGACTTCCACCAAAAGGATTGGTGACAGAGTCCTATTTTAACAGCAAAACAGAGCTTGTTTACCACACTAAATAAGCACTGCATTACTTCCCAGGGTTTCCATTGGAGCGATGCAGCTGGAATAGTAGTTAGTCAGAACTGTAATAAAAAAACTCAGGCGTTCTAGGAAATTTATTTGAGGATAAATAAAAATTATGTGTAGTGGTTAGAAGTATGGGCTTCCAAAGTTCTTATTTAATGAACAGATACCTTACTCTAAAGTAGTCATCCAGGCCCCCAAAAGTCCAGAGTTAGTACAGTAGATCCCACTTAATTGGATATCTCGTAATTGTATATTCCTGTTAATTGTATATAACTTCCAAACACAAAACCATTTCCCATACCTTCAGTACAAGTTTGACCTGTTAGCTGCAGATGGATGATAGACTATAACCATGTTAATTGAATAAAAAATCTCGCAATATGTCAAGAAATTACCTTGCCAATCACTAAAGTCCCCTTGTTTATATACCTTTTTTGGCCTCAATACAGGCATTTGATAATGCCGAGTTTATCCCCCGAACACAGGAAAATATCCAAATCCCTGTCAACTGAATACTCCAGTTAATTTAATAATTTTCACTGGCAAAGTGGCTATTCAATTAACAGGGTTCCACTCTACTACAGACTTCCATTTGAATAACCAATCATATGTGTGATATAAGCCCAAGTATCAAATCTAGTTTGAAAAAAACATTCATAATTACTAGCAAGAGTAATATAGATACCTAAGACTACAGTATAGAAAAAAATTTAAATTTTATAGTAAATTTCCTTTCTTATTATACCTACCACAATCGTTTACTACAGGCTTGCACTACAGTGGAAGTCCCTAACTCGTAAAATATACTCTCTATTTTGATCTTTCCCAAGTGATTTGGGAAAGAAAAGTGGTGCAAAAACACCAAGAAAAAATAAGCCAAAACTGGGTCGAGTGCTATCCGTGCACAACCAGTAGGGGATGCTCTTCTCCTTGTACAGATCGACGGCTTCCGGTACCAGTGCACAGTCATGTAACTAATGAATCATTTTTTTGAATCCGCCAACACTGGAGATATGTGATCAGCGGGAGGAAGGATTCTTACCCGAATAGAAGACGGGAGGGCCTCCATGTAAACAATTGTGGTAGGTATAATAAGAAAGGAAATTTACTATAAAATTTAAATTTCTTATCAACCTACCTTACAATTGTTTACTACAGGATGAATAGACAATAGGAGGAGGGAATCACATAACCAAGCCCCACATAACCCGACTGCACTGGAACTGTGAACAGAAGACGAGTTCCTTAGGCCTATCAAAACATAGCATCACAAACATTAGTAAAAAAGACAATGAGAGATGAGGCATATGGCTCTGCGTGATGCACAGACAGAAAGGACAGTAAAACAGCACAGGGCTGGAACAGACCTTGAAGAAGCCTAATGGCTAGAACAGAAGAAAGAGAGCCCAAAGAAAGACAGCCCAAAGAAAAAAGTTCCTCAGTCTGCTCCTGCAACTGACACAGATAGAAGGTGGAGAAAGGAAGCATTTCTCCAGCAGACTGCCTGCATAACATCCGACAACTTGACAGAGTTAGCATAAGTCCTGGAGGTACACAAGGCACGCACCTCCTGAGCAGAAATACGATTGGTATTACAATCGACAGTTGCTAGACGAGCATAGGCCACACGAATAGCAAGACAAATCCATCGAGAAATGGATTGAAGAGAGATCTTCTGTCGATCAGGAATAAGAGACAGAAAAAATCATTTCCTGCCTTTCCAAATGAACTGCGTCCAGTTGAGATAAATGCGAAGTGCACGAACCGGACAGAGCAGAGGGTAATTACCCTCAGCAGAAGGAAGAGCCCTGACACAGATAGTAGGTGGAGCTGTTTCTGGTATCTGAATTTTGGCAGGAAAGGAGCAAAAGTAACACTGTTGGTGGAGCTCCTGAAAAAGGCCGGATCAACCGACAGGGAATGAAGTTCACTAACCTGTCTGGCTGAGGCAAAAGCCATCAGAAAAGCCATCTGGTATGTGAGAAAATGCATATCCACCTGGGATAAAGGCTTGAACATCGGCCCCCCCCCCCCCCCACCCCCCAAGCAAAACAGCACGCAAGAAAGATTCCATCTTGGGGTAAGCTGCAAAATCCTAGGCCTTTTCAAAGAAAAGTGCCGAATAAGCTTGGAGAGGTATGGATTAGTGCCGATACGATGCTTTCCCACATATGAAAAGGTCTCTGAAAGCATGGACATGTACCCTTTGATGGTAACAGGCTGGATACCCCGAGAATCAAACAGATATACCAGAAACTCTGCAATCTGTGTTATCGAAGAATTGGCATAATCAACAGAGTGATCAACACACCATCCACAGAAGACCTTCCACTTAGCCGCATAGGCTAAACCAGTGGAGTGCTGCCTTGAAGAAGAAATGCACTCCACTGCTCGTCTCGAAAAACCTCTACGGAAGAGACAAGACCTGACAAAAGATATGCATGAAGGCACAATGAAGTCGGGTCGATGTGAAACCTCATCGGGTGACCTTGGCAAAGAGGCAGAATCGGAACCTTTAGCTGACTAGTCCATTCCAATCGAGAGACAGAGCGTCCACGGTGAAAGCCAAAGGATCTGGACACGGGGACACGAAAGTGTCCACCTGATGGTTCCAACAGGTCGCAAAGAGATCGATGTGGGGATGACCCCAGAGATTGTAAAGTGACTAGAACACTGCCCTGTGAAGCATCCACTCGGTGGAAATGACCCTGCCCCGTCGGGACAGGGAGTCAGCTAGGACGTTCAGACGGCCAGGAATGTGACGAACCACCACTCCGGTGCCACCCTGGTTCAAAATGTAAGCGACCACTGTCGAATTGTTGGACAACAGAAGGACCTGACAATTCAAAAGATGGGGGATCCACTGTGGGGAAACTCAGAAGAAGAGCAAGAAGCTCCTTCTGGTTGATGTGAAGAGCTGCATGATCCTGGTCCCATACCCTGTGAAGGGAAAGACCTAGAGGATCCAATGTCGCACCCCATCCGAGATCGCTGGTATCTGCAGTCAGAACACGACCGGACATGGGCAAGTCCAACGGAACTCCCTGCATAATCCACTGAACATCGGTCCAGGGAGAAGGTGACGATGAACAGAGCCTGGTAACTGAAGCAACAGATCCAGAGGATCAACATTCAGCCTCCAACGACTGAGTAGAAAGTGTTGGAGAGGTCTAACATGCAGCCGACCTAGAGGAATGAGATCCGTCACCGATCCACAGAGACCGAGCAGACGGATTATATTCCGAGCTGTCACAGACGTGGACTGGGACAGAGTCAGGCTGAAAGCTGAGAGAATCACAGCCCTTGCCCGGGGAACCACCACCGTATTCAGCTGAGTACGGAAGTCTATCCCCAGATGACAAAACGACTGAGAAGGGACCAGGTCCGACTTCTCCATGTTGACTCTGAACCCTGGCGATGTGAGCAGGCTCAACAGTAGTACTGGAGTGCCCCTGGAGGATATCGACCAGGTATGCCAAAGTAGTCACCTTGGACTGTGTGCGATGGAAAGCTATCACATGCAACATCAGTCGGGTAAAGTCCGAAGGAGCCAGGTTGTGGTCAAAAGGCATGGCCCTGAACTGGTAAATTTGCCCCAGAAAAGCAAACCTGAGATAATTTCGCGATGTCCGATGAATTGGAACATGAAAGTAAGCGTCTCGCAGGTTGATGCGAAATCTCCCTGGTGAATGGAGCGGCGAACCGACCTGAAAGTCTCCATGCTGAACTTGGGAGCAATGAAAGACTGGTTCAGGATACTCAGACCAATAACCGGTCGGAGTTGGCCGTCTTTCTTCGGAACCAAGAACAGGCGGGAATAAAATCCCACTGAATGAATGTTCTTGATGACCTTGATCACCCCCTTTGACAGGAAATTGTCTATCCCCATGATCAACTTGTGTTGGAAGAGGCACTCTCGACAGAGTGGGGTGACTCCAGAAGGAGATTCGCAATCCGGACTGAACAACATCTAACACCCAAGGGTCGGATGTGATTGTGGCTCAATGGTCCTCAAACTCTGATATCCTTCCTCCAACCTGGGGCGAATCGAGGTGAGGACCCCGGTGAGGCACGTGAGAGGCAAAACCACCTCCTCTACTAGATGAGGAATCCCAAGTCCTCGATATGGTTTGCCGACGCATACCCTTACCACTTAAGAAGTAGAAGCGGTTGCAGGAGGAACATCCCTTGGCTTCGCAGGGGAAGCAGAAGGGTGATTGTTAGGCTTAGAACGGCCCTGCCTCCAACAGAAGGCTGATCAAGCTGGCGAAGCAGCAGCTGATCGTTGGAATGACACAGGATGTCATCTCGGACTGTCACCATGGCATAGTCGCAGACCCACCAAAGAAGCAGATCGAAGAGCAGCATGCTGCCCCTCAGGAAGGAAACGGCTTGTGTCCAACACAGTGTCTCGACGAACTAATTCCAAGTTAGCTATATTAAGAAGCATGAGCACCTTGGAAATCACACGCAACAGAGCCTGTGCGTCCTCAAACTTATCTGGAGGCAGATAAGCAGCCAAAGCAGAGATGACGTGATCCGATAGAGAAAGCATGCCCAGCAACTCTCTCGATAAGCCCAACAAGGACTCCAGAGTCGCCATAGGAATAACGGCTGACTTAGGCTTGGTAATCCCGAGGGAGGAGGAGTCCTGATCCAAGACCGTCAAAGTCTGGCAGACTGCCAGATTGGCAGAATAACACACTGGAGGCAAAAAAGTATCAGCCTTGGTGAAGAACGCAGTCTTCATAGCCTTAGAACTCAGCTGAGAGTCCAAAGCTGCAAACACTTGAACCACCTGTACTGACTGGCACAGTCAAAGGTGCCAAGAAGTGGGTTGCTCCACAGGCTGTAGGCACACAACCGATGATCGCAGCCTGGCTGACACCGTCGCCTGGTCTGATGCTTTGAGATCCAGAAGGAACTCAACACAAAGTGAAGAGCTGCCCCCAAGTCAGAAAACTGTTGGCTCTCGACGTCAGGTATGGCCCAACCTCTGAGTTGGAAGACACATAGCCCATCATGGGCAAACAAGCCCATGCCGCCCATGGTGTAGGCACACCAGGGGGATCAGAATGTGGCCTGCTTCCAATCCCAGGAATTGGCACCTGGGGGGGGGGGGGGGGGGGAATGGAAACCATTAGTTGCTTCGCTGGAGGCAACGGGAAGGCTCTTAGAAAGACTGGGAAGGAACCAGAAAAGTGGCTTCACTCCTGACCCTTTTAACCAGTGAAGGGTCATGATCCTCTAGTACACCCAATGCAGGGCGATGGGTGGCAGCTGAAACATCTGAATGCAGATGCTGATAGACGTATGAAATACCTTGAGGATCCGAATTGCGGGAACTCAGGAGAGTCGCCGCGGACCTCTGAGGGACAGAAGGTCCAGGCTGCACAAAAAGCGTCGGCCTGGCAAAATTGGCCATAGGACCAGCGTGCGTGAACGGAAACACAACAGAGTCCATGGTGACCCCACCATGAACATCCGAAGCCAATGAAAAAGCTGCTGGGCTCGGTGGCTGAGAGACCACAGTAGAAATTTGGGCCGGCAGCCCCTATCGACTTCGAAGAGTTGAAGTTAGGGAAGGCTGAGGCCGATATCCCATATCCACACTACCAGACATCTCTGCAGAACCCTGCAGGGATAAGCCGAGGCCGGCTGAAACGGTGATCGATGACGTTGCAGACGGAACAGCAGTAGCAGCAGATACGTCTGGAGCTGTTGAAACCGGTGGAAAAGTGGGGAGAGCAACCAAACTCGGCTCCAAAGGAGGAGCCACAACCTTAGTGACAGCCTCAGATGTCGGCTAGAGAGGGACCACAGTCCTGGAACCAGGCATCTCTTCACCGGACAACTCAACAGCTCCCGCAGTATCAACCACAGAAAAAGACTGCACATTCCCCATAGAGGGTGTATAACTCTCACCAGACGTGGTCGTGTTGGGAGGTCCCGAACGACAGCATTCCCCTTTCCCGCGGTTGTGGGAGGAATGGCCACGAGAATGCACCACACGGTTCACAGAAGACCAAAAATTGGATGACCAAGACCAATAGAGCCCACAGGGTCGATCTGAAGAACACCCATTACAAGTGGAACAAGAAGCATGGGAATCGTCCACATGCTTGGGCAAAAGGCACTGCCCACAAGGAACAGTCCTGGGCATAACAGAGGTGAGAGCAGGAGAAGAAAAAGTGAATTCAACAGATGTAGAAAGTAGAACACCCCCAACTATGAGAGAAAGGTGGCAGAAATTAAAGGACCGGCAGGAACACAACTGAATCCAGATGGTCGAAAGGGACCCAAAAAACAGAAAGTCTGCCCTCAACAGAGAGGAGAAATCCTGTCCATACAGACCCCCACTGACACCTAACCCCAATAATAATAATAATATCCAAAAGGATAACATAAATTTATCAACCAAAAAAGAATATGTCTGAACCACACAGTACGCAAAAATCGTGCGCGAACACTGAGAATATATAAAATACAATGAAAATGTGGTTAAAAATAATGAGAATATATAAAACACAGTCCTGTTATTATACGATCCTCAGATCCATAATTCCAGTCACAGGTAACCATTTTCAACGAGCTGAATTATCACTGTTTGTTAATGCAAATGGAAGCACGTAGTGCCATGCCGGCAGAAGAAAAAAGAATGATTCATTAGTTACATGACAGCACACTGGTACCGGAAACCGTGGATCTGTACTAGGAGAAGAGCGTCCCCTACTGGGTGTGCGCTGGTAGCACTCGACCCAGTTTTGGCTTATTTTTGCACCACTTTTCTTTCCCAAATCACTTTGGAAAGATCAAAATAGAGAGTATATTTTCTGAGTTAGGGACTTCCACTGTAGTGCAAGCCTGTAGTAAACAATTGTAGGGTAGGTTGATAAGAAATGTCCTGACTGTAAAAATTAAAATTACTGGCAGGGAGGGGGTGGCAGGGTTAATCCCTAACCAACCCTGCCCCTTTAGCGATTATTGGATGAATTATCAAAATTTCAAGCTGTTAATTTTCCCATAATGCAGCTAGGAATTAACTCTTGTTTTACTGAGCTTTTTGAGGTCTGTCAAACAAGATTGAATTATGGGAAAATTCTGCCACTTGAAGGTTATTTTACACCACTGGGCAGAGAGTTAACAAGCTTGCTGACATGATGATATTAACTGTGGGACTGAAGCATCAGAGCTGCAAGGAAAACAACCACAACATTTGTGTGCCATAGTAAATGTGTGCAAATGTCAAGGGCTGAATGGAATTATGTTGTTGAAGAGATATAGAAATGAAAGTGTCAGTGACAGTGTAGATTAACTTGACTCTGTGTAATGTATGACAAAAAGGATAATGTTCTATGTTTATGAAAGGATTGTGACATAAGACAAGAATTGTGATAATTGAGAATATGTTAATTTCTGTTCCCTACATGCTATGTTTTCAATAAGAATTATTTGAGGTGTAGACTGTACTAAAGAATTGAGGTCTGGGTTAATGTGGCCCTCACAGTTAATGTCTGTCAACCAAAGTTATCAAGTTACAGTAAAATCATTCCAAAATGAGTCATCCTACCAAGCTACAATGAAATCCCTTCATAAATATGACTCATAGACTTTGCTAAAGGAATCTAGGTCACGTGCCAGTCCAGTGGTCACAGTTGATTGATCGTGACCAAAAAAGGACAGTCTCATCTAGATATCATACCAAGTTATCCTACCAAGTTACAATGAAATCCCTTCATAAATACATTCCCTTTTTACATAAAAAACAACCTGTAGTCAGTGCTAATGGAATCTAGGTCACGTGACCAGGCGGTGGTAAAGGCAGACCGATCGTGATCAAAATAGGACAGTCTCATCTAGATATCATACCGAGTTATCCTTCCAAGTTACAAAGAAATCGCTTCATAAATATGAACTGAAGACTGTACTAACAAATCTAGGTCACAGCTTGTGCGGCATCACGGTTGACTGATCACGGCCGAAATAAGACGTTCTCATCTAAACATTATACCGAGACATCCTACCAATCTACAATAAAACCCCTTCATAAATGCAACCTGTAGACTGTGCTAAAGGAATCTAAGCCATCATGGTTGACTGGACCCAACCAAAATAGGACGTTCTCATCATTATAAAGAGTATTATCCTACCAAGTTACAATGAAATCCCTTCATAAATATGGCCTGTAGACTGTGCTAAAAGTTTTCAGGTTTTGGGCCCGTGCAGCCATCATGGTTGACAGATCGCAACTAAAGGGGATGTTCTCATCTAGACATTACCTCAAATCTGCATATGAAATTTTGTGATGATCGGGCAAGAACTACAGTGTGAAGCCTGTGCTAAAGAAACTGTGAACAGACTAACAGACATCACAGACTGCCGCACGCATTATGGCAATAGCTTTTCTTGACTTTGTCAAGTTAAGCTAAAAAATTTAAATTTTCCTCACTTACAGCTCCCCCATGAATAAATGTCAAGGACATTATCGCACAAACAAAGAAAAAAAAAGAGAAAATTTTTCATCGTGCTCAGCATTTATTCATCTGGTGGTGCATGATCATAAAACTTTAGAATGCTATACAGTAAAGTCTCAATGCCAGGTTTAATATTCAACTTCACAGGATATAAAATACAGTATCGATTTTACAGTTAACCCTTTACCTAACATAACTAGAGGTAGCTATTGATCAAATCTGTTTTAACTGGTAGAATGCTAAATATATTTTTGACCATCAAAATTTGTTCAATTGTCTTTGCCTTGTGGGAGAGTGCCTTTGGACTAAATAATATCACTTCAAAGAAAATATGAAGCAAAGCCACTGAATATGAAGCCTTTGAATTGTGGTATTGTCACTTCAGAATAAATCCCAAGTATGGCTTCCAGTTAGCTATCAGAGCCATATTTTCTCATATTCACCATTATAATCCCTGAACAAGACATAAAAATGATACTTCAAAACCTACAATGATCAATAAAGTGGTCTCTTCCTCAATCAGATCATGAAATGGTCATGACACACTTTCACTAGTGACTTGAGATTTCATAAATAAAACAAAATGCGAGTTCGCACCTCAGCTGCGAAGGTTGGTAAAATGAATCAAATTCCAAGTCCATGATGGGGCAATAACTTAGACAAAAATACTCTGAATAACACCTTCATTGAACATGGGACTGGACATTAATAAGAAACACAAGCATACCAAATGTGATGTTATTTTACAAAGTATTGTAAAGGTTATTGAGTCATTGAGTAAAAAAAATTGTTGGCCACAGGTGGATCTACAGCCTGATGGACTGACCAACTGACCAACATTGCAGATACTGATGTATATTGAGCTTCATGTGGACAGATAGACAGACAGACAGATGAATGGATGGATGGATACCCTTAAAATTGACCCTTAAGTGTTTTTCTTTTGTTGCAAAAAGGATTACCACTTAAGGAAACAATATCTAGTACTGAGACAAAGGAAATCTTTTGTGTTTGGCCACACCTCCTACCACTTAAGGTACTGAATGTCCACCCAGACAAATGAACAGATGGATGGATGGACAGATGGATAGACAGGTAGACAGGCATTGTCACATATAGAACTTCCGTGCACAATTAACTAGAGGTTGCCACCAAGGTTGGCAAATCCCCCTGAAAAATAGCCCCGATACAGTAACCTTGGTAATATATTACATTAAATTAACACAGTCACCGTTGGTATTATTTATTCAAATAATACATAATATTATCTGTATTTGATGGCATGTCAAGTTTGGTTTCGATCGGGACCGATAAAATTTCATGTTCAAGGTCACTGTGGCCTTGACATTTGACACAATGACCTAAAAATATGTAGGCTTCTTCCTCTGATCATGCTCAACAACCCACAAGCTAAGTTGGGTTTCAATCAGGAATGTATAATTTTAATAATTAAGAGATCCGAAACCAGCTCCGATCGATAAAATTTCAATTTCAAGGTCACTAATAACCTAAAAAATAAATGGGGTTTTTCCTTTCATCAACCCATAGGCCAAGTTTAGTATCAATCGGACAAGCACAATTTCAATTAGAGAAGCCAGCTCCAGTAAATGTTTAAGGTCAATACCACAGTGACCTTTGGCACAATGACCTAAAAATAAATAGAGTTCTTCCTATCCTCGTGCCTAACCAACATGCCAAGTTGAGTTTCAGTTGGCCAAGTGGAACTTTAATTACAGAGCGGAAACCAACACTGATAAAATTAAAGTTCAAGGTCACGGTGACCTTGGCCATTGGCACAATGATCCCAAAATAAATAGGGTTCTTCCTTTCATCATGCCTAACCTACATGTCAAGTTTGGTTTCAGCTAACCAAGCAGAAGTTTAGTTAGAGAGCAGAAACCAACTCTGTCTACAGACGGACAGATGGACAGTGCCACGGCTATATCCCCCAAAATTTAAATTTTTGGGGTGATAAAAATATTGGGAAATCAAAACAGAATCAAGAAAAGAAATCAAAAAATAGCATCCTGAATCCACTGTACTTGCTTTACTTTTTTCGACAGCTGAAATTCCATTGTTCTGGGTTGAAAATTTGACAGAGAATTCTGACCAGATCATGTCACAGTCCATCAATTTTTTTCTTCTACTTTTGTGATCACGGCACTGTATACTGTAAGTTAGGGTCTGGATTGCTATATGACCTTATCATGTAACTTATTTGTTTGTTTGTTTACTGGAGCTTAATGACACTTTCAACAGCTGGGGTCACATCATGTTGGAGAGTATTATGGCTGGTGGAAGTCAGTGTACCCAGAGTGAACCACCAAGCAGTGGCAATCAACAATCAGACTCTTTAATTTACAAGCAGAGTTAGCAATGGTTCAAGGAAAGAACACCATCAACATGCAGTGTATGCTTAGCACACATCACCACAGTGCCCCCACATGGGAATCAGGATTAAGTGTCTCACCCATGGACACAATATGGTTACCACTGGTCAGGATCAGATTGCAGACCATTTGGTTTGAAGTCCAATGCTCTAACCATTGAGCTCCCAGGTAACTTATTTCCACAGTTTCCAGTTCTAAGAGCTGGAAAAGGTATAAATAATTTTTTTCACAGTTGCAGTACATGTCATCACAGAAATGGAAAGTGTTAAAAGTTTTGATACAGCAGTTTGTTCCATAGTAGTAGTGATCATGATTAGCCACTGTACAGAATAATGTGACCAGGGCTGGGAGCAGTTGACGATTTAACACGTTAATGTGTTAAAAAAAAATTAAGCGTTAGAAAAAATTTAACTTGTTAATTAACGCCATAGTTCATATTCTTTGTATCATCGTATATGCATGTCGAATAAAGTAAAATACAACAAGAAGAAACTGAATTCAGCCAGTCTATAATAACCCTAACCAGACACAGTATTCGCGTGGCGATGACATTGCTTTTCCTGCTTAGAGTATGTTTTGTGAGAGCTATAAATAGACCTGGTTCTGTGAACGAACTTCTGTCGCAGATCGCGTGACCCATGCCTTTCTGCTCTGATACGCGAGGACGTTCAGGTGTATACACGAGAGTGTGTCATACATCATGTGGTGTTTACAACTATCGTGTTTCTCTGTGATTCTTCTCGTAGACTGGAAGCTATTTATTTTCCAAGAAACATTATGCCACCCAAATCGTGGATATGGAAACATTTGAAAAAATTAGAAGATGCTGGGAAGGGAGAATGTGTCTACTGTCACACGAAAATGTCCATTAAAGGCGGGACAACAACGCTAAAATATCACTTAGAGAAAAGACATGGTGTCCAGGGTCCAAAACTGCCAGAAGACGAAAAACAGACAGTATCATTGCCCATGTCGAGAGCAAGCATTTCTATGCATGTTTCCACCGGGGGAACCCAGAGTACTTCAGATTCAGCATCATCAGAAACCATCGATATTGCCACCTCATGCGGAGATGCTTCTGGAAGGATGGTTACTGCCAGCGGTGTCAAAGCGAAGACTACGAAGCAGATAGCTGCACAGGGCCAGTCTGTCCTGAGTGAATGGGTTAGTGTCGTCTAAAAGACCCTGTTCATCTACTCGAGCACAGGAGATGACAAAAATGGCACTAAACTGTATTGTTGAAGATTTGCAACCTCTGTCATTTTGTGAGGATAGTGGTATGTGCTCATGGTTACTGTTCATGAAGCCCAACTATCAGTCTCCCTGTCACAAAACACTCCGTGGTCATTTGATGAAACTTTATGACATGAAACGATCAAAATTAATGTCCAAATTGAAAGGTTCCGAAATGAGCATCACTGTTGATGGTTGGACAAACTCGCAAATGGTCAGCTTTTTCTCGGTTATGGGTCATTACATCACTGACAATTGGGAGTGGGACTATTACAATCTGGATAGCCCTACAATTGACGGTCGACACACAGGCAAGAATGTATCAGAAGTTATTGACTCTACCCTACAAGAGTGGGAAATAAGTTGTTTCTCGTGTGTTCATGACACAGCATCAAACATCAATAAGAGCTTGCGCCTAGCAAAAAATGTTCCATAAAATTTCGGCTGCCTTGCACATATTCTGCAGTTGGCAGTTAATGACGCATTCAAAAGCACCAGTGGTGGCAAGGTGGCAGAATTGATTGACAAAAGGTCGCGACGTGATAAAACTCAAGGGTAAATCTGAAAATTTCACCAGAGAAATACGGAAATACCGTGATCAGTTATTACCAGAAAAAAGCAAACATGAACTTCAAATGGATTGCGACACACGGAGGAATTCCACTTTCATCATGTTGGAGAGTTTCCTAGAGCTCCACACAGCTGTTGACCTGGCAGTTAAAAGTGTGTGTAAGGGTGACAATAAGCAGAAGCTCTATTTCAGTCCGATGGAAATCACTCTACTAAAAGATTTGAGCAATCTACTCGAAAATCTCAAGAAAACGACCTACCAATGGCAAGGTCAGAAGTTTGTTATTGCATCCACCGTTTATCCGATCATCTTCGCAGTCATAGACTTGATGAGTAAATGCAATAAACTGTGTTGATGGTGATAATCTTAGAAAGGCACTTATTTCTAATATTAAGATGAGACTCTCTATGGATGATGGTGAATTTCCTGGGAGTATGAGCATACCAATGATCGCTGCATATTTGGATCCACGATTCAAAAAGCTCAGCTTTGTAAATCAGAAGGTCGTGGAATCAATAAAAGAAACTGTTCGAGAGGAAATGAAAAAACTTTCCCCTTGGGATGAAGCCACTGTTCATGATGCCCTGAGTCCCCAGTTACTCGCGAAACAGTCCCGTAACTCCCGTTCTTTCCTGGAGGAACTTCTTAGTGACAAGGACTCAGATTCGCAATATGAAGTTGATGAGGTGTCTGCGTATGATAGGATGCGCTGTCCTGAGATCTCTGAGAACCCATTAACATGGTGGAAGGATCACCAGACAGTAGTTCCTAAATTGGCCAGACGTTATTTAGCGATACCTGCAACATCTGCCTCATCTGAATGTCTGTTCTCAACATATGGGCTAGTGTTTGAAAAATGCCGAATGAGTTTGGCGAAGGAGATGGCCACCCGCAGCCATTGTCTTCTTGCACAAGAACATTGGAAGATGCAACTAGGCCTGTTGCTATCAACACATGGTGTTCTTCTGTGACTGTGACTCCATTGAGCATATGCGCGTATACCAGTTGCAAAATGCAACAGTTCTTATTTGTTCGATTTTATTTCCATGTTTCGTTGAATAAAACTTCGATATTTCCATTATGAGACATTCAAAGTACCTGTTTTGTGGGCATTATCATTTTAACACGTTTTAACACGTTAACATGTTAATTTTGTATAAGTTAACACGTTAGGACAAAAATTAACTTGTCCCAGCCCTGAATGTGACCTTAACTGGTTGAGTGCTAAATTATTTTTGGTCATCAAAATTTGTTCATATTTTTATGTCTTGTTACAATTTATAGGAGAGTGCCTGTAGGCACTCTCCCATAAATTGTAACAAGGCACCTTACCAACTAAATGAGTGCATTTCACAGATAATATGAAGCACATCCACAAAATATGAAGCCTTTAAATTGGGGTAACTGCACTTCCGAATAAAGCCCAAATGTGGGCTTCAGAACTCTACCAGTTAAACACCAATAAATAAATAAATATCCACAAAAGTATCTGAAGGATTGTGTGTCTAAAGTAATATAATTTAGGACATGACTCTGAAAAACCTTTGCAAAACTCAATGATTTACTTTTAATTCACTTTCAGTATCTATGGCCATATCAGGACTGCAGCACAAAAACAAAGTCAACTTCAGCCGATCGTTTACCAGGGAGTGGCACCAGGATTTCTCCAACAGAGGCATTGGTGTTTTTTCTTAGAAGGAGGGGGGGAGGAAAACTGGAGAATTCTCTATTGACAAGCCCACAATAAGAGAGGCAGCCTCCCCTCCCTTGAGCCACCCATGTCATTCACACATTCATGCCCACTTTAGAAGATTTTCATTTCCACCCCAGGTATATGTTACTAGGTCCTTCTTAATAGTATAACAGAATTTGTTTTGTGCAGCAAGCACTGCACCATCTCCCTGGATTTCAATGGGAAGTAAAATTGCCCTTCATAACAGTAAATAATTAGCTTACTGAAAGAGACAAGCTCTCGATCCACCCATCTAATTCTGTAAGGAATTCAATGCGGTTGGGGGTGCCGTGACTCAGTAGGTACAGGTGCAGACTGCAAGCTGAGAGGTCCTTGGTTCGAATCTCACCTGTGGCAACTTCATTGTGTCCTTGGGCAAGACACTTCACGGTGGCGTTGTGTACTAAGGCATACTGCACGTCGATGGTGCTCTTGTCTTCAACCAATGCTAACCCTGCTTGTGCGGTGTTAGTATGTTCTGGAGCTGACAGTTGCTCACCATTACCCGTGGTTCTCTCTGGACACTCTGACTTTCTCCACCTGTAAAACTGTCGTGGTCATGATTAGCCATTGTGCAGAAATATGTGACCTTAAACACCAATAAATAAATAATAACGCGATTATGCACTGGAACAAGTTTAGATTCAACTGGCGGTAATATTTCAGTTGGTCAAAAAAGCGAACATATGCTTCACTTGTTTGATCAACTGAAATATTCCATCCAGTTGGATGCGAAAAAATTTGATAAACATTAATTTTCTTTGAATTAACGCATTAAATTTTTCTCAATCCAGGTTTTATTTGGCCTGATGGCATTTACCGTTATGAATGACACCTCAGGACAGCTTTACTTTCAAAATTATGCTGCATGGTTCCACTAATTGTGTTTATATGTTGATATGTTCAGGATGAATTAAATACTTATTGATTGGAATATCTATAACTGGAGCATAACATAATATGTTTAACTTTGTGGTTAAAGGGGAACCGCATTGTGTCATCTGCACACAAAGCTCAGTGAAAAGTGACAGCCACAGCAGGGTGGAATTCTGAACAGTATTAGGCCTGAAACCTTGAGAGACTGCATGAAGTCTAGGCAGCTCAGCTTACTCCTGTCCTTTACCAGTTAACCCATTATCTCACAAATAGACAAATTGGGCAAGTTCTGTACACTAGAATTACTATTCAAATTTGCTATTTTATCAGGTTTTTTTTTACAGAAATCTTATCCTTGAAGTCATTGCAATAAGCCAAGCTCATAAAAATGAGGAAAAAAATAATAAAAGTTTAATTCATTGGGGAAAAAGTACAGGAGCTGGCAATCTGCACTTCATGTTAGCTAATGCGTTAAATCCTGTGATGCTGTGGGACCTGTTCATTAATCAGTCATCTTATATGTTTCAATTTCAGCAGGAAGTTCACAGAATTAGCTATTCTTTGCTAGTCAACTCTCCAGAGACAAATTTAACAAAGTTATCTCTCCAAAAATCAGGAACTGTGCTCTTTGTATTGATTTCTACATGTTATTATGTTTCTAGCACTCATGCAATACAATAAAAATGAATAATTTTATTGAATGTGTTTATCAACTGGACTTATTCCAAAAGACTGCATGCCTGCAGTGCAGCAATGCTAAGGTGGTGGCATGGTTACATGTTTACTGAAGATAAACAACTGATAAAGAAATTAGTGTTTGCCAATTACTCAAAATAGGATTATCATGTGGTAAAAAAATGAAAGATTGATATTATATGCCACATATTTCTTACCAAATCCTGTAATATTTAATGAATAAACTTCCAAAATCTGAAAACAATGGACCAATCTGTTTTCAACAGTTGCCTCCCTTTGATGGCTTAAATTTCAAATTGGATATTTCCAACAAAAATATTATAATCTCAAACAAATTATGACAATTTAGAATTTTATGTTCTTCTTACTGAACTGAAACTTACCTTTTCAGTTTTGTGGGGTTTTTTTTCGGTAATGATTAAAATTAATAAATGGAATGCGATAAACCATGAGTGGATAGGTCAAACAACTGTTTGAGAATAATTTGCATTTTTACCTTCGGTAAGGTACTCTAATACTCTTCTTGGTGGGAGTATGATGATGTGGTGTCCTTAATTGGTTGGTAGAGTACAAGAAGCCCATATTTGGGCTTTGTTCTGAAATTCCGATACTGCAACTTAAAGACTTCACATTCAGTCGCTGTGCTTCATATTATTTTGGAAGTGATATTTTTTAGTTTGTAAAGATTTGCTATGTTATAATTTATAGGAGAGTGCCCACAGGCACTCTCCTATAAATTCTAACAAGGTAAAGCCATGTGAATAAATTTTGGTGTGCAAAAATAATTGAGCACTCTACTTTACTATGCACTTTACCTAACAAACCAGCCAAGGTTCGCAGTGCCTCATTGGTTAGTACATTGGTCTTCAGATCAAAATATAGAGGGTTTGAATCCTACCTGCATCATCTTGAGTCCTTGGGCAAGGCACTTATTTCAAAATTACTCAAGTGGGAGCACAGTGTACTAACACATATGGCAAGTCAATGGTACACTTGCATTCAACCAATGATAACACTGCTTGTACCAGGATAATAAGTTGGAGAGTCTAACAGTTATGTGCCATTGCTTAGTGGTTCTCCACATGTTCCTCCACCAATAAAACTGACTGACTGACACAATCTAACCATGGCTGTTGAAGGTATCATTAAACCCCAATAAACAAAGAAACAAAGCAGAAACAGAGTTCGGACCCTCTTCATATTTATTTATTTATTGGGATTTAACGACACTTTCGATAGCCAGGGTTCATTCATGTCTGACAGTTTTACAGGCGAAGGAAGCCAGAGCACTCAGAGTGAACCACCGAGCAACAGTGAGCAACTGCCAGACTCACCAACATACTAACTCCACACAAGCAGAGTTAGCATTGGTTGAAGACAAGTGCACCATTGACGTACAGTACAACTCTGCACACAGCGCCTCTGTGCCCCCACATGGGCAATCAGGATGAAGTGCCTTGCCCAAGGACACAACACAATTACCCCTGGTGGGGATCAAACTGTGGACCTTTCAGTTTGAAGTTCAATGCCACAACCACTGTGCTCCCAACCCTCTTCACATAAAAAATTTCTGGACTTTCATGCACTATTCCAGTTTTTCAAGCACTTTCCAAGACCATCATCCAAAAGTATTTTAATAATTCTGAATTTTTTATAATAACTAGTTTACAATTCCTTTGCATTTGTTTAAAACCAATTTATTTATTTATTTATTTATTTATTTATTTATTTATTTATTTATTTATTTATTTATTTATATATTGGGGTTGAATGACACTTTTGACAGCCGGGGTCATTTCAAGTCGGACAGTTTTATCTATGGAAGAAGTTGGAGTACTTGGAGAGAACCACAGAGCAGTGACAAGCAACTGTCAGACTCCCCAACGTACTAACTAAGCAGGGTTAGCATTGGTGGAAGGCAAGTGCACCACTGACATGCAGTACAGTGCCACAGCATCCTTAAGTGGGCAGTCAGGTTTAAGTACCTTGTCCAAGGATGCAATGCAGTTACAACTGGTCAGGATCAAACCATGGTCCTTTCAGTTTGATGTTCAATGCCCTAATCATTGAGCCACTGTGCTCTCATTTAGAGCCAATGATAAATATCTGCACAGATCCTTGGGAAGCTCTCACTGGAAGCCTCCTCCGGGTGCACAGGGTTTTTTCTCAGTGGATAATAGGTGCAGTTTATTATATAAAACACCACACAGCATTTAATACTCGGCACACTGATGTCGAAATATCGAAATATCAAACTGCAAATTTTTCCCAATATGTTAAAAGGAATTTAACTAATTCAATCATGTGTGACTGAGCTCTGTAAAACAAGACTAACTTGGTTAAATTCCTAGTTGCATTATGGGAAAAAAATGCTGGTCAACATTTGGGTATTTTAACATCAGTGTGCAGAGGGTTAAGTTCACATTTTCACCAATATATTTTTTAATGGGGTTCAATGACACTTTCAACAGCCAGGGTAACAGTTTTACAGGTGGAGGAAGTCCAGAAACCACCAAGCAGTGGCAAACAACATACTAACTCCTAACATACTAACAATCAGGGTTAACATTAGTTGAAGACATGTGCACCATCAACGTGAAGTATGCTTTAGTTCACAGCATCACCGTGCCCCCCACATGGGCAATCGGGATTAAGTGTCTTGCACAAGGACACAATGCAGTTACCCCTGGTGCGGATCAAACCATGGGCCTTTCAGTTTGAAGTTCAATACAGTAACCATAGAGCCACTGTGCTCCCCACCAATATTCTACCTGAAAATATTTTTCAATGAATTTCTCCCCCCCCCCCCCCCCCCCCCCCCCACACACACACACACACACTATCAGTAATCTTTGCGACACCCCTCCTCGCCTAACAAATTTTTGTAGGCAATGTGAAAAAGGGAACAAGGCTCATAAGGGCACTTTCATAAGCCTCCATACAAACCCTGCCCAGTAACAAAAACAAAAAATTAAAAAAAGAAATTGGGCGAACCAATTAACTGTCAATTTCTGTAACTTCTGTCCAAAACATTAAGATTAATTTTAATATGATTTCTGAATCTGCGCTCTTTTCAAAATGTCATATTTTCTTTTACTCTCCTGTGATCTGTAAGGATATGACTTCTTGGTGAAGGTCTGAAGTGCAGATGATAAGAGGTAAGGTTGGCTTGATAATTATATTCCTCCAATAAACAAACAAGCCATTTTTGCTCTTTGTATTCATATGCTATATGGTAGATGTGCAATAGATTGGTCAGTAATATACCTCATCAATTTAACATCAAACACAGACTGGCCCGATTATTTTCTGGAGTATTATCAACTAATCAGTCAGTGATCACCATAACCAATCGATTGCTGAAATAACTGGACAAGCTATTTAGCTCTTTCAGCAAATCAATACTCAATTACCACTAGAACTGGAGACGACCTTCTGTTTCTGAAATGCCTCAAGCCCCCCTAAATCTTTCTTTCTCTCTCTATTATAATGGTGACTTATGAAGTAGATTTACAGAGATGAGATGGTTTTTTCACTCCATAAACATCCAATGAGGATGTGTCTCCCCACCAATTAATGCAGATAAATCAGTGTATCTATCCTTAATAACACTTTAATAAGCTTTAGGTTTTAAGGTACAAACACCTTATCAAAGACAATGTTACTATAGAGCTGCATATCAAAATTTATTGAAATCTAATATTTACTTTTCATGTTATCACATAAAAATTAAAAATTTAAGCAAAATAACCAACAAAGGGAAATAATTCCCACAATTTTCATAAAGACAATTAGTATTACAAAGCAGGATATGAAAAATATCTTCAAATCATCTGTTTGCTGTTCAAATTATTGTACAAACAATGAAATTAAGAGCTCCATTCAACAAACAAAGGGCAGTAACTCTTTTAATTTTTGAGAAATCACTGAGGTTTTTTGATCTTGTCCAAGACAATATCAACAAGAGCTCGCGTATCGCTGAAGCAATACAATGTCCCCTACCGGACTAATGAGCATTAATAATTATACAAATGTTATAACCTAGATGTGATCAGCATGAATTCTGTTGAAGAGTTTCCAAAAAATGTCCGGAAAACTGATATTTTGGCACTTTTCCATATTTCCAAGGGCCATAACTCACACAAGAATAATGCAATCAGCATGAAACTCAAACTTGATCTGTAAGTCATCGTTCTATAGTAGGTTACCAAGAATGAAATCATTCGGTTGAAGCATTTCCAAAAAAAAAAATTCGGAAAACTAAAGTGTGACTGACAGACTGACAGATGGACAGAGTGAAAATGAAACTTGATCTGTAAGTCATCATTCTATATTAGGTTACCAAAAATGAAATCGTTCCGTTGAAGCGTTTCCAAAAAAAGTCCGGAAAACTGATATTTTGGCACTTTTCCATATTTCCAAGGGCCATAACTCACACAAGAATAATGCAATCAGCATGAAACTCAAACTTGATCTGTAAGTCATCGTTTTATAGTAGGTTACCAAGAATAAAATCATTCGGTTGAAGCATTTCCAAAAAAAAATCCGGAAAACTAAAGTGTGACCGACAGACTGACAGATGGACAGAGTGCAAATGAAACTTGATCTGTAAGTCATCATTCTATAGTAGGTTACCAAAAATTAAATCATTCCGTAGAAGCGTTTCCAAAAAAAGTCTGGAAAACTGATATTTTGGCGCTTTTCCATATTTCAAAGGGCCATAACTCACACAAGAATAATGCAATCAGCATGAAACTCAAACTTGATCTGTAAATCATCATTCTAAAGTAGGTTACCAAAAATAAAATCATTCGGTTGAAGCATTTCCAAAAAAAGTCCGGAAAACTAAAGTGGGACTGACAGACTGACGGACTGACAGATGGACAGAGTGCAAATGTATAGTCCCCTCCAGCAATGCCGGTAGGGGACTAATAACAAGAGGCCCCAAGAGGCCTTAATCGCTCATCTGATAGAGTGGTTCAAAGAAGATCACATTTGGTTAGTCATGGTTCATCAACACTACAGAGGAATGAAGTCATGAAATTATTCATAACTGTAGTGTCCATGTCAGATGATTATTATCATAGGTCTTCCTGACTGCTTCCAATTCTATCAGCTGTAGACCAGCACTGGCAAACTTCCAAGGGTTATTATGTCACTGCAGTTTGAAATGCAAATTTTATGGAAAATGAAAGTGTCAATGACACTGTAGCTCAACTTGTCAAGACAAAGACATGTACATGTATAGTATGTGACACAGCAATGACAAACACCTAGGTAATGACCTGATAACAAAGGTACATATAAAGTATTGTAACGGTCTGTACATAAATACTGAGCGTTGCCTGTAACAAATGTATAGGTAAAGTATTGTAAAGGTGGGTGACAGTCAGATGCTAAACTAGAAAAAATCTTTGAGTCCCAGAGTGGGTCTGACTGAACCCCAAAATATTTGTTCTCATAGCACAGTGATAACAAAGGCACCCCAAAACACACTCATTCCTGTCCCAAGGTGAAAACAAAGGTACCCAAGAAGTTTCGTGAAGATCAGTTCACAAATATGAGCTGTGTAGAAGTTGTGACAAAAAACTGATTAGACCTAATTTCGATACAAAATGGCCACTGGCAGCCATCTTGAATTTTGGACCGCACCCAGAAACACTCGTTCTCGTCCCAAGGTGATAACAAAGGTACCCAAGACGTTTCGTGAAGATCGGTTCATAAATACAGACTCTAGCCCGAGCCGTATTGACATGTGTACTTACTGTGTGTAAGCAGCACTGAAAAAATCAAAGTTCATCTAATTTGCATAATTTCTGCACGAGAAAAAAACCTGTATTATATGTGATGTATCCCATGGTACTAAACATTCACACAGAAAATTATTCAAATCAGCGCTTTCATAAGGAAGTTCTGTGCAAAAATCTGATTGCACCGAATTTCGTACAAAATGGCTGCCATCGGCCATCTTGAATTTCGGACCGGACCCCAAAACACTTGTTCTCGTCCCACAGTGATAACAAAGGTACCCAAGAAGTTTCGTAAAGATCGGTTCATAAATACGGCCTCTAGCCCGAGCCGTATTGGCATTTGCACTTACAGTGCTGAAAATAACACCAAAAAACATCAAAGTTAGTCTAATTTGCATAATTTACGCACGAGAAAAAAACCCGTATTATATGTGATGTATCCCATGGCACTAAACATTCATACAAAAAATTATTCAAATCAGAGCTTTCATATGGAAGTTCTGTACAAAAAACAGATTTCTGCATCGTCGATACAAAATGGCAGCTGGCAGCCATCTTGAATTTCGGACCGCACCCAAAAACACTCGTTCTCGTCCCACCGTCATAACAAAGGTACCCAAGAAGTTTCGTAAAGATCGGTTCATAAATACGGCCTCTAGCCCGAGCCATAGCAGCTTGGCACTTACAGCTCTGAAAGTAACACTAAATAAATCAAAGTCAGTCTAATTTGCATAATTTACGCACGAGAAAAAAACCCGTATTATATGTGATGTATCCCATGGTACTAAACATTTATACAAAACTTTATTCAAATCAGAACTTTCATACAGAAGTTCTGTACAAAAAACTGATTTTTGCATCATCGGTACAAAATGGCCGCTGGCAGCCATCTTGAATTTTGGACCACACCTAAAAACACTCGTTCCCGTCCCAGGGTCATAACAAAGGTACACAAGAAGTTTCGTAAAGATCGGTTCATAAATACGACCTCTAGCCCGAGCCATAGCCAATTGTTGACGTACGGACAGACGGACAGACAGACGGATGGACAGACGGACGGACGGACAGACGGACAACGGACGATGGGCCATGACAATAGCTCAAATTTGACTTTGTCAAAGTTGAGCTAAAAACCACTTAGGAATGGATTTGGACACAACACCTATCCCCTCCCCCCCCCCTCCCAAAGATAGCCCAAATTTTAAGGCAGGGACTGAATCTGATCTTCCTAGAGATGTTATATACCAAATATGAAAAGATTCTGATTGGTGGTTCTGGAGAAAAAGAGTTCTGAAGAAAGTCCCTCATATCGCATGTGGAGCCCAAATATTAACCCAGGGACTCAATTTGAACAAACTGAATCTGATCTGCCCCCCCCCCCCCCCCAACCCCAAGATGTTGTATACCAAATATGAAAGGATTCTGACAGGTGGATCTGAAGAAGAAAATATGTAAAGAAATTTTCTCATATTGCACTAAGTTAAACGTTGGGCGCCAATAGAGAACCCAAATATTAACCCAGGGACTTGACTTGAACAAACTTGAATCTGACCTCACCCCCCCCCCCCCCCCCACCCCAAATATAAACTGAGAGACTTGATGAGAACAAACTTGAATCTGACCCTTGTACCAATGATGTTTAACATATATGTGATGTATTCCATGTTACTAAACATTCATACAAGAATTTATTCAAATCAGAACCTTCATATAGAAGTTCTGTACAAAAAACTTATTGCACCTAATTTTGGTATAAAATGGCTGCCGGCAGCCATCTTGAATTTTGGACGCACCCAAAAAAAATCGTTCTCGTCCCACGGAGATAACAAACGTACCCAAGAAGTTTCGTAAAGATTGGTTCATAAATACGGCCTCTAGCCCGAGCCGTATTGAATTGTTGACAGACGGACGACAGACCATGGCATAACCTCAAATTTGACTCTGTCAAAGTTGAGCTAAAAATGAATTTTTGAAGTAAAAAAGGGGCATAACTATGGCCAAAATTGTTGGACCGCACCCAGCTTCGAACTTGACCTGTATTTTATGTTGATACACCCACATACCAAATGTCGTTTGATTTGGCCAACTATAACTGAAGTTATCATCGGGAAACCAAAATAAACAGCTGCGCCACGAGCACATGATATGCCCGTTATTAATTACAAGAGGGAACCACACAATACGAGTATACATGTGTACTTGTCAGGTTACATATACTTGCCACCAAAAAATCATGAAAATTGCTCAAAGTCCAACATGTGGAAAATTGCCTATATTTTGATGAATAAAGTCCCATAACTCTGGAATGACATATCGGACAGCGACACAAATCGAAAGGGAGATTCCTTCTATCAACATATACTTGCATTAAAAACAATCATGAAAATTGCTCTAAGCATTTTCGAGTTATTGTTCAACATGTGAAAAATAAAGTCCCATAACTCTGGAATGACTAATCGAGCAGCGACACCAACCGAAAGGGAGCTTCCTTCCATCAACATAAACCATCTACCAAAAAATCGTGAAAATCTCTCGAAGCGTTCTCGAATTATCATACGTGTAAAAAATCGACAATTTTCTAAGTAATAAAGTCCCATAAATCTGGAATGACTAATCGAATGGCGACACTAAACGAAAGGGAGCTTCCCTCCATCAATATACACCACCTACCCAAAAATCACGAAAATCTCTCAAAGCGTTCTCAAGTTATCGTACGACGTGTAAAAAATCAACAATTTTCTAAGTAATAAAGTCCCATAACTCTGGAATGACTAATCGAACAGCAACACAAAATGACAATGAGCTTCCCTCCATCGATATACACCACCTACCCAAAAATCACGAAAATCTCTCAAAGTGTTCTCGAGTTATCGTACGACATGTAAAAAATCGACAATTTTCTAAGTAATAAAGTCCCATAACTCTGGAATGACTAATGGAATGGCGACACTAAACGAAAGGGAGCTTCCCTCCATCGATATACACCACCTACCCAAAAATCACGAAAATCTCTCAAAGCGTTCTTGAGTTATCGTACGACATATGACCAAATGGACGGACAGACGGACAGCGGTATACCATAATACGACCCGTTTTTTCAAAACGGGCATATAAAAATGAATTTTCGAAGTAGAAAAAGGGGCAAAACTTATGCAAAAAATTGTTGGGCCGCACCCCGATTCGAATTTGACCTGTATTTTATATTGATACACCGACATACTAAATTTCATTTGATTTGACCAAATGTATCTAAAGTTATCATCGGGAAGCCAAAGTGGAATGGACACACGCACGGATGGACACCGGCTATTTTAATAGCTCCCCCCCCCCAAAAAAAAAATTGGGGGGGGGGGAACAATTAGCATTACCAAAAACAGAGAACAAGTGTACCAATTGAAGTACAGTAGACCCCACTTAATTTAATGGATAACCCTGTTAACTGAATATAACTTCGAAACACAAAACCATTTGTAATACTTTCAATACAAAATTGACATATTAATTGCATTCAGGTTGCAGAGTAAACTCCTGTTAACTGAGTAAAAAATCTTGTAACATGTAAAGAAATTACCCTCACAATCATCAAATTCCCCGTGTTGGTCTACTTATTTGGCCTTAGTACATCTAAAAAAGGCATTTAATCTATCATATCTTGTTTGACAGGCCTCCAAGAGCTCTGTCACACATATAGATATACTAGAGCAATCACCCCCTACCCACACAGTTTTTGAGTCACTTGCGGGCCCGCATTCTATATGGTCGCTGATTTTTCCTCCTTTTTGCTGGTGTTTGCTCTTTGGTCGCCTCTTCACTTCACTCTTTCACTGCCGTCGCACGGCCACTAATGTATAGTCACTTCTCTGGATGCCTTTGCTCTAACATGTGACGGAATGTCACTGTACCATTGCCATCGCACGGTCACTAACGTATTGTCACTTTACTATCTCCCTTTCCCTCTAACAAGTGACAGAATGTCACTCTAACACTGCCGTCGCACGGCCACTAGCTTATTGTCACTTTACTGGATGCTTTTCACTCAAGCAGTCAACATCAATAGGGTTAAACGATCCCCCTCCTTTTATCTCAGAATAATGTTCATACAGGCAAAACCTACTCAGCGTACGTATGGCTTGCCTTCTACAACAGGTATGCCATCTTCCTAAATACCTATAGCTCCCTGAGCTTGTACTTCGTGTTTCTGATCCTATTCTCATATATGGCCACTGACTTGACCCGCGACTGGCCCTATTCTAAATATGAGCTCTGTGGCTCCCCCACACTACAATGTGCCTTTACTCTCGCACTGCTGTGGCTCCCCTGCATTACAACGTGCCTTTACCTTCGCACCGATGTGGCACCTCCTCTAATCTATAGCATGGGACATCCCCAGCTCTTACGGCCAACGATACACAGTCTTACAGGCCTTCAGATTGGAATAAATCTTTTGAGAAGTCCCACAACTTTTATTTCGATAGCCAGAACATCAATTCTCAGTTTAATCGCTTCTCTTGAACTTGGCTGCTTAGAGCTACTTTAATTTAATATTCGCTTTTAAGTTCCTCTGAAAGTCTTGCATTTTGGTATATCCTGACATTCAGTGACAGGCTAGATGCGTAACATGGGAGTGTGTCCAGAACATGATCGATGTACTGTTTTTACAACAATTATCTATTAACTGGCCATAATTACATAGATAATGACTTCAGGAGAACATTGGTCTCTCTTACTTCTTCAATCAGTTATCAGATAGCCCATGTGGCATTCAACAAATGCGCAATAATGGACATTAAATTTCATGCTTAATTAGCAGCGCTTGAATTATTGCTAGTCTGTTTAAGTGACAAATCAGTTTTCGGGGTCCGTCATATACCTATGTTTATGCTTTACATTTAGCCCGAGTGAGAAAGATTATTGAAGATATATACACTTTTAAACAACAAAATTGAAAATCCAAGCTATCACCTTGACACAGTATAAAGCCACTTAAGTGGCTTTCAGCACTTTTCAAGAGAGCCATGATAGTGGCTTCTAGCACTCAACTTGTTAATTGAATACTCCTGTCAACTGCATACTTTTTACTGCCAAACTGCCTATTCAATTAACATGAGTCCACTGTATTTACTTACTTTTTATGTTCAAGCTTGCCCAAGACAATATTAATATGAAACAGACCAGCAATATTTATTGAAATATGAGGTCTACGATTCAAGTTATTGCTTAACAATGGAAGTTAAGGCAGAATTCAACAAAACAAAGGGCAATACTCTCTTAACTTTTATGATGTGATTGTGATTATAGAACTTGTCCAAGACATTGTTTATATACAGCAGCACAACCAAAATTATTTAAAATCTGATAACTATTCTTTAAGTAATCTCCTAAACAAACTTCCAGACAGATGGAAAGATGGATGGGCCAATGGAATGACAGACAGCTCTTCATTGTATCCCTTCCCTGTGGGGAGATAAAAATTGTCAGGAAGGCAACAATATGCTAAAAAAAAACAAAAAAACAAAAACTTACCCAGTACCTTCTTGTTTGGCATGGTCATAAGTTATTTTTGTGTAGTATGGTCTCATCCAGATCCAGGGACACACGACACCAAAAATACTTATGGCTTTAACATCTAAGCTTGCAGTGGGTAGAACCTGACGCTGCAAGGGCAAAGGCCCAAAACTTCTTAACTGGTGTTCCTCACCTGGGAAAATTTGAATTCTGAGGCTCTTTTATGAGATATTCTGGTACAGGAAGATCTTTCTTGGAAACACTCTTTTCAACATATACCTATTAATTCAACTCACCCATAGATATTCAAGCCCTGCCTAATTTTGGCCACAGTTTCTGTTTGAAATTTTGTGAAAACAGCTGAAAAATTTTGTCGTTTCAAAAATTTGGAGACTAAGTGACTGACCCCACTGAATATATTTTTTAAAATCTCAGTATCACATGGTTTTACCCTCAACCTCAAGTCACATGAGCAGCTGCAGAAACAACCACATTTACAGGAACCTTAAACATGTTGTCAAAAAAACACTCAACTATTTGAATAAAAATACAGAATTTAAATTTCAAATTTAAAACTGACTGCCGACAACTCCCTTTGTCTCTGCTTCACTGTAATCCAAAAAAATAACCACTACAAACAATAAGTGTGCATTATTTTTAAGAATGACAGCTCTGAGAAGAATAACTGAATATTCTTGGAAGACTGACCAAGCATTCTTTTAAATTCTGTACAGTTATTGTTCTAATAGAGACATTTAATCTAACCTGATTGAGTTTTTACCCCAAGTTCTACTGAAAAATCTGTGCTCAGCATGCTACATGTATTGTCTTCACAGAGTTATCAAGAAAGATAACTCACCAATACAACTGTTCACATTTCAATTTTTATTCTCACCAATGTGATAAAATTATTCCATTTTTGTTTTTTTTTTTGCATGAAAAAGAGGAATTTAAATTAAAGCGGGTTTTATGTCAAATAATATGCTCAACCCAGGACATTTGGCCAGAAAATTGTCTTGGGCTTTGTCCTTGACCATTATCTGGATGAATACCCTGGGTTGAGTGTAATATCTTTTGCATAAGAAATACAGAAATACACCATTTACACTCTCATTTCATGAGGAGGGCAATAACTGTTTCAACAGAAAGGGTAAAACTAATTAAGCTAGTAATATTGCAGAATGTTATGAAGTGTATTATAAATATTGCTATCATTATTTATTTGCTAGCTTCTTGACTTAGTTGATACTATGCCCTTGATGGGTGACCTACATGTTGAAAGAGAAAGAAAAAAATGCACAAATCATTTTAAATAACTCATCATGATGAAAAAATATCTCCATTTATCTTAAGTGTTTTTCCAGTGAATTGACTCTTCACAAAATGTAAATTTTTTAAAAATGTGATTTAATCTGTAAATTAATTACAAAATACTGTTTTTTTATAAATAAAGCCCACCTCAATGATATCAAATTCACCAGCTCATTCCTATTAGAGTTCACTTGGAATGTGCTTAACATAAAAAGCTAGTAGTCAGCCTTGTACTACTGTATTCAGCCCAAGCAGCAGCAACCCTATCTTAATTTCAATTGTTGGGCGCAGACTGAAAGTTAGAACACATGGTCCTAAACAGCCACATTATTTAAAGAGGGTGGAAGAATGAAATGTTCAGAGACCTCTGTATGGGTGTAAAACTATCAAAGGTAGTTGCTAGTTTGATTCTATTTGAGTTGTAAGTTGGAGCAGCCCACAAAATTGCCATGGAATTGGGCAAATGCAATGATTAAATTTATGGCTGTGACTAATGTGACTAATTTTGGTAATTGTAAATAACAGAAAAGTATAGGCATGTGTACAAAAGAACAGTCAGGCAAGCAACTTCATGTTGTGGGTTGCCACACATGGTTACACACCCCTAATATATCACAGCATCACAGAGAAGCATAGCATTATATGTACAATTCTTGAAGAGACTGAATACTGACAACTCGCAGACAGTATAGTAAGGTGGGAGATTCAAAAGCCTTTCATGTCATCTTATTACCTAACTTATTCATTTATTTATTGGGGTTTAATGACACTTTCAACAGCCAGGATCACCTTGTGTTGGGCAGTATTACGGGTGAAGGAAGTTGGAGTACCCAGAGAGAACCACCAAGCAATGGCAAGTAACTATCAGGCTCCCAACGTACTACTCCACACAAGCAGGGTTAGCATTGCTTGAAGACAAGGGTACCATCAACATGCAGTACGCCTTAGTACACAATGCCACTGTGCCCCCACATGGGCAATTGGGATTAAGTGCCTTGCCCAAGGACACAATGCGGTGACAAAAGCACGTGGACAGAACAACTGGGCAGTGCCGAGCTACTGTCAGACTTCCCAGGCTCAAAATTTGAAGATGCACATGATAGTAATAACAAATTTACAACAAAAAATTACAAAAACATCTCACAACTTTCACAAAAAGATAATAAACAGAACAACTTTTGGAAGACTTTTCAGAACTGTATATGAAAACCAAAGAACCAAAACCCTCTCAACAGAATCTTGACAAAGAACAAAGCATCATAAGATGACACATCCCCACCACCCTCTCCTGGCTTCCCCTGATGTCAAAACAGCTAACTGGATGGAGCAAACAAAGTTCAACTGCATAGAAAGAGACATCTTGGCCTATATAACTCCGCTTTGGGCCACTACTTTCAGGGCAGATATATACAGAATAACCTAGATGATATGAACCTTGGTTCACCTTTGAATTATGAGCAAAAATTGTACCAAGTATGAATAAGATCTGTCATTCATACCAAATTATGTGAACTGGAAAAAAGTGACAGTGAAATGTCAAAGTACAATATCAAAGTTTTGCTGTTTGTGACCTTGACCTTGGTGATATGACCCTGGCCCAAGGTCATGACACACCTTTGAGTCATGAGCAAGAATTGTATCTAGTGTATGAATAAGATCTGTCAATCATACATTGTACAACCTGGACAAGAACAGTTTTCAAGAATTCAAGAGTACCTGCTTGTGACTTTGACATTGATATGAGAATGGGTCATGGTCATGACACAATGTTAGGTTATGGGTAACAACAATTGAATGAAGGATGAACAAGATCTCTCACATAGATTCAATTACACACAACAGACAAGGGCTGTATAAAAAAATCTGTTTTACTGTCTGTGACCTTGACATGACCTTGGATCAAAGTTTCAGTCATAAGCAATAACTGTACCAAGTATGAACTAGAAAAACTGTGAGTGCTGCTCACTAAATGAGACCACCCACTCCCACCAAGAAACATTTTACAACAGTAAAAGTGTGTTTAATGCAGAGAGCACAAACACCTCCACCCTCGCCTCCCCCCCCCCCACATCTCCACCCCGAAGCTTGCATTGACAAAGCCCATTTTTCAATATGTGAAACTGTAAAAATGAAAATATCTGAAAACAAATTAGAAGGTACACATCTTCACTATATGTACTAGAATGTTTGAAGGTTTCATTGAAATCCATTCACTAGTTTGAAGGAAATCGCGGATAGCAAATGTCAAACCCCCCCCCATGCAAGCTTGAATTGACGAAGCCCATTTTTAAATATGGGAAACCCTATAAATGAAAATATCTGAAAACAAAACAGGAGGTGCACATCTTCAATATATGTAAAAGAATGTCTGAAAGTTTCAATGAAATCTGTTAACTGGTTTAAGAGGAGTTGTGGATAGCAGATCTGTACAGAATGTCACTTGAATTTGACAAAGTTCATTTTTCAATATGGGAAACTGTAGAAATGAAAATATCTCAAAACAAAATAGGAGTTGCACATCTTCAATGTATGTAAAAGAATGTCTGAGAGTTTCAATGGAATCCGTTCACTGGTTTAAGAGGAGTTGCAGATAGCAGATGTGTACATCCCTAAAGTGTAATGGATGGACGGGCGGATGGATGGACAGACATCGAAATATGAAAATATCTGAAAGAAAAATAGGAGGTGCACATCTTCAATGTATGTAAAAGAAGGTCTGAGAGTTCTAATGGAGTTTGTTCAATGGTTTAAGAGGAGTAGCAGATAGCAGATCTATACCCCTCCCTACTAATACCTGATTTGACAAAGACCATTTCTGAATATGGGGAACTGTAAATATGAAAATATCTCAAAAGAAAATAGGAGGTGCACATCTGCAATGTATGTAAAAGAATGTCTTGAGAGTTTCAATGAAATCTGTTCAATGGTTTAAGAGGAGTTGCGGATAGCATATGTGTACCCCCTAAAGCGTGATGGATGGATGGATGGATGGATGGATGGATGGATGGATGGATGGATGGATGGATGGATGGATGGATGGATGGACATTCTAACAATTGGTAGTTATGTGGCTATTTTTATGAGACTACAATAAAATGCCTGACCATTATATTAAAACAAGTGATTTTGGGGAAAATTTTTGGGGTGGTAGCAAACCCTGACCCTACCCTTTACTGACCCTAACCCTACCACCCTCCCCACCCCCAATTCTAAACCCCACCCTAGATTAATGAAAATTCAGTATATTCCTACTATATTTTAACTAAAATGCACGTCCATTGTAATAAAACACCTTTTTGGGTCAAACATTTTTGGGGTGGTAGCAAACCCTAACCCTACCCTTTACTGACCCTAACCCCACCCCACCCCACCCCAACTCTAAACCCCACCCTAGAATAATGACATTTAACTATGTGAGTAGTCACATAAATTGCGGTAGTCACCTAACCCCCATTTCTACAAACAAATAGCCACCTAAACCCCATATGTCTGCCCAGAAGGATGGACGGACGGACAGATGGACAGACAGATGGATGGACAGACGGATGGATGGATGGAAAGACGTACAGATGTACGGATGGATATAGTGAACACTATATACCACCCACTTTTCAAGTGGGTGGTATAATAAGATCTATCAATCATATCAAGTTACATAGACTGAATGAAGGTGACAGTGAAATGTCAAGGTTTTTCTAACCTATCACGTTAACATAGTGCCTGTGACCCTGACCTTGAGGGGCACATACCATATTATAATTCATGACACACTGCCTTCTGATAATACATATTGTCATAAAGTTTCAACAAAAATTATTCTGTGGTGAAGAAGTTATGGTGCGAACAAACAAAATAAAATGTTGACAACAGATGAACAATTGACAACAGATGATGGATGACAGACAGCAGGCAAAATCATTACCAAAAAAGTTCATATCTAAATTTGAGCAAAACAATTTTTTTAAAAAATACTAAATCCAAAACCCCAAAGGGTACAACTACAAACATGGAATTAGTGTACAGCCCAAATGTTCAAATGTTTGCTCAAATGCAAATTCTTTCCAAATAATCAAATTATTATCTTGTGATATATCTAAATATTTGATTGCTCTATTAAGATGGTTCTCAAAGAGAGAGACTTCCATATTTCAGCCATCCTCTGTTAGAAATAGCAAAATTTAAGTCTAACAACAGCAAAGCATGAATCAAATTCATACATAGCCACAGCGCAAAATGAAGTGTCCTATGGGATGGGTAAGTGTCTACGAAATGTTCAAACGTTTGGATGCCAGAAGGAAAATCGATCATCAGTGTTCTGATCGTTGAGAAGACAGAGGTATAAGAACTTGTTCCACACCTGGATTTTGGACCGATGCCACAGTATTTTGAAAAACTCTGGAAACAACATACCTAATATCTAAAGAGATGGATCACAGAAACAAGTTCTATAGCCTCAATTTATGTAGCTGCCATCAGAATATTGACAAATGTTATAACAGTCCAGTGACACAGCTATTGCATTCATCAGAGGGAGGGGTTTAGTGGTGAAGGCCACCACAGAATGGTTCATGGGTGAGAGACAGCGAGGTTTGGGAAAAGGATAAATACCTCCCAAGTATATGAGAAGCAATTTGATGATAATATTTGGAGAGCCAAATAGGTTGCAATGTTACTCATTCCAAAGATTAAGGATCTTCATTGCACCTGAAATGTTACTCATTCCAAAGGTGAAGGATCTTCCTTGCACCACCGATGAATCCTGGAAACAGGCATACATGCTTGTGCAAACTCAGACACAATAGTTTCTAGTTCACAGAAATCAAAGCCCACCGATGAGTCCCACAATGATGACATTGTACAGTTCATAGAAATGCTGAACTACATCAGACCGAATTTAAGGAGCACAGAAAGAGAAAAGGGTTATGAGCATTGTTCAGCACGACATCATTTGAGTGTTATAGAGGTTGAAAAGAGAAGGTTGTCAGAAAGTCATACAATTGTGCGATAAGTGCCAAGAAGAAACTGGATGCTTTTTTGGTAGAGGAAACCACTGATCTCAGTGAGGATCCCCCATTCAGTGGAGGGATAAAGAGGCTAAACACCCAGAAATAACAAACAAAAGTGTGCCATCAGAGAGGATGTTTTTGACAGCAGGGCTCATTGTAACTGATACATTGAATAGACCAGACCATGAGAATGTTACCCTTCCACAACAAGAGCTTTGTTTTTCCTTACTGAATCAGAATCCATCTGAGTAGTGGTGAAATGTATCTTGTACTTTTCTACTGGAATGTGATTGCATGAGAACATGTATTTTGTCGAGAACTCCTATTTTGTGCACATTTTTTTTCATCAAAGTTTAAAGGTTACACTACTTTGGGAATACTTCGAAACAACTTAGATTAGTTAATGATAAAATCTATGCATGTACATGTTTATGTCCATTTCTCTCTTGTTCAGGGTTATATTTCTTCAGTTATCCAATTTTGGAAAATATTCCAACATCATTTGAAATTTGCTGGTTAGATTATTTGAATATTCACATATCAAACTCTATCGAATACCGAACACTACACAAAAAGACAAAAATCATACCAGGTTTAAAGCCTATGTCTGTTTCAAACAGGCTCTAAAAACAAATACAGACAGATGGTGTGCTAGATGGACAGAAGAAAAGGCAGATGGATGTGTGAATGGATAGACAGGTGGATGGATGGGTTGATGAACAGACTGACAAGCTGAGTATATCCCACAACCTTATACATTGAGGGGTGCTGGGGGGGGGGGGGGGGAGATAAAAATACAAAAATGAACTGTTGTCTTCTGGGCTGCTCACATTGGATTGGACCAAAGAACAGGTTAGAAAGTTAGTTTTACTTTCCCTACCTAAAATTACAATGTTGCCATATCAAATGTAATGCCAGGTCCTGATATTTTTTAAATCCCTGTTGCCTACCTTAAGGATCTGAAGCCAAGTCATTAGCTGCCACTTTCAATGACAAAAGGAAAAGTCTATAAAAGACAAATACTTGCTTGATTTCTGAAATCAACTGAAATAAAGCAACCTGTATGGCCCTCAAAGTATTAATGATTATCCAATAAAACTGTTCACATCTCGTTTTAAAAATCATATGCAGTTCAGCAACTTTCTGTTTTATCAACTCCCATACTACATGTACTATAACTTTGGTTCGGGATAAAAAGACTGTCATTTTTTAATAAAAACAGTAAAATTTCAAAATAATTTAATGAAGGTTCCAGTTTTTTACTTTCCAAAAATAGTAAGAAAAAAGTACAGGTTATAATAATTTTCCAGAATTACCTCTGCACTACACCCCTCAAGTCCAGTGTTCAGCAGTGAATTTTACAGATTTCTTTGCTGCCTATAATTACGGCCAAGACTTGACAGGAAAACTCAGCTCAGGTAATCTTGTTATTGGCTTAACCCTTTACCTAACATAGAGGCCAAAAACGGCCAGAAAATTAACCAGAATAAGCCATCCACTGCCTAAAATATCTCAGAAGTTTCTCAATAAAACCATACAAATATGGATATTATTAGAACCAGCTTATCTGGCGGGTTCTAATGATATCCATATTTGTATGGTTTTATTGATAAATTGTGAAGTTTGTTTTTGAAAAATGTGAAATTTAATTTATTTCTTAAAAATACTATATTACACATTCTGAAAGTAGAGGGGATGAATCTAAGGTTTTATATTTAGAATGTATGTGCTGTGAGAGTGGGAGTAAGTGTGAGTATGCTTCAGCATGATTTTTTATTTTAAGAACTGTTCACTTGAATTAACGTAAAAATGAAATGTTTACAACATCTGAGTTCTACCATTGCTATTAACATATTAATATGTTGATATGTTATACAGTCTATGGTCCTGTCTCGACTGGACTATTGCAACTCTTTTTATTTTGGACTTCCACTGAAATCTATTAACCTGCTTCAGCGCATTCAAAATACAGCAACCAAGATGATTACTGGCGCCAAAAAATTTGACCACTTTACACCAATCCTCAAATCCTTGCACTGGCTACCAGTTGAGTCCTGCATCAAATATTAAGTATTAATGATGACACACAACATCATCCACGGAGATAATGCTCCTACCTACTAAAAACAGATTGTCACTTTACACAAACTGGTACGGAATCTAAGATCATCTTCAGTGAATCTTCTTGTTGTGCCCCGAATAAGATCCACTATGGGAAAAAGATCATTCACTTTTGCTGCTCCCTCACTTTGGAATGCGCTCCCTCAGAATTTAAGGAAATCCCCCAATACTGAAAATTTCAAAAAAGATTTAAAGACCCATCTCTTTCGGATAGCCTTTGACTGCTGAATTCTTTCTTTTGAATGTCATTTTATTTTGTGAGCACTTTTGAGCAGTGTTTTGCTTGTAAAAGTGCTATATAAGTAAATTATTATTAAATATGAAATTATTATTATTAAATATGGTCTTGTCCTTGCAGCTTCTATTGTTTCAGGTGAGTTTGGTGTCAAGTGGTTTGTGTAGGCGTATTTTCCCTGGAAAGTGATCCATGATTGTCTGGTCTGTTCCCCTACTGAAAATCTGGAATTCCTGCTGCAGTTGTGATCGTAGATTGTTGTCATTGATCTCCACTCCCAGGATTCTGTGGTGCTCACTGTCTGATCAGGGCTCTGGTCAGAATAAGCTGGAGATGGAAGAGTTGGAGGGGTGGAAGGTGCATCATCTGAGACAACTATCTGCACTGCAGACAAATCTCCTCCTCCATCTCCTCTTCTGACGAAGAGTCTGATGGGTTGGAGAATGATTTGTCTGCTGGCAACCCATTGTCCTTCGTACTCTACTCTATAAGGAGAGGGGGGTGCCCGGCTAGATGAAGGTCAGTCAGGGTTGACAGGAGTCGACCTTTCGATATCCTCACTTGCCTCTTTCTCTTCCTTCTCCTTCTTCTCTAAGAACTCAGTCATTTGGTGGGCATCATGTCGTCTGGTGGAGGGTCCCTTCTTTCTCTTCTTCTTGGCCTCTGTGCTGCTTTGATGGCAAGCATCAAGGTCGGCATCCTGCTTCTCCGGATCACTTGGATGTTGACAAGTGTGGGAAAGGTACTACACCTCTCCAAGGACATTGGTTCTGTTTCTCTATCAAAATCCACTGCTAAATGAATGATCCTCTAAGTGGTGGCAAGAACAGCCTTTAGTCTTAGCAGCGTTTCTTGCATCTCAAACAGGAGTTCCATTTGATCGGTGTTGCCTTCTGAGTCCAAGGTGAGAATGATGGCAAGAATGAGAATGTGAGCATCAGGTACCAGCAAGCAAGATCAATGGTTTTGTGCGCCGAAGGTGTGCAGGGACGTTGTGGGGCAAGCCTCTTTTGACCCTCTTTAACTGTATTGAATATTTTTGCAATGTGGCAGGACATGTTAAAGGTGGAAATTGTTAAGGTAATTAGCTGTGCTTGTATTTCTTTTTGTGCTTTTTAGGTGGAGGAGAGTTTGCAGTGGTTGTGGCTGCTTTTTCTTTTTCTTCCTTCTCTGTCATCCATTGGTGGAATTTAGGATTGTGGATTAAGAAGGCCTCTAATTTGTCATGGCTGAGTAAGATGAAGGCTCTGATGTTTTATTCTGAAAACCCCCCATGGTTATGGGTGAAGTCAATGAATTCTTCGATGGTGCCTGCAAAGTCCAGTTTAAGTTCACCATGCGGATGGATGCAAATGGCTATCCATTTGATAAAGTCCTCTAGTGATTCCTGCTGACATGGTGGTGATTTTGTTTCTGGTTCTGGATACTGGTTGTTGGGTACTGAAACTGAGGACAGCATGGAGTTGTGGTCCGATTGGTCCAGGCCTGAATTAGAACCAGGGTTGGATTGATTGACCTAAATCTCCTCAATTTCCCTCTCCAACTTCCTTGGAGAGGTACAGCTAGGTGTGGGTGGGGTTGGTGGTGGAGGTGAGTTGACTTCAGTCTCTCTCTCCTTTTCAGCCCTTTTCTAAGCAAACCATGCCTCCATAGGCCTGGCATATCGGCGTTTGGTAAATGGTGACTTCTTTTTTTTTTTCTCTTCTCCATGGATGTTCTAGTGGATTCGGTAGTCAGCGACTTATTACCCTTCCTCTGATGTGGACCAGTGCGTGTGGCCTAGCGAAAGGTACTACCCCCCCAGAGGTGGGTTCCTGCTGGAACTTGATGGTAAGCTGAATGCTGTCACCATCAACCTGAATGTTCCAGTTGATAAGTGGACCAGCATTCAGAACCATCAGAGTATCCTTTATCTGACCTATGAGGAAACTGTTGATTGATGTATTCACACTCTGAAGTCCTATGATGGAAAATGGAAAATCAAGCATCAGGTAAACCTCACACCACAGTTTATATATAGTTGGTAGTATTGGATATTTTTCTTTCACCTATTGCTGCAAGGAACTGATACTGTTGTGAACATTCAATGGCAATTTGATTTTATTATTTGTAAAAAATGACACCTTCTGAAACATGCGGCCCTGGGGGGGGGGGATGTAAAGAAGGATTAAATCTCACATTCAGCATCTATGACATTTAACACAATAGAGGAATGAAGCCATGTAATCATTCATAACTCTGTTGTCCATTGCAGAGGATTTAAATGCCTAGTTTTCCAGTAATGCTGAAAAAGACGACAAACCCTATGGTCCACTCATTTTTTTTGCTTTTTTGCTTTAAAATGAGTTTTGAAGGATTTCAAGATTATACAAAATCAATTATCCACAGAGTACAACTCTGAATTTCGAAACGTTCTGGTGCCCCTCCCCTTCAAAATTAGTAGATCATAATGCCTTAAACATATTTTAATATAGGAGTCATAGCAATATTGTGCACCAACTATCAAATTATTCTGCCTAGTGGATCTAAAGAATGATTTTAAGGTTTTTTCCTCACACAGCAATAAGTTGAAATTTGGGATTCCACAGAGAGTCTAAATATAAACCCAAAGGACTTGATTTGAACAAAGTTGAATCTGATCTCACAAAGAACGCTGGATACCAAATATCAAAAGATACTGACTGGTTGATCTGAAGAAGAAAGCTTTTACAGAATTTTTTTTCATGTTCAACTGAGTCAAATGTGTGCCCAAATATGAACCCATTGACTAGATTTGAACAAACTCAAATCTGATCCTCCTGAAGGTGCTGAATACCAAATATCTAAAGATTCCGACAAGCAGAGCTTAACTGGATGAGTGTATGAAGCCACTATCAGGGCTATAAAAAAATGAGGGTACCAGTGCAAAAGCCACCATTTTCCTTGCCGTGTTCTATATTCTGTCAAATGCAGATATTTCATTTATACAAATTTGCCCACAGGCACTCTCCAATAATTTGCAATAGAATAAATTTTGACAAAAAATTCAGACCACCAAAAATAATCTAGCCCTCAATCGGTTAAGAAGACGATTATTAAAGAATTTTTCTCATATTGCATTAATTTAAAAATTTGGGCTTTCATAGGAAGCCCAAATATGAACCCAGGGAACTGGTTTGAACAAAATGGTATCTGATTCGCCTGATGATGCTGTGTACCAAATATCAAGAATTTGACTGATTGATCTGAAGAAGATTTTTAATTTTTTTTTTCTCATATTGCACTAAGTTGAAATTCAGGTTCCCAAAGGGAGCCTAGATATCAACCCAGATCCTTAATTTGAATAAATGTGAAACATGATGTATACCTGATATCAAAAGATTCGGACTAGAAAATTTGAAGAAGATTTTAAAGAATTTTTGTCATATGAAGTTGAAATTCAGGCTCCCACAGGGAGCCCAAATAGGAACTCATGAGACTTGATTTGAACAAACTTGAATTTGACCATCATAATTGTACTGTATACCAAATATCAAAAGATTCAGACCAGTGGATCTGAGGAAGATTTTTAAAGAATCTAAAGTTAAAGTTAAAATTTGGGCTCCCATGGAAAGCCAAGTATGAACCCAGGGAGTTGATCTGAACAAATTAGAATCTGCACCCAATAAGAATGTTGTATAGCAAATAGCAAAAGATTCTGATTTGTGGTAATGGAGAAGATTTCTTTCATTTTATTTTTTAAAAAACATTGTGAGTGCTAACATAGTTATGTCCCTTGTGGTGACAATCTTATTTGAACAAACAAATTGGCATCTGATAAGGAATGTGTATACCAAGTATGGTTCAATCCAGTCCAGTAGTTTTTGAGAATCAATAATGTAAGGTTCATGATGAATAATGACAACAGATGGTAAGTAGTTAGGTAAGCTTCCCCAGATGAGTTAAAATGTTGGGGGGATATGGGGGGGGGGGGGGGGGGTAGGAGGGAATTCTGGAGCCGCCTTGATCCATAATGTCTACGTTAACATAGCTTGTTCCTTGTCCACAAAGCTTTCTAAATTTTAAGGTTAAAGCACTTTATTTGTGTTAAAACTGTTTCCAGTGGAGAATTAAAAGTAGTACAATACAGATAACTTTTTATCAATTAATTACATGTGTTTACTGGATTTTCGAGAAATATTGCTCAATTGGAACAAATAAGAAGGCATGAAGTGTAAAACTGAAAGAGTGTATAATTGACTCATACTGCAGTTCCATTTCATTTAACTGATTGAGTTACCGAACGTCATTACATCCCTATTCACTTCAATACTACAATCAAATGAGATATTGACAACTTTCTGTAGCTAGCAAACAGACAGACTTTCACAAAAATGAAAAACATGTTGTTTATGCAAGTACTCTGTGACAAATATTTCACACACAATTTAACTCATACAAGCCACGAAAATAAGAAGGAATATATTGCAGGCATGAGAGGCTTAATCATTCCAGAAAGCTGAAATTTGCTGAAAGTCCTATATATGTATGGTCCTTTTGGCTGCCGCAAGTTCTCTTTTTATAACCAATGCAAACTTAAACAAATGAAAATGAAATTGTTTATGTCTGATATTTTTACCCAAGTTAATAAAATTGATAAATTTGTCCCTTGAGGTGCAACAAGGCTTTGCAATACTTTAATGCAAAGCCTTCTTGCACTCAAGTGTTAATACAGTGAGAAGTCTGACAGTTGCTCGCCAGTACTCGGTGGTTCTCTCTGGATACTCCGGCTTCCTCCACCCCTAAAAGTGTCTGACACAAGGTGAGCCTGGTTGTCAAAAATGTTGTTAAACCCAAATGTAAAAAAATAAAAATTTATTATTATAAATTTTATTTCTTCCTGGCCATTTCCCTGTAACTGTATACAAAATAAAATTCTTCATTTAGTTGATATGATTTTCTTTCCCAGAATTTTCCATTATCAAGATCAGCTGATATGACTTCAAACTCGGCAGATATGACACCGATCTCAGCTGAAATGAACTAAGCCAGAGTTATTCCCCTTGATGCAATGAAATTATTTAATTCGAACCCATACTCGTCGAATGCAATAAGAAAAACTAGTGTTACCAGGTCTAGTGGGGTGGTTGGTTTAAAGCAATGTTTGAATGATGACGAATTAATGACAGCAATGAGTGAGGAATGGGTGGAGCTAGAGAAGAAAGAAGAGAATTATATTTATTTATTTATTTATTTATTTATTTATTTATTTATTTATTGGTATTTAACGTCACATATTTCTGCACAATGGATAATCATGACCACAACTTTATGGGTGGAGGAAGCCAGAGGACATGGGGAGAACCACTGAGCAAGGGCGAGCTACTGACAGCTCCCCAACATACTAACTCCACACAATAGGGTTAGCATTGGTTGAAGACAGGTGCACCATCGATGTACAGTACGCTTCAGTACACAATGCCACCGTGCCCCCATGTGGGCAATGGGGGTGAAGTGTCTTACCAAAGGACACAACATGGTTGCCACAGGTGGGATTCAAACCGAGGACCTCTTGGCTTGCAGCCTGCACCTCTACCAACTGAGCCACCGTAAAAGAATAGAATTGTACAGAAAATTCAATGCAAACTAAAATTCAGAGTCATAAGCAGAGATTTGCCAAAGTGGAAGAAGAAATTTTTCTGCTATACGAATATTGCCACTTGGAAAGACAGAAAGTTCAGATAGCTGAACTGGGAGAAGAGGAAACTTCAGAGTTTGTAAAAAGGTAAAAAGAATGAGAAACAACTCTGTCAGGAAACTGTAACAGATCTGAGAATATTTTACACTTATTTATTTGGTTTAATAAATAAAGAGGTTATTACATGGTTAGTTTCATACTGGTAACTTCACATCAGCCTTTGACCTTCGAGCTGATATCTCATCTGATATGAAACTAACCAAGTAATAACCTCTGAATATTTGCGAAAAAAAAGCCGATATCAGTTGATCTGCTGAACTCTCACATCCCTACAATTGAGAATCACATGCTGTTTACTTTTTTTTATTTATTTATTTATTTATTTATTTATTTATTAGGGCACTTTCAGCATCTTTGGCTAGACAGTGGAACCCACTTAACTGTATATATCTTAACTGAATAACCCTGTTAATTGAATATAATTTCCCAACACAAAACCATTTACCATACCTTCAGTACAAATTTGACCTGTTAAATGAATATTGGTTATAAAGTAAACTCCTGTTAATTGAATAAAAAATTTTGTAACCTGTCATGAAATTACCCTGATTCTCCCCTGTTTTCTTTTGTTTATAGACCGATTTGGCCTCAGTACATCCAATCGAGGCATTTAATCTATTGTATCTTGTTTGACAGAGCTCATGAAAATACTTACAGTTTATCTCTAGAATACAGGAAAGTGACACAATCCCTGTTAATTGAATACTCCTGTTAACTGAATAATTTTCACTGGCAAAGTGGTGATTCAATTAACAGGGTTCCACTGTAGCGTGACTGCAACATTGGTATGAAGTCAAGTTTAGCCAATCATTTATACCTATGCCACCCACTTTAGGGGATTTCCACTCCAGGCATTGCTTCCAAGTCCTTATTTACCAGTAAAGTAGAAATTGTTTACTTCAATAAACAAGCACAGATCCACTTCCCGCAGTTCCCATGAAGGCACTCAACTTGTAACAAGTGCTCAAATTTTTAAGGCCATCTCTGCTCACTATTATTCATTGAGCATGTTCCTCCAACAAGGGGTCATAAGGTATGTGTTGAGGAGAAAAAGATGGAAATTTCCAGTTATTCAGGAAAGTTTTTTGCTACTGTTGTCTGCTATTCATCTTGGAAAAGGGGTTAAAACTGATTTCAAGCACTAAAACAGCTGCAAAATTTCTACAAATAAATATCAAAAGCAATTTCTTTTCTTATGAAAAAATCCACAAGAAAGCAGGAAAAGTTCTCACAATAGAATGTGCCTGACCGGTAATTGCTGTGATGCAAGCAAGATACATTCACAAAGTGAGCCGAATAATCGAACTCAAGTGTAAATAAATGCTAAAGGTAACACACTGTATTAATTAATTCAATAAATTGTATTATTTGCAAATGAGAAATTGAACTCAAACAGTTTTTATTTGAAACATGGATACTGTGACAATCTCTTTTTTGACCCACACACTGCCTGTCATTTTAATTTATCAACTGCAACGAATGTAATAGTTACCTGCTGAGCTAGAGGTAATCATGAATTTTGAATAACGTGGGATGTGCGGCGAGTGTCACCAAGTAGCAAAATGTTACAGCAATGTGCAGGTTGTTTGAATTCAGGAATACTGGCAATGATCCTGGATTTGTTCAATCAATAATATGCACTGATTTGGGTATGCCCAGTAGACAAAATATTCAAGTGACATTACTTGAACAGCCAGTCTATTGTTCTGTCATTTATTTCAGTAATAGGTACCATCGAGATGGCGGTACATCATTAATTTGAATAACTTGTACCGTGCATTGAGTGACACCAAGTTGCATTGAGGTGACATGTTAAGCATGGTACAGCTTGTTCAAATTCATCAAATGCCAACAGCAAAGTTGGAAACTGACTTACACACTGCCCTTTGTTCAATTAACCCTTTACCTAACATGAAAGGCTGACAACACTTGCAAATAAAAGAGTGAATAACTATTTTTTTAATTTTTTTTTTTATGTCAAAAACATAGCTTATGACCCCCTCATTGGAACGTGCTCAATGAGCTCGTTCCACTGAGGGGTCATAAACTATGCTTCCAGGACAAAAAACGAAAAAAATGATTAAAATTGAATCATTTTTGTGTGAATGGCGCTGGCTTGTTTTGGCCATTACATTGGGTAAAGGGTTAACCCCTTACCCACTGATATCCAAATTGGTTATTTTACTTGTATTAGTTTGTCTGTCAAATTTACTCAATTTATGACATTTAGCCTTCCATCAGTTACTTGTCTGAGGTACATTTGTATTATTTGGCCATATTCATGTTGATCCACATTCTCGTTATTGGTAGTATTCCTTGTCTGTTTGAACATTCCAAATTTTTATGAGTTAAAAAAAATAAGATAAACATCCTGTGGGTTATTTATTTTTGGTGCTTAAGGTCACTTTCAGCATCTTTGACTATATCATGACCACAACAAAGGTATGAAGTCAAGTTTAACCAATTGTTTAAACCAATGCTGCACACTTTAGAGGACTTCCACCCCTGGTGGTGGTTCCGGGTCCTATTTTACTAGTAAAGCAGTACTTCTTTACCACAGTAAACAAGTACTGCTCCACCTCCCAGGGTTTCTACAGGGAGAAACTGTTGGCTAATTTGTAATTTATTTTTCAAAATATGCAACAGATAGTACATAATATGTACATTGTTTCATGTACAAACAATGCAGTAAGATTGTAAGCTGAAAAAAATGTCTGGAGATGTCACGTGTCTGTACACAATTCCTTTCGCTGATCAAAATCACCTAATTCCCACAAAATGACCAGAACTCAAACACCCCAGCTAACTCAATGTACACTGTCGGTCTTGCACTATTGTATCTTCCGGTAATAATATTTATATGAATATTAGTTTAATATGAGAAACACAGAGAATGAAGCACAAATAATTTCGAGGGCACGGAGATTGTGCATGCACAGGTAGCAGTGTCTGATAAAAGAAGAATCATGCATGACAATTGGCCAGATAACTTGGATCAGCTGAGCTAAAACCTGTATCAGCCGAGTTTGGAGCTATATCAACTGAGGATAGTTTAACTGGTTGCCTACTAGAAGCCACTATCATGGCTCTAATGAAAAGTACTGAAAGCCCCTTTAGTGGCTTTGCACAGTACACATTAGCATGATGTCTGTTTAGCAGTACAACAAAAATGATTCTATGAAATTGCTTTGTTACAATAAATCATAACAAAACAATTATTCAAGAACAAAACTGTGGTAAACTAATGCTCTCATTGCAGTTAGCAATAGAATCCTTGAAAAAATAGGCCGATGAAATCGTCAGATGTGTACCCATACGTGCAACTAGTAGAAAGCTGTATGACGGAGGGCCAATACAGATGCCGACATTATGCACACCATACATGGTATGGGTACATATAGAAATGGACTGGTGGGGTGCCTAATTTGATGGATAAAGGGTTAATATCTCCGGAGAAAATTATTAGATTTACATAAAAAACTATACAGCACAGCACATCAGTAACCTGAATACATATATAAAGTAACCTGATTGTCGGATTAATATTTTTTGAGTTATCGCATGCTGAAGAAATGGATTGGAGGAGTTCTCAATTTGAAGGATAAAGGGTTAATATCACAGGATCAAATTATCAGATTTACACCAAAAACTATACAGCTCGGCACATCAGTAACCTGAACACATATATGAAGTAACATGACAATCGGATTGATATTTTGTGAGTTACCTCATGCCAAAGGGATTGGAGGAATTTTCAATTTGAAGGGTAAAGGGTTAATATCTCAGTATTGAATAATCAGATTTATACCAAAAACTATACAGCTTGGCACATCAGTATCCTGAACACAAAAATGAAGTAACATGACAATCGGATTGATATTTTTTGAGTTATCTCATGCCAAAGGGATTGGAGGAATTTTCAATTTGAAGGATAGAGGGTTAATATCTCAGGATCAAAATAACAGATTTACACCAAAAACTATACAGCTCGGTACATCAGTAACTTGAACACAAATATAAAGTAACTTGATGATCCAAGCAATATTTTTCAAGTTATCGAATACCAAAGGGATTGGAGGAATTTTCAATTTGAAGGATAAAGGGTTAATATCTCAGGATTAAATTATCAGATTTACACCAAAAACTATACAGCTCGGCACATCAGTAACCCGAACACAAATATAAAGTAACTTGACAATCCAAGCAATATTTTTCAAGTTATCGAATGCCAAAGGGATTGGAGGAATTTTCAATTTGAAGGATAAAGGGTTAATATCTCGGGATCAAAATAATAGATTTATACCAAAAACTATACAGCTCGGAACATCAGTAACCTGAAGATATATATAAAGTAACATGACAATTGGATCCACATTTTTTGAGTTATCTCATGCCAAAGGGACTGGAAGAATTCTCAATTTGAAGGATAAAGAGTTAATATCTCAGGATCAAATTATCAGATTTACACCAAAAACTATACAGCTCAGCACATCAGTAACCTGAACACAAATATAAAGTAACTTGACAATCCAAGCAATATTTTTCAAGTTATCGAATGCCAAAGAAATGGATACAGATGCCGGACGGATGGACGGATGGACGGAAGGACAGACAGACAGACAGACAGACAGACAGACAATGATAGATGGCCACCCCAGATGCCGGCATTATGTGTACCATACATAGTATGGGTACACATAAAAAATACTCATGTTACAAATCACCTTTGAAAAATAATTCAGCACTCTACCAGTTAAGTTTAAAAAAAAGCAGAGATCATAAGGCTCCATGCAAACTCTTGACTCTTGGTATCTAATTAAATATAGCTTATGACCCTTCATTGGAATGAGCTCATTCCAATGAAGGGTCATAAGCTATGTTTTTAACGCAAAAAATGAAAAGAAATTGTCATTCAAGAATTTTGTTAGCAAGTGTCATCTGCTTTTCATGTTATGTAAAGGGTTAAAGTGAAGAAAATGATCTGCATCCATAAATCACGATGCCCTCGTGCAGTCCATTTTATGTTCTATCCTAATGGCAGACAATCAACAAATTCATAGTTGAACTTCTCAGCAATAAACTACATTTGTACTGTAATGGGGGAATTCCTGGTTTTGGGGAATGATCACTTTACTGCACCCCAAATGTATCAAACAGGGACAATAGCTTCTAAATCTTATCAGCTACCAACACTGAGTATCTTGACATTATCTGGCATTATCTAGTAAGTTTCACTGTTCAGAGGTCCATATAACTGAAGATATTAGACTTGACATATCCAGGGCTGACATTTTTCCTGCAGTTTATTTTTTTGATTTTTAGAGGTTAACCCCTTACCTAATGTAATGGCAAAAACTGGCCAGTGCTATTCACAAAAATCACAATCCAATGTTTTTTTTCAAAAACATATCTTATGACGCCTCATTGAAATGAGCTCTTTGTAATCATGGCCCAAAACAACATCTGAAAACATCAAGTGTCCAATAGGAGTAGTCTTAAACTAGAGGTGTGACTGTCCCAGAAGGGTATTCTAAGACAACAAGGGGTACAACTCTGGCAAAAATAATCCGACCGAAACTATAATTGCAGGTGCACAGGTTCCCAGGGTAGTGAAATCATTACCAAGTTCTAAAGGAATCAACCCATAAACATCTGAGAAAATCTTCAGACAAAATTCAGGTATTCTAAGATAAAAAGGGGCATAACTCTGGCAAGAAAAGTCCGATCGAAACTATAATCACAGGTGCACAGGTAGTGAACATCCATACCATGTTTCAAAGGAACTGACCCATAAACATCTGAGAAAATCTCAGGAAAAAATTCAGGCATTCTAAGATGAAAAGGGGCATAACTCTGGGAAAAAAACATCCAATCAATACTATAATCAAAGGTACACAGCTTCCTATGGTAGTGAACATCCTTACTAAGTTTTAACAAAATCGACTTATAATCATCTGAGAAAAGCTCTGGACAAAATTCTATGCAATTTAGGCATTCTAAGACGAAAAGGGGCATAACTCTGGCAAAAAAAGTCTGATCAAAACTATAATGGTAGGTGCACAGTATCCTATGGTAGTGAACATCCACACCAAATTTTAAAGGAATTGACCCATAAACATCTGAAAAAATCTCCGGACAAAATTCAGACATTCTAAAATGAAAAGGGGTATAACTCTGGCAAAAAAAAATACGATCAAAACTTCAATCGCATGGTCGTAAACATCCATACCAAGTTTCAAAGGAATTGACCAATAACCATCTGAGAAAATCTCAGGACAATATTCTACACCTGCTTTTTCATGTTGAAAAGGAGCATAATTTTGGCAAAAATAATCCAACTGGAACTATAATCGCAGACGCACAGGTTCCTATGGTGGTGAACATGCATGCCATGTTTTGAGCAGATTGGTCTATAAACGTCTGAGAAAATCTCCAGACAAAATTATGTCGACGGACAGACAGGTGGATGGATGGATGTATCCAGTATCCCCCCCCCCACAACTCGTTATAACTAGGGGGTATAAAAGATATAAAAATGTCCAGTATTTTGAAATTCTGTGAATCTTAATTGTGTAATCAACTCCTTATACAGTTATGAATGTAGAGATTTGAAACTTTTTGGACAATGTCACACACATATTGAAGTTGGGCAACATGGATTTCGATGATGGAAAAAATCTTTTTGCACCGATCTGTTTTCCTTTATCAACTTATAAAATTTTGAATGCCTGCAGTTTGGTGTCTTCAGGGTGTAATCAACTCCTGCTAAATATTTAGTATTGAGAAATTAAACTTTAGGACATGGTTACACAGCCTGAAATTTGGTTAATTTCGACAGTGTGAAGAGTGTTAGGCTAAAAAAAAAGTGTTTTGATTCTCAGGCAATCCCTCATTGAATTTGAATCCCCTCATTGGACATTTTTATTGCCTTTCAGTGCCTTCCAGTATAAGTACAAACTCAGGGAGACCCAACACTTTTTACATTTTTTGATTGATGCATATTTATTTAGTTGCGTCTCCAATATGTTTGCCTTGTTACAATTTATGGGAGAGTGCCAAAAGGCACTCTCTCATAAACTGTAACGAGGCAAATCCCCATAGATTAAATACTTTTACTTCAAATATAGTATGTAGAGCATCGAAAGAATATGAAGCATTTGAATTGCAGTACCTACAGTGTGTTTTAAGAGAAATGTTTTATTTTTCAAATTATTTGTATAAATATGCACTTTCTATATTTCTGTGTGTAAAAAGATAATCAAAATCCTCTCCATGTTTGCTCACTTTTTGCAAAAGAAAAAGAAAACTTAAAAATAAAACCATCCCCCCCCCCCCCCTCCCCCCCTCACAGATTTAAAAAAAAAAAAAAAATTGCCTGAGAATCAATTAATTTATTTTGTGTGGCCTTAACATGAAAATTTTTTTTTTTTTTCGAGTTCACAGCTTACTGTATCTTTTGGAGAAAGCTCTAAGACATATTCATCTTAAGAAATTCTCTCTTTGGAATAACTGAAAGAACTTCCTTCAGTGAGAATTGTAAACAAAGTTTTGGGCTGAAAAGATAGAAGAAACAAGAAATGTTTTTAGAGGTTTGGTTGGGAAGATATATGGGTAAATTTGTAGCGTTTATTGGATGAAAGGATAAAAAGAAGATTACTGTTTTCTGTGTTACATTTTCTTCATGAGAATTTTGTTTGATATCGGAACAATAAAACCTTATTCTGTTTGTTTATTGGAGAATTTCCCCAGGCATTTCCTCCAGTGAATTGAAACAAAATTAAATTTTCATTGCTCGAACTGAAATATTCTATAGACAGAATTTAACTGCTCGAGACCATTTTTAACCCTTTATGCATATGATACCAAAATTTGTTAGTTTAACCCTTTACCCAACATAATGGCTGAAACCGATCAGAGCTATTCACAAAATACACCATTCAATTTTTATTACTTTTTCATTTTTTATCACAAAAAACATAGCTTATGACCCCTCACAGGAACTAGCTCACAGAACTTGTTCCAATCAGGTGTCTTAAGCTATGTTTTTGACGTAAAAAATTAAAATGAAAGTGTCAATGACACTGTAGTTCAACTTGTTTAATACATGTACATGTATAGTATGTGACACACCAATGACAAACATCTAGGTAATGACCTGATAACAAAGGTACATGCAAAGTATTGTAACGGTCTGTACATAAATGCTGACCATAGCCTGTAACAAATATACTGGTAAAGTATTGTAAAGGTGGGGGACAGTTAGATGCTAAACTAGAAAAGAAATCTTTTGAGTTCCAGAGTGGGTCTGACTGAAGCCAAAAATATTTATTCGCATAGCACAGTGATAACAAAGGCACCCAAATACACTCGTTCCTGTCACAAGGTGATAACAAAGGTACCCCAGAAGAAGTTTCGTGAAGATCGGTTCATAAATACAGACTCTAGCCCGAGCCGTATTGACATGTGCACTTACTGTGTATAAGTAGAACTGAACAAATCAAAGTTCATCTAATTTGCATTAATTTCTGCACGAGAAAAAAACGCGGATTATATGTGATGTATTCCATGTTACTAAACATTCCTACAAATATTTATTCAAATCAGAACTTTCATTCAGAAGTTCTGTACAAAAAACTGATTGCATTAATTTTGGCAGAAAATGGCTCCTGGCAACCATCTTGAATTTTGGACCACACACCAAAACACTTGTTCTCATCCCACGGTGATAACAAAGGTACCCAAGAATGTTCGTGAAGATCAGTTCATAAATACAGCCTCTAGCCCGAGCCGAATTGACATGTGCATTTACTGTGTATAAGTAGCACTGAATAAATCAAAGTTCATCTAATTTGCATAATTTTTGCACGAGAAAAAAACCTGTATTATATGTGATGTATTCCATGTTTCTAAACGTTCAGACAAAAACTTATTCAAATCAGAACTTTCATACAGAAGTTCTGTACAAAAAACTGATTGCACTAACTAAAGTACAAAATGGCTGCTGGTGGCCATCTCAAATTTCGGACCACACACAAAACCACTCATTCTTGTCCCACGGTGATATCAAAGGTACCCATGAAGTTTCGTAAAGATCGGTTCATAAATACAGCCTCTAGCCAGAGCCATATTGGCATTTGCAGTTACAGTGTTGAAAGTAACATTAAATAGATCAAAGTTAGTCTAATTGGCATAATTTATGCACACGAAAAAAACCTGTATTAAATGTGATGTATCCCATGGTACTAAACATTCACACAATAAATTATTCAAATCACCGCTTTCATATGGAAGTTCTCTGCAAAAATCTGATTGCACCTAATTTTGTACAAAATGGCTGCCAGCAGCCATCTTGAATTTCAGACCGGACCCAAAAACACTCGTTCTCGTCCCACGGTGATAACAAAGGTACCCAAGAAGTTTCATAAAGATCAGTTCATAAATACAGCCTCTAGCCCGGGCCGTATTGGCATTTGCACTTACAGTGCTGAAAGTAATACTAAATAAATCAAAGTTAGTCTAATTTGCATAATTTACACACGAGAAAAAAATCCATATTATACGTGATGTATACCATGGTACTAAACATTCATACAAAAAATTATTCAAATCGGAGCTTTCATATAGAAGTTCTGTGCAAAAATCTGATTGCACCTAATTTTGTACAAAATGGCTGCCAGCGGCCATCTTGAATTTCGGACCCGACCCCAAAACACTCGTTCTCATCCCACGGTGATAACAAAGGTACCCAAGAAGTTTCGTAAAGATCGGTTCATAAATGTGGCCTCTAGCCCGAGCCGTATTGGCATTTGCACTGACAGTGCTGAAAGTAACACAAAATAAATCAAAGTTAGTCTAATTTGCATAATTTAAGCACGAGAAAAAAAAACGTATGATATTTAATGTATCTCATGGTACTAAACATTCATACAAAAAATTATTCAAATCAGAGCTTTCATATGGAAGTTCTGTACAAAAAACAGATTTCTGCATTGTCGGTACAAAATGGCGGCTGGCAGCCATCTTGAATTTTGGATCGCACCCAAAAACACTCGTTCTTGTCCCACAGTCATAACAAAGGTACCCAAGAAGTTTCGTAAAGATCGGTTCATAAATACGGCCTCTAGCCCGAGCCGTATCCAATTGTTGACGTACGGACAGAAGGACGACGGTCCATGACAAAAGCTCAAATTTGGCTTCACCAAAGTTGAGCTAAAAATTAGTTATTCAAGAATTTTAATTGCAAGTGTCGTCTGCTTTTCGTGTTAGGTAAAAGGCAAAGTATTTTTTTCATTATTTTTTCAAAAAATTTCAACAAAACCATATCACTTTTTCAGAACATAATTAATTAATTTTATCATCTCTGATATTTGTAAAGATAACTGGGACTTTTCTAACACCATTGGGAAACGGTCCAGGGCCCTTGACACTGGGAAATTTGCATCGTAAAAGACCATATTTGTGAATTTGTATGTGTTATTGAATAAACTGAATCAAGCACTTTGTTAAAACTTTCGGTAACAACATAAATACATGTATGTTTTGGTTATTCAAATCAAGATGCAAAACTTGTCTGCAGGCGCATTCATAGAACACCCCCAACATGATGCCCTCCAAATACGCTGGCTGACATGGATAGTCAGTTCATATAGATTCATCCCATTATCACTCTCGGAACGACGTTGCGTGCTTGATGGGACCTGGCACCGAGTAATGGAGTGCCCCTAAGAGCAGTTAGTTTCGTACCAATGTATTAATCCCAAACCACCAATCTCCCACTGGCTTTTGTGCTGGAAAATATCCTGCAAATGCATCTTGGCAATGAAAAAATTCAAGCCCCAGTCCCAACTTAGCATCAGATACTTTTTTTCCAACCATTTGGTCACAGGGTTTGCAACTACATTTTCTTCCAGGGGGTGTGGGTGGAGGGGTGGGGGGTGGGTGACAGGTAGACAGCCAATCTGGCTATGCCACCCCTTACAGTATACTATCTACTAAACTTATGAAATATATGTATTTGTGACCATTAACTATGTGTACTGTGAATAAATTATCTGAATCCTTAGATTGTCCTCTCTGGCATGTTTGTTTGTTTATTTATTTTTCAACTGCCAGAGTCACATTGTGTTGGACAGTTTTATGGGTGGAGGAAGGTGGAGTACCTGGAGAGAACCACCAAACAATTGTCAGACTCTCCCACTTACTAACTCTGTAAGGCAGAGTTTAAGCAACAGTTGAAGGCACTGATAAGCAATACGCCTTTATACACAGCACCATCAAGCTCCCATATGAGCAATCAGGATTAAGTGTATTCCCTAAGGACACAATTCAATTACTGCTGGTCTGGTTCAAACCATCTACCTTTTGGTTTAAAGTCCAATGCTATAACCACTGAGCCACTATGTTCCCTTCTGGTATGCAATGAGCTGTATATTCATGGGAGAAAATAATGTCATCAGTATTTGTTAACTGACTTTGTGATAGCTGCCACTATCATGGCACTATTGAAAATTGTTGGCATTAGCTTGATGTTTGTTCAGCAACAGAACAAAAAGTGTTTGTAGAAGATTGCTTTATTACAATTTATTGGAGAGTGCAAAACAGGCACTCTCCAATAAATTGTAACAAAGCAATTATTTATAAACAAAATCTCGTTAAACTAAGGCTTCCTTGCTGGCAGCAAAGGGTCTTTGAAAAAAATACTCATGTTACAAATTTAATCATCTTTGAACAAGAAAAATGTTACTAAGGTAACACATGCCCCCCCCCTCACCCCCCCCCCCCCCAAAAAAAAAATTCACCTTGACCTTACGGACCTGACTGTGGTGTGTGACACATCCACCCGTTGTCCTTTATAACTGAGCAAAGTTAGATGATTGTAGCGCTAATAGTTTTGGAGTTATGCTTGAGACACGATTTGTGACCCTGAACATATGAAGGTCAATTGTGACCTTCACCTTGCAGATGCGGCAGAAACTATTATATGCGACACACCTTCTGACTGTCCCTAACATTTGTAAAAAGTTTATCAATTGTACTATGATTCGTTTCTGAGTTATGGCTGAGACACGAATATTGACTGATTTTTAGTGTGACCTTGAAATGTGACCTTGACCTTGAAGGTACGAACCCGGCTATGGTGTATGGCACATCCTCCTATGGTCCTTTATAATTGTGTGAAGTTTGATGACTGTGGCCCTAACAGTTTTCGAGTTATTGGCTTGGACACACACACACATGGACACACGCACACTTCAATCACTATATGCCACCCGACTTAAGTCGGGGGGCATAAAAACAATTCAGCCCTCACTCTCCCAGTTAATGTGTCTCTTTCTTCTCCCACCATGGAGAGTGCGGTGGCTCAGTGGTAGACTGCTGGTTTCTATGCTAGAGGTCCCGAGTTCGATCCCCACCTGGGACGACCCGCATTGTGTCCTTGGGCAAGGCACTTTATCCCAGCTTCCTACATAGGGGCACGATGACGCCGTGTACTGAGGCATACTGCATGCTGATGGTGCACATGTCTTCAACCACTGTAACCCTGCTTGAGCAGAACTTGAACAGAGTTGAAATGTTGAGGAGCTGGCAGTTGTTTGTCAATGCTCGGTGGTTCTCTCTGGGTACTCCGGCTTCCTCCACACATAAAACTGTCATGGTCACGATTAGCCACTGTGCATAAGTATGTGACCTTAAACACCAAAAGATAAATAAATTCTCCCACCATGAAATGAAAGATGCACAATAATAAATATGTATTTTGAGCAATAATAGTACTTTTTGTTGCCTGCAGACTCCTTTTTTCTGAAATATATCCACCAGTTGTGTTTGTACTATTGTGAATTTAATCAGTTAGATGGATTGGGAATTTTTATGTTGGTAATTGGGAAAAAATATGCCCGGATCACATTGAGAATGGGGACCATATTCAGCGCCTCATCACCTAGAAAAATCCCTGATGTGCTCCAAACAAATGATACCAGCTCTTGACACTGGTTGTTGGGAAGTTATCTCAGAAAGCTTCTCAATGATCAGAAACCCATAGCTATACTCCACAACCAGCAAGATCATCTGCTTCCAGACCTCCTCTACTGTGTTATACAAGTAATGTACTCCAATGCAGATGCACGAAAGATAAATAAATATCATTGTCATCGTGGCATACAAGTGATTTTCAGCTCTCCATACACTCATTCCACATGGCTTGAACAGAAAGAATTTTTTATTTTTCAATATTTTTCAGAGGCAAAGTGGCTATTCAATTAACAGATTTCCACTGTTCGTGAATAATTTTTTCAAGAACCCATAAAGTCCAATTTTCAAGTACTTGATAGCGGCTGAAATTTCAATTTCAAAACTCAAGCACTATTTTACACTTTCAAAGATCAGTAAAAAACCTAACCATTTGCCCTAAATTTGTAGAAATAAGCACCACCCCAAAATCAATGATAAAGTTGCGAAAGAGTGCTGGAAAATATTTTATTTCCAGATGAAACAAAATACTGCATTTTGATTGGCTGAGAGGTACGGTGTAACTAGCAATTCACAGGAGCTTTTTTTAACACCATGGTTGACCACGGTGTAAAAACAAGAATACACAATAGCAGGCTATATGGCTAAAAAAAGTACCCATTTTTAATTATTAATTTATACCTTCTGCTTGGTTATATTAGAATAAAAATACAGGAAATTTAATATTTATGTGCAATAAGATATTACAGATATGGATGTCATTCGAACTGGCTCATTGAGCCAGTTCAAATAACATCCATATTTGTCTGGTTTTATTGAAAAAAGAGGCCCCAGGGGGCCAGAGGGCACTCACCTGGCATGGTAGCCTAAATATCAACCCAGAGAATTGATTTCAACAAGTTGCATCTGCTCCTCCTAAGAAAAGCTTATACCAAATATCCAAAGATTCTGACCAGTGGATCTAAAAAAAAAGATTTTTAGACAATATTCCTCATATTGAACTAAGTTATAATTTGGGCTCCCCCAGGGAGTCCATATATGAATCCAGGGACTTGGCTTTAACAAACTTGAATCTCACCCCCCTAAGGATGCTGCACACCAATTATCAAAACATTCCGTCTGCTGGATCTGAAGAAGAAGATTTTTAAAGAAAATTCCTCATTTTGAACTAAGTTACAATTCAAGCTCCCACAATGAGCCCAAATATGGACCTAGGGACATGGCTTGAACAAACTTGAATCTTAACCCCCCCTCCCCCCCTCCCCCCAAGGATGCTGCATAAAAAATATCAAAAGCATTCATCTGCTGGATCTGAAGAAGATTTTTAAAGAAAATTCCTCATTTTGAACTAAGTTGTCATTCGGGCTCACTAACATTCCGACTGCTGAATCTGAAGAAGAAGATTTTTAAAGAAAAATTCCTCATATTGACTAAGTTATAATTCGGGCTACAGGGAGCCCAAATATGGACCCAGGGACTTGGCTTTAACAAACTTGATTCTCACCCCCCTCCTACCCCCTAAGGATGCTACACACCACATATCAAAACATTCCGACTGCTGGATCTGAAGAAGAAGATTTTTTAAGAAAATTCTTCATTTCAAACTAAGTTACAATTCAAGCTCCCACAATGAGCCCAAATATGGACCTAGAGACATGGCTTGAACAAACTTGAATCTTACCCTCCTAAGGATGCTGCATATCAAATATCAAAACATTCCGACTGCTGGATCTGAAGAAGAAGATTTTTATAGAAAATTCCTCATTTTGAACTAAGTTATCATTCAGGCTCCCACAGTGAGCCTAAATATGAACCTAGAGATATGGCTTGAACAAACTTGAATCTCACCCCCCCTAAGGATGCTGCATACCAAGTATCAAAACATTCCAACTGCTGGATCTGAAGAAGACTTTTAAAGAAAATTCCTCATTTTGAACTAAGTTATAATTCAGGCGCCCACAGTGAGCCCAAATATGAACCCAGGGACTTGGCTTTAACAAACTTGATTCTCACCCCCCTCCTACCCCCTAAGGATGCTACACATCACATATCAAAACATTCCGACTGCTGGATCTGAAGAAGAAGATTTTTTAAGAAAATTCTTCATTTCAAACTAAGTTACAATTCAAGCTCCCACAATGAGCCCAAATATGGACCTAGAGACATGGCTTGAACAAACTTGAATCTTACCCTCCTAAGGATGCTGCATATCAAATATCAAAACATTCCGACTGCTGGATCTGAAGAAGAAGATTTTTATAGAAAATTCCTCATTTTGAACTAAGTTATCATTCAGGCTCCCACAGTGAGCCTAAATATGAACCTAGAGATATGGCTTGAACAAACTTGAATCTCACCCCCCCTAAGGATGCTGCATACCAAGTATCAAAACATTCCAACTGCTGGATCTGAAGAAGACTTTTAAAGAAAATTCCTCATTTTGAACTAAGTTATAATTCAGGCGCCCACAGTGAGCCCAAATATGAACCCAGGGACTTGGCTTGAACAAAATTGAATCTCACCCCCCTAAGCATGGTGCATACCCAATATCAAAAGATTCTGCCTGTTGGATCTTGAGAAGAAGATTTTCAAAGAAATTTGCCTGAAATGCACTAAGTTCAAATTTGGGCTCCTATACTGGTGAGCCCAAATATAAACCCATGGGGCCGATTTGAACAAACTTGAATCACCCCACAATGTTGCATACCAAATATCAAAAGATTCTGCCTGCTGGATCTGGAGAAGAAGATTTTTTAAGAAATTTGCCTGAAATGCACTAAATCGGGCTCCTATACTGAGCCCAAATATGAACCCAGGAGGCCAATTTGAACAAACTTGAATCAGATCCACCCTACAATGTTGCATACCAAATATCAAAAGATTCTGCCTGCTGGATCTGGAGAAGAAGATTTTTTAATGTTTTCCCATTGCCAACAAGTGTTAAAAAGTACTGACTCAGCACTTTTTCAAAAGTCCCGAAACTGTACCCTATGATACAACCGATGGCAATTTTTTTTTACCAATCCTTTCTGTTGGTCCTAAGGAAGCTTCACACTATATAAAAATTCTCGGTGCCGTGCAGTTTTGGAGATATGGGTGTTTTAATTTTTTTCTATTTTTAGCTCCTGCGGTTCCCACAGGGCTGCAGGAAAACATTTTTTGGCATAAATCATGTACTTATAACCCAATAATACCTCATATTAAATTTGGTTCAAATCGGCCTCTGGGTTCAGAAAATAGAAATTTTGGGCGGGGCAAAAATTCGTGCCCCTCTCAGAACAAAGGTAAATATTGCCCGTCAAACTTCTCTTGAACAAACTTGAGTCTACACCTCAAATGGAAGCTGCATACCAAATATCAAGTCTCTGCTATGGCTGGTTCATGAGAAGAAGATTTTTAAAAATTTTGTGCATTTTGGCCCCACCCCACTCCACATATGAGCAGAAATCCAATTTGAAGAAAAACCCAAATGCCCCTATATAACCACTACTTACATGAAATTTAATTAAAATGTGGCCAGGGGTTTAGGAGAAAGAGGCTCAAATACCACCTTCACGCAGGACCTCGGATGACAGACGACGGACGACAGATGACGGACGACAGACGGACGGATGGATGACGGACGAAGAGTGATAAGAAAAGCTCACCCTGACTTTCAGTCAGGTGAGCTAAAAACTTACAAAGTACAAATTTACTGTCAGTTTTTAACAACAATGTAGGTTAAATAAAGTATTAAGTACACCAAAATGTTTGGAAATAAATCTGTGATCCTTGTGTTTTCCAGGGTGTAGGGGAGTTTACACTGGTCTGGGAACACACACACCCTTTGGCTTCGCCTCAGGGTGTATGAGTTCCCAAACCAGTGTAAATTCCCATACATCCTGGAAAACACAAGGATAACTAATAATGTAACAAGTACCATTTTCATTTCTTCATTTTCATCGCATTTAATAAACAGGGTGATAAAGTAAAAGGTTTTATAGTTTGGGAAATCAGCAGTACAGTTTTTTTTCATAATCCATTCCTTTGCTTGTTATATTCCAGTGAGATGAACTGATTCATTTTCTAATTGGAAAAACTACAGTTGTCTGGTCCAGAAAGTTTCAGATTTGATTCCCAGGTGAACTAGAATTACATGGAGTTTGAAAGCTTTCATTGTTAGTTGATAGACCAATGCATTTGGAGTTCATCAAATCATCACCTTATTTTGTAACTAATGACAGGAACAGTTCTGCCACTGTTGTCACTGGTCCAGATAGAAACAATTTTGGTCAAAAAACCCTTTTAAGTATCCTGGGAACATTTATAGAAAACAAGAGAATACAGATGATTTTAAAACTAGTGTGCAACAATGATTTTTTCTTATGACAGCAAACTTACAAACAATATATAATAATAATAATAACTCTTTGGCCAGCCGCTGATTTGTCGCGGTCCTCATAAGAGAAGGCCATCATTCCCCCTGTACCCCATCCCCTCTTCCCCTCCTCTCCTCCCAGCATTCAGATATAAACTGCTTAATAGTGTCCCTCACTTCCTCTTTTTCAATTTCTTCAATAAGCATTCCTACCCTCTCCCTCGTGTCCCCCTTCAGCCATCTATCCTTTGTTTCTTCACCCCACTTCTGCATTATTCTTCCAGTAAATTTTATTCTATGAGGTATATACTGTGGGCATTCCAAGAGAAAATGTTCCAGGGTCTCCACTACTCCAGAGTGGCACATTTGGCATCCCTTTTCTCCATCTCTCCCAATTTTTCCCCGAAGCTCCAGTGATCTCGATCTCAGTTTGAACAGCAGTGACCCTCCAAAGGTGCCATCTAGGTACTTCTCAAAAGCTGGCTTTTCTTTATATTGTAACCCCTGCAGTGATCTTTTCACGCTAACCCCTGCTCGCCAGTTTCGATTGCAATCTTCCATGACTCTCTCTTTGACAAACCTTTTGCCTTCTTTCATTCCTACTTCTATGTTTGTGACCTCTATAGAGTAATTGTCCATTAGTTCCCTCACATGTTTTGACCACCCCATATCTATATTAGAATTCCAAATGGTATCGAGCATCAATTTGCACCACCGGTTGTCAGGCAGGTTTCTCAAGTAGTTAAAGTAACACAGTTTTCCCAAATCTACCCTGTCCTTGATTTTCATCCACCCAAGCTCCCCCCTTACTGCTTCCAAAGCTGCAGCATTACTCGACCCTGTTATCCATCTGCCGGCATCATTCTGAGTACTTTCCAACTTCTTAATAACGGTTTGGTTTAATGGAATCACGTCCGTGCCATACGTTATACTTGGTAAACCCACCCTCTCCCACAGTGTTTTCCCCACAAAGACCTTGTTGAAACTATTTTTCCCTAAAAGTTTTAGTTGGTTCAGAATTCTTTTTCCCTTCAGAATCAGTTTGGCTGAGTAATTTCTGTACACCCCTCTTCCCGTTATATTTATGCTTACCCCTAGATACTCATACTCTCCCGTTTCTCCTACAGTGATTTGTTTGCTTTCCCCTTCGGGGATTGAGAACTCCCCCACTCTCCATCTCTTCGTCATATCTACCTTGCGTCCAACGGGTATTACCTTGCTTTTATTTTCATTTAGTTCGAGCCGCCAAGTGTTCCCATATCTACCAACAATTTCCAGCAATTTCTCTAGCCCCTGTTCAGTTCTAGACATTAACACCATGTCGTCCGCAAAGAATAAGCCTGGTACCTTTATGTCTCCAACATTTACCCCCTCCGCACTCTGAATTAGTTCGTCCCCTAAATCTTTAACATACAATGCAAACAAAATCGGTGAAAAGATACACCCCTGCTTGAGGCCTATATCCATAGGGACTCGTTTTGTAGTGATACTCCCTAGACTGAGTTGGCTTTGCACATCTGTATACAGTGCTTTCATGATTCCCACAAAGTCACCCCCCAGTCCGATGCCCTCGAGCTTTCGCCACATACCTTCCCTCCACACTCGGTCGTACGCTTTTTTCACATCTAGAAATGCCAGAAACATCTTTTTCTTTTCAGCCTTTGTTGATTCTATCAGTTGGGTGAGTGTAAATAGGTGATCAGTGACTCTTCGTCCTTTCCTGAAACCATTTTGAATTTCTCCTAAAAAACCTTTCTCTTCAATAACTTCCTCAAGTCTACCGTATATGACTTTACAGAATACTTTTCCGATGTTACTACTAACTGATATCCCCCTATAGTTATCTAGAACTTCCTTATCCCCCTTTTTGTGTATGAACGACACCTTACTTTCCCTCCACTCTCTGGGGACCTCTTGCTTTCGCAGAGCCAGGTTGAAAAGGTTTGTCAGGACTTCAATAAGTGCCTCCCCTCCATTTTTGAGGAATTCGTTCGGAATTTCATCAGTCCCTCCCGCTTTACCATTTTTTAATTTCGAGACCACGTTCCGCACTTCTTCTGCCGTTATTTCACTACATACACGATTGGATAGGTTCTCCTCCACCAGTGTATTTCTTTTTGGTGGGGACCCACTGCCCCATCGCCTATCGTTTATCTTTTCCCAGTGCTTGACTAACTCTGAAGCGATACGGCCTTTATCTTCTGTACTTTCCCCATCCACTTTGATACTCTGCACACTACTTTTCCCCCGTTTATTTACCCAGTTCCAAAATACGTTTGAGCTCGAACCCCCCGTTTTCTTTATTGTTCTGGCAAGACTGCAATTGCGCTCCTTCCTATTATTATTCTTTATCTCATTCACCTTTTTCCGTGCCAGTTCATATTCTCCTTTCATTAGTCTCGTGTCATTGTTATCCACCCCTTTAAGCTTCCTACTTCTTCTGTAAGCAGCGCATTTTACCTTCCTTTCTTTTATAGCCCTTTTCAGTCCCTCGTTAACCCTGTATCCGAGTTCTCTCGTTGGGACCCTCACCCTTCCTATACAATCCTTCCCTGCCTCTGTTAGGCTATTTACTATGCCATCTGAAATACTCTGGACATTTGCATCCCTAGGTATACATTCAAGACTTGGTTTTAGTTTTTCCCGAAACTGCTTCCAGTCGGCTCCTTGTTTTAGTCCCCAAACTTCCTTGAAGGTATTTCTGTCTCTATTCGTCTTTTTGCCCATAATCTTAACTGTTATCAGGTTGTGATCACTACCCAAGTCATTTTTTCCCTCGTCATCTATTTCTACATCTATAACCTCCCTCCATACGCTAACGTCAGTGAGTATATAATCAATTATTGTTTTCTTATCGTTCCTCTCCCAGGTCCATTTACCCTTACATTTCGCATCCCTGTTCAGGATCTTTAAACCAAGCTCTTTTGATAGGTCCAACATCTTCCTCCCATTTGTGTTAATTTTCCTATCACCTCCCTGTATGCCCTCCTCCTTATCCCCGATGTGCCCATTGAAGTCCCCCATTAGCACAATACTGAACCCTCTGCTTTCAAGCTCTGTGATATTCGATCTAAGAGTTGTATATATTGAATCATTCCACTCAGGCTTACTTCCCTCCACTGCTAAGTATACAACACCAACGGCAACACTCCTGCTTCCTAACTTGATTTTTGCCCAGACTATTTCGTTGGATACTGGAATCTGAGTCCTTGCTTCTGTGAGATCTGTAATCAATGAGGGCTGTAATTCCTCTTTAGCGTAGATGCCAACACCCCCACCCCGTTTCTGACCCTCAGTTCGCCCAACTCCTATCCACACGCAACCCTTCATCTGATCAACCCGTTCATCCCGTCGTATCCACGTCTCACTTAGACCAATGATATCGAAGTCTCCTTCTTCCATCATTGTTGATATTTCGCTTACTTTCTTGTGCAGACCCTGGATGTTGCAGTACCCAAACTTAATGAATCTTTGTTTTTTGTCATCACTGGCACATTAATATACCCCTGGTATGTCCCTGTGTTGTGCATGTTTGTTGTTCTTCCTATGTTCCCAGCATTTGTGCCCCTCTGGGTTATCGGCTGTGGTCCCCTACCCCCCTTTTCTCCAAAAAAGGCCCAGCCACCTGTAAAATTTTTTGGCCCAACAGGTCTGTACCCATCCTACTTAAATGCAATCCGTCTCGCCCATACAACTCTCCTTGTCCCCAGAATGAATCCCAGTGGTCAATGAAATGTATTCCCAAGTCTTTGCAGTGATCTTCCAGCTCCTCGTTTAGTGCCATAATCCGCGAGTTCCTCTCATTCCCACCACCCATAACGGGGAGCACCCCTGAAACGATGATCCGAGCATTCCTGCTAAGTAACTTACTAATTAGGTCCTTGTATGTGTCCACCAAACGAACTGATTTCCTCTCCCTGATGTTATTGGACCCCACATGTAATACCACTACCGGATCAGGCCCCGACCCAGCTACAATACCGTCCACTCTATCCCTCAGGTCCTCCACTTTAGCCCCCGGAAAGCACAGAACTGTTCTATTTTTACTGTCCGGACCACAGACAACCTTGTCGATCCCCCGAACTATGCTACTTCCCGCAACCACCAACTTACTTTTGGCCCTCGCCCTATTTATCTCCTCTAGTCTCCTATTGTTTACAGCGTCCTCTTCCTCTCCAACAGCCCCACTCGGAATCACTATCGGTATCGGTATCTTTGACCTAGGATTACTCCTATCCTTGTCCCTCCATCTCTTTCCAGGCCCTGAACTACCTGGACTACTCCCCTGGTCTTCTTCCGGATCCCTCCTCCTTTTTCCTGGCCTAGACCCCAAGCTACTATCTGTTGCAACTACCTCCATCCCCTCCTCTGACTCTTCCGAATCGAGCACACATATATTATTTGATACAATGGAACCCTGTTAATTGAAAAGCCACTTTGCAAGAGAAAAATATTCAGTTAACAGAAGTATACAATTAACAGGAACAGTGTAATTTTTCTATCATTTAGTTATGTATTTGTTTATTGGTTTTTGAGGTCACTTTCAGCATCTTTGGCTATATCATGACCACAACATAGGAATGAAGTAAAATTTAGCCAATCATTTATGAAGTAAAATTTAGCCAATCATTTATACCTACACTGCACACTTTAGAGAACTTCCACCCCATGCATTGGTTCCAGGTCCTATTTTACAAGGACAGCAGAACTTGTCTACCAAAATAAACAAACACTGCTCCACTACCTGGGGTTCCCACAGAGGAATGTTATAAACTAAACATTTCTTCTATTATATCTTGTTTGACAGATCTCACTGAGCTCACTGAGTAATTCTTTGACAGATTACAAGATTTTTTATTCAAATATAATTAGTTTTCTTTTTTACCTACATGCAATTAACTCTTAACCCACTCAATATTTTCAAGATATTTTTTATCAAATCTAGTGATGGCTGCCGTTAAGCTGTCATGACTAGATTTGATGAAAAATTAATCTAAATGTAACACAAGAAATCATTGGTGAAAAAATCCAAGAAAATATGATTAAATGTGCCCAAATTATACTTATTTTCTTGAAAAGAGAAACTCTGTGCTGGACAAGAATATCCGCAGCAGCATGCTATGCAAAAAGTTAACAGGCCAAATTTGTACTGAAGGAATGGTAAATGGTTTGGTTATATACATTCAACAAGATTATTTAATGAAAAGATTTTCAATTATGTGGGCTCCACTGTACCTGCTATTGTGTTAGGTACCAACAGTTTTGTGGCTGTCATTCCAAACTTAGCACCTGTCACATAGTATTTGTGGCCATGCTAAGAAAACAAAATGGAATTTTGTATTTACTACTAAGCCATATCACTCAATGGTACACAATTTATTGACAATTTTCTTATATTTTATAGCAATAAAGTATTGAATGGACATATAAGGCAGCAAAGTTGATCAGGTCATGAATCTTATATTTTAATCTTTATCAGTAGGTGCAAAGTTACATATTATCTTTTCTGTGACATCAGGAGGATGGTGTTCCCAGTTTTATGGAAGTGTACACCAACTATTATGTTCAAAGTCGATGCATCCACACATCCAATTACCACAATTTATATAAAGAACTATTTATAGTAGAACAGAATACCAAGGGCTTTGAATGAATCACAAAAACCGGGACTGACTGTTAAGGGTATCACAGAACTAAATATTTTCCCATAGGCGACCATTATAATGTTCAGGTGGAAAAAAATATGATTGCATCACTTTAATTTTGGCATTCAAATATCTCTGTCAAGTATAGCCCTTCAGATGACTTTTTCTGATCTGAAAACAAGGGGTCATGCAACAAATAAGAGAGAAAAACTGACACAAACGTAAGTACCGGTCACATGCACATATTTTTCAGGGAATTCCCTACAAAAACACACAAAAAGTAAATTGTATTTTTTAGGTCCAAAAGTCATCAAATCACCCTCTTTTTTATCAGGAATATTCAACAATAATGCAAGATGTCAATAGAATGTTTCAAACATTTATTGAAACAATGGATTTTCCCATGGCTGTTTATTTTTAGAGATTGCATCATTTCCGAGTGTAACATTCTAAGGCGGTTCACTCTAATTTCAATATTTAGTTCCGCGATACCTTAAATAAACCATGTGTCAACCATTTGTATTTCAAACATAAACTCCTACCATGCTATTAGAGGCTGAATATGCACACCAGTACAGAATCAAAGCCAACCTCCTTGATTTGGAGGCTATTCATGTGGATGGACCATGTCTAGTATAACTGTTTTCCATAAACTGCCATGAGCATGTTTCATTTTTCAACATCCAGTCTTCCCAATGTCAGTCAGACCTCATTTTTAACATATTATTTCCTTTCTAGTATTTGAACTGAACCACTTTCAAACAGTATGAGGGATTTTGCAGTCAACATTGTTTGGCCAGGACATATCACCTCAAAAAACATTTTACCCACTTTACTGTACATGTTTGGACTTGAACTCTCACCAGATGCAAGCTTAGTATCCAACTCCCAATACTTCCGAATTTAAACAAGTATCGATTGAAGTCACAGTATATTTCAGGAATATTTAATATGCGTTTTTAGCTCACCTAGCCTAAAAGGCCATGTGAGCTTTTCTCATCACTTGGCGTCTGTCGTCCATAAACTTTTCACATTTTCATCTACTTCTCTGTAACTGCTGAGCCGATGTGAACAAAACTTGGAAGGAATGGTCTTTGGGAGGTCCTCTACAAAAGATCCTCATTTTGCTCCCGTCGGATGAAAAACATGGCTTCTAGAGGCATTCTTTGATTCTGGTTGGTGGATTTTCAAAAATCTTCTCATCTGAAACTGCCGGGCCAAATGTTTTGAAACTTCATTTAAATGATGACTGGGACCCCTCTCTACCAACGATCCTCATTTAGTGTTGATCGAGTTGCAAACATGGCCGTAATTGCAATTGCAGCTTACAGTTACTATAGAAACACTATGGGAAATCACATTTTCATCTTCTTCTCTGGAACTACTAAGCTGACGTGAACCAAACTTGGCAGGGATGGTCTTCGGGAGGTCCTCTACAAATGATCCTCATTTTGTTCCCGTGGTTTGAAAAACATGGCCACCAGAGGCATTCTTTGATTCTGATTGGTGGATTTTCAAAAATCTTCTCCTCTGAAACTGCCAGGCCAAATGTTTTGATACTTCACATCAATGATGACTGGAATCCCCTCTACCAACGATCCTCATTTAATGTTGATCAGGTTGTAAACATGGCCACAATTGCGGCTTATAGTTACTGTAGAAACCCTATGGGAAATCACATTTTCATCTTCTTCTCTGGAACTACTAAGCCGACATGAAAACAAATCTGACAGGGATAGTCTATGGGGGGTCCTCTATAAACGATCCTCATTTTGTTCCAATACATTTGAAAACATGTTTGCCAGAGGCATTCATTGTTCTGATTGGTGGATTTTGAAAAATGTTCTCCTCTGAAACCACAGGGCCAAATGTTTTAAAACTTTGAATGGCTGATGACTGGGACCCCCTCTACCAACGATCCTCATTTAATGTTGATCGTGTTGCAACCATGACCACAATTGCGGCTTATAGTTACTATAGAAACTCTATGGGAAATCACATTTTTTCCTTTTCTTCTCTGGAACTTCTAAGCCGACGTAAACCAAACCTGGCAGGGATAGTCTATGGGAGGTCTTCTACAAATGCTCCTTATTTTTGTTACCATGCATTGAAAAACATGGCTGCCAGAAGCATTTTTTTGATTCCGATTGGTAGATTTTGAAAAATCTTCTCCCCTGAAACCACAGGGCCAAATGTTTTGAAACTTTGCATGGTTGATGACTGGGACACCCTCTACCAATGATCCTCATTTAATGTTGATTGTGTTGCAACCATGGCCACAATTGCGTCTTATAGTTACTATAGAGACTCTCTGGGAAATCACATTTTCATCTTCTTCTCTGGAACTACTGAGCTGACATGAACCAAACTTTGCAGGAATGGTCTCTAGGAGGCACTCTACAAATAATCCTCTTTTTGTCCCCATTGGTTGGAAAATATGGCCACCAGAGACATTCTCTGATTCAGACTGATGGATTTGGCAAAAATCTTCCTCTCTGAAACTACAAAGTCAAATGTTTTGAAACTTCACATGATTGAGGACTGGGACACCTTCTACCAATGTTGATGTAATGTTGCAAACATGGCCACAATTGCAGCTCATAGTTACCATGGAAAGCCTATGGGAAATCACATTTTTATATATAGTTCCAGGTGAGCGATTAGAAGCTCTTTAGAGCCTCTAGTTTTTTTTAACTCACTGCGTTGAAAAAATTTTTGGGGTTGTAAGAAAAAAATAAGGCTCGGTCGGGAAACCCCAACCACACATTATTTTACTTGACCTTAGAGGACTTCCACTACAGGTGTTGGCTACCAGCTCCTATTTTGCAGTAAGCCCTTTTCCTGGGGGTGTGGAGGGGGAGGGGGGGGGGGGGGTGACAGATCTGACTATTCATTTATTTATTTAATTGATGTTTTATGTCCAGCCAATGGTTTATACCTATGCAGTCACTTGAGAGGACTTCCATCACAGGCATTACTTACAAGGGGTCCTATTTTTGCCAGTGAAGCAGACCTTGTTTTCCACAGTAATCTTGCACTGCCCCACATCCTGGGGTTCTGGGAAAGGGGGGATGGGCAGATCTGAAAATAATCATGATGATTTATTATTTTTTTGGAAAGCAAAATTTTATGCAAGATTTGCATAAGTAACATTTTGGAAAGTTCCCATTGTCTGAATTCACTAATACAAAGGTCTTCCATCTCAGTCCTCACTACTGTAATGTGATTTGAAATTCTGGTACAGTGAACACCACTTAACTGAATATATTTTTAATTGAATAACACTATTTATTACATATAATTTACAAACACCAAAACATTTGCCACACCGTCAGCACAAAGTTGACCTGTTAACAGAATATAGGTTATAGAATAAACTCCTGTTGAACAAATACTCTTGGAATCTGTTGGAAGAATTATTGCAATATCCACTGAATTCCTGACATTTACAGACATTTCTGGCCTCAATACACCCAATATAACTCAGTGAGCTCTGTCAAACAAGATATAATAGAAACCAGAGGCTCAAGTGAGCCTAAAACGCTCACCTGGATCAACATGTCAAAAGAGATGAGTGTATCAGTAAGTGATCAACAGGAAGAGCAATTGTTTGATTTGCTATGACACAACCAAAGAAAAAAAAAAAAGTTTGTTCATGGCATCAATAAAATCTTTGGAACCCACATTGCAGTCTTGAGAGGAAGGTTAAATTAAAGACATGCATACAGAATCACATAAATGTTTCCAGCATTGAAAGGGTTCATTCAACATGAAATAACATATATGTGCACAGTAGTGAAAGAGTTCACCATGAAATAAAATCTTTGGAAAAACATACTGAAGACATGAAAGGGTTAAATTAAACATATTCATACAGGAATCAGATCAATTTTTTCCAAGAAACCAGAAAAATACATATACAGCATCAAAAGGGTTTGCTATTATTATTTATTTATTTATTTATTGGTGTTAAGGTCACATACTTATGCACAATGGCTAATCATGACCGTGACAGTTTTACTGGTGGAGGAAGCCGGAGTACCCGGACTGTCCCGGAGAGAACCAATGAGTAACGACGAGCAGCTGCCAGCTCTCCAACATCGTAACTCTGCACTGCAGCACAGACAGGGTTAGACTGGCTGAAGACATGTGCACAATTGACGTGCAGTACACCTTAGTACACAGCGTCATTGTGCCCCCATGTGGACAATCAGGGTTAAGTGCCTTGCCCAAGGACACAACGTAGGAGTCCAAATCGATCACTCAGACGGTCACCCATCCGAGGACTAACCAGGCTCGACGTTGCTTAACTTTGGTGATCTGACGAGAACTGGTTACTGCAAAGCCACCACGCCCCCCAAAAAGGGTTTGTTTGTTCATGGCATCAATAAAATCTTTGGAACCCACAATGCAGTCTTGAGAGAGTTAAATTAAAGACATGCAAACAAGAATCAGATGTTTCCAGCATTAAAAGGGTTCATTCAACATGAAATAACTTATATGTGCACAGTAGTGAAAGAGTTCATCATGAAATAAAATCTTTGGAAAAAACACACTGAAGTCATGAGAGAGTTAAATTAAACATATTCATACAGGAATCAGATCAATTTTTTTCCAAGGAACCAGAAAAATACATATACAGCATTGAAAGGGTTTGTTTGTTCATGGCAACAATAAAATCTTTGGAACCCACACTGCAGTCTTGTGAGGGTTAAAGACATGCATACAGGAATCAGATGTTTCCAGCACTGAAAGGGTTCATGCAACATGAAATAAAATCTTTGCAAAACAAACTAGTCCACAAAATTTTCTGATTAAAATAACAATATTACAATGTTCATAACAGCAATTTTGTTATATTAAGAACAATATGTCAATCAAGGTTCTCAGTGAATGAAAATTTTCCTCTAGGATAGATTACTGCAAAAATGCTGACTCTCTTTTTCAATACCCTCTACTGGGCACCCTGATTGAACCGGTGGCAACTGTTTTTAACCAATCCCTTCTTCCGGTCCTAAGGATGCTTCATACCAAATAACAGTTCTCTGTTCCTTGTGGTTTGGGATATATGAGCTTTTGAATTTTTTTCTGTTTTTAGCCCCTGGGGTTGCAACAGGGCTGTGAACATTTTTTTTAGGCATCAATCAATTCCTTAGGACCCACTTATACTACATGCCAAATATGGTTGAAATTGGCCCACTGGTTCTTGAAATAGAAATTTTGGGCAGAGCCCAAAATGGATATGCCCCCACAGAGAGCCCAGATATTGACCTATCAACTTAAGTTTGAACAAACTTTAATCTTCTACACCAAAGGATGTTCCATACGAAATATCAGGGCATTCCCTCTGGTGGTTCATGAGGAAAAGATTTTTAAAGGTTTTTAAGCTTTTGGGGCATAAACAAGAGCCTGCATACGGCAGCTGCTTCATTTAAACAAAATAAAAAGGGTATAGTTCATAGATGGTCTGTGCAATATATGTTTGAATTTGGCCTAGTGCTTGTGAAGAAGATGTCAAGTTTGGAAAAAGTTAACGGATGAGGGATGCCGGATAAAAGTGATGGCAATAGCTCCCACTGATATGCACGCAAGTGAGCTAAAAATGCTCAGTTTATATCTGGAAGAAAGGAAAATGACCTAATACCTGTTAACTATATAGTCCTGTTAACTGAATATTGTTCACTAGCAAAGTGGTAATTCAAATAACAGGGTTCTACAGTGTATGCATACTGTATGTTCCGATATTACTGATTTCAATAACCAGTTCTGCACTAAAAATATAAGACTTACAAAATCGTTTTGGGCAACCTTCACAACTAACCCAATCCCACTTTACTCGACCAATGTATTGGTAACTTCTACTGATGCAGACTTGTCGGAGGATGGCATCTATGGCCAAAGATTTTTCAATTTAAGTGTTACACCAGTGCTGGTAGCGCATTTTTGATCTTGTAAACAGAGAACCTATTAACTGGTTTAGTGCAAGAAGCCACTATCAGGGCTCTACAGAAAAGTACTGAAAACCACAATGGTGGCTTTACACTGTTTGCACTAATTTGTTGGTGGCTCATCAGTGGACAAAAATAGTCCTATAAAACTGTTTTGCTACAATTTATTGGGGAGTGCCAAAATGTTCTTTCTAATAAATTGCAACAAATGTTTGTTTGTTGGTGGTTAACGTCACATATTTATGCACCATGGCTAATCGTGACACAACATTGAGATGAAGTCAAGTTTAGTCAATCGTTGATCTACATGTTGCCCATTTTAGAGGACTTACACCCCAAGCATTGGTGACTGGGTCCTATTTTACTAGTAAAGCGGAACTGGCTTACCACAGTAAACAAGTGCTGCTGACTTCCCGGGGTTCCCACGGGGAAAATTGCAACAAAGCAATTATTTATGAGCAACATATTGCTAAACTAAGGCTCATTTTGCTAGTACAGTGAGGCCCCATTAATTGTATATCTCTTAACTGAATAACCCTGTTAATTGAATATAACTTCCAAACCTGAGCCTCAAGTAAGTCTAAAATGCTCACCTGGCTCAAGTTGTCAAAAGTCAAAAGATGAGTATATCAGTAAGTGACCGGCATACTGAGCCAAAATATTAATCCAGGGACTCAATTTGAATAAATCTGAATCTGACAGTCCTAGAGGTGCCACACAGCAAATATGAAAAGATTCTAACTGGTGGATCCGAAAGAAGAAGATTTTCAAAAAATTTTCTATGGGCCCCAATAAAGAGCCCAAATATTAACCCAAGGGCCTGATTTGAACAAACTTGAATCTGATCCCCCCTAAAGATGTTTGTATACCAAATATGAAAGAATTCTGACTGGTGGATCTGAAGAAGAAGACTTTAAAACAAATTTTCTCATATTGCATTAAGTAAAACTTTGGGCTCCACTAAAGAGCCCAGATATCAACCCAGGGATCCACTTTAAACAAACTTGAACCTGACCTCCCAGAGATGTTGTATACCAAATATCAAAAGAATCTGACTGGTGGATCCAAAGAAGAAGATTTTTAAAGATTATTCCCAATATTGCACAAAGTTAAAATTCGGACTCCCATGGGGAACCCAAATATTAACCAGGGACTCGATTTGAACAAACTTGAATCTGACCCTGTAGAGATGTTGCATATCAAATATACAAAGATTCTGACTTGTGGATCTGAAGAAGAAGATTTTTTTTTTTAAATTTCTCATATTGCACTAAGTTCAACTTTGGGCTCCAATAAAGAGTCCAAATATTAACCCAAGGGCTTGATTTGAACAAAATTAAATCTGACCCCTCTAGAGATGTTGTATTCCAAATATGAAAGAATTTTGAATGTTAGATCTAAAGAAGATTTTAAAAGAAATTTTCTCACACTGCACAAAGTTCAGCTTTGGGCTCCAATAAAGAGCCCAAATATCAACCCAGGGGTACGATTTGAACAAACTTCAACCTGCCACCCACCCCCAACCCGAGATGTTGTCTACCAAATATGAAGGAATTCTGACCAGTGGATCTGAAGAAGATTTTAAAAGAAATTTTCTCACATTGCACTAAGTTCAAGTGTGGGCTCCAATAAAGAGCCCAAATATCAATGCACGGATCCGATTTGAACAAATTTGAATCTGACTCCTCTAGAGATATTGTATGCCAAATATCAAAAGAATCTGACTGGTGGATCCGAAGAAGATTTTTACAGATTATTCCCCATATTGCACTAAGTTATTCCCTATATTGCACTAAGTTAAAATTTTTTAAAGCTTATTCCCCATATTGCCCTAAGTTAATTATTTGGGCTCCTGTACTGAGCCAAAATATTAACCGATGGCAGCTGCTTCATTTGAACAAAATAGAAAGGGTATCTCCATAGATGGTCTGTGCAATATATACTACTCAAAGTTTGCTAAGCATAACGTACATCCAACTACCTGTTTTACGTTTTAGTTGAAATATTGTAATGAAAAGTGTATATATTTTTTATTTAATTATATCTTTAATGATTTAAGTACAGAAATTAAGATTTTATTTGTGTTTGACATTATTTTTTAGCTTTTGAATATGATAACCATGGAAAATGGATATTTTTGGTAAAAGAGGAAATTTTTCAATATGCCAAAAGCTGACAGAGCAAACTGGTATGGCTTCAATATCGAGTATGAGACCCATTACTGTTAATTACAGCTTGACAATGCCTTCTCATGCTCCCAATCAGGTTCCTGGTGATCCTTTGTGGGATGTTGTTCCATTCTTGGACCAGCATGGCACCAAGCTCCTGGACACTTCTTGGCTGGACTGGAAATTGCAAGCTGCAACTCATTCCAGACATGTTCGATTGAATTGAGGTCAGGGGATCTGACTGGGATATGCTCAATCCCCTCTCTCTGTCGGTATTGATGCCACCCCAGACCATGATTGACCCTCCACAATAGTGGTCATGCTCAGGAATGTTGGCTGCATGGAATCACTCTCCTGGTCTTCTCCATACCCCAGAATGCCTATCTCTGTGGTCTAGGCAGTACTTTGACTCATCTGTAAAAAGGACAAGTTGCCAATCTTCTCTGGTCCATCCAACATGGTCCATGGCCCATTCATATCGTGCCTGGTGGTGGTTCTGGGACAGCGGAATGCGAATACATGGTCTTCTCGATCGGAGGCCACCTTCGTGCAACCTTGCCCGGATAGTCTGCGTCGAAACATTTACCCCGGATGCATTCTGAAGGTCACTGCGAAGCTGGGTTGCTGTGGCAAAGCATTTTCTAAGGGCCTGAATGATAAAAAAAACGGTCTTCAGCTGCAGATGTTGCCCTGCCTCTGCCACCACCATGCCATCTTACTGGTGTGCCATACTGATGAAATCTTGCCTAGGCGGTGGTGATCACCACATGATGCACACCAAGGGCTTCACCAACCTGACGATGCATAGCTCCTTGCTCCACCATACCTACAGCCTCCCACATTTCTGCTTCAGACAAATGTCTTCTTACATTTGCATTTGCCATATTCAATCATTAAATCACAGGGGTTTGTGTAGAAATGAAGATTGAATACCCTACATATGCATACAGTACACGAAAACATCATGAAAATCAAGGGGTACATGCTTTCCATGACTGTCACGAAAAGTCTGCCTTCAAGAGAGCCAATGTGAACACTGGGGACCATCTCAATACATTCCTCAATCATATTCACCAAATATATCGCAAATATGTCACAAGCAAATTTCACAATGATGTGTCAAATATTTGGTGCTAAGCAAACTTTGAGTAGTATATGTTTGAATTTGGCTTAATGGTTGTGAAGAAGACAAGTTTCCAAATGTTAATGGACGACGGACGCCAGATGCCAAGTGATGGCAATAGCTCACCCTGACTTGCAGTCGTGTGAGCTAAAAACCAAACCATTTACCATACTTTCAGTGCAAATTTGCCCTGTTAAATGCATATAGGTTATAGAGTAAACTCCTGTTAACTGAATAAGAAATCTTGCAATATGTCATGGAATTACCCTGAAAATAACCAAATTCTCCTTCTTTATAGACATACGCCATTGGCTTCAGTATTTATTTATTGTTGTTTAAGGTCACATATTTCTGCACAATGGCTAATCATGACCATGACAGTTTTACAGGAGAGAACCACCAAGCAATGGCGAGCAACTGTCAGCTCCCCAACATACCAACTCCACACAAGAAGGGTTAGCATTGGTTGAAGACAGGTGCATCATCGATGTGCAGTATGCCTTAGAACACAATGCCACCATGCCCTAACGTGGGCAATGGCATTGAAGTGTCTTGCCAAAGGACACAATGCGGTTGCCGCAGGTGGGATTCAAACCGAGGACCCCTCGGCTTGCAGCCTGCACCTCTACCTTCTGAGCCACAGCGCCCCCACTTGGCCTCAGTACATCAATACAGACATTTAATCGATTATATCTTGTTTGACAGAATGCCAAACATGATATAATAGAATAAAAGCACAGTTTATCTCCAGAATACAGCAAAGAGAAAAATCCCTCTTAATTGAATACTCCTGTTGACTGAATAATTTTCATTGACAGAGTGGTTATTCAATTAACAGGGTACTACTGCAGTGTGATGTGATATTTAAAAAAAAAAACAAATGACCATTGAAAAGTACATTAGCATTCTACCAGTTAACTATCAATGAGTTTCTCTGTGTCAAATAATTAAATATCAAGGGTAATGTTGGAGACAGACCTCATGAAGAACAACTATTCCTTTAACTGACCAGAGAAATGTTTTACTACCAAGTCCAGACACTTTGACAGCCAACAAGATAATATTACATAAGATGGCAATAAATTAACTGACTTATATTCAGCAGGGTTCATAGACCCACTTCTGAGAATAATGGTGGTGCTGTGTACTAGGGTGTACTGGACATCAACAGTGCACATGTCTTCAACCAATGCTAACCCTGCTTGGCAGAGTTAATACACTGGGGAGCCTGACAGTTGCTTGCTGCTACCTGGTGGTTCTCCCCAAGTAATCTGGCTTTCTCCACTCATAAAACTGTCCAACACCAGGTGACCCTGGCTGTCAAAAAGTGTTGTTATACCCTAATAAATATATAAATACCACTATCCTTATACTCCCTAAAAAGATGCAGCATACCAAACAACAGATACCTGTGACATGCAGTTTGGGATTTGGAATTCATTTCTATTTTAGAACAGATGAGTTCCCACTTGCATTCAATCAATTAATGCTGCTGCACTAATCAAAGAAATGTGCCACCAACTCATATTGTATAAAAAAAACTTCTAATGAAAGTGTCAATGACACTGTAGCTCAACTTGTTAAGACATGTACCTGTATAGTATGTGACACAGCAATGACAAACATCTAGGTAATGACCTGATAACAAAGGTACATATAAAGTATTGTAACGGTCTGTACATAAATACTGACCATAGCCTGTAACAAATGTATAGGTAAAGTATTGTAAAGGTGGGTGACAGTCAGATGCTAAATTAGAAAAGAAATCTTTGAGTCCCAGAGTGGGTCTGACTGAACCCCAAAATATTTGTTCTCATAGCACAGTGATAACAAAGGCACCCCAAAACACACTTGTTCCTGTCCCAAGGTGAAAACAAAGGGACCCAAGAAGTTTCGTGAAGATCAGTTCATAAATACGAGCTGTATAGAAGTTGTGACAAAAAACTGATTGGACCTAATTTCGGTACAAAATGGCCACTGGCAGCCATCTTGAATTTTGGACCGCACCCAGAAACACTCGTTCTCGTCCCAAGGTGACAACAAAGGAACCCAAGAAGTTTTGTGAAGATCGGTTCATAAATACAGCCTCTAGCCCAAGCCGTATTGACATGTGCACTTACAGTGTATAAGTAGCACTGAATAAATCAAAGTTCATCTAATTTGCTTAATTTCTGCACGAGAAAAAACCCTGTACTATATGTGATGTATTCCATGTTACTAAATATTCATACAAAAATTTATTCAAATCAGAACTTTCATACAGAAGTTCTGTACAAAAGGCTGATTGCACTAATTTTGGTACAAAATGGCTGCTGGTGGTCATCTTGAATTTCGGACCACACCCAAAAACACTTGTTCTCATCCCACAGTGATAACAAAGGTACCCAAGAAGTTTCGTAAAGATCAGTTCATAAATACGGCCTCTAGCCTGAGCCATATAGAAGTTGTGTACAAAAAACTGATTAGACCTAATTTTGGTACAAAATGGCCACTGGCAGCCATCTTGAATTTTAGACCGCACCCAGATACACTCTCGTTCTTGTCCCAAGGTGATAACAAAGGTACTCAAGACGTTTTGTGAAGATCAGTTCATAAATACGGCCTCTAGCCCGAGCCGTATTGGCATTTGCACTTATTCTGCTGAAAGTAACACCAAAAAACATCAAAGTTAGTCTAATTTGCATAATTTACGCACGAGAAAAAAACCTGTATTATATGTGATGTATCCCATGGTACTAAACATTCATACAAAAAATTATTCAAATCAGCGCTTTCATATGGAAGTTCTGCGCAAAAATCTGATTGCACCTAGTTTTGTACAAAATGGCTGCCAGCGGCCAACTTGGTGGGGAGCACAGTGGCTCAGTGGTAATGGCATTGAACTTCAAACTGAAAGGTTCACAGTTCAATCCCCTCCAGGGGTAACTGCGTTGTGGCCTTGGGCAAGGCACTTCATCCTGATTACCCTCATGGGGGCATGGTGGCACTGTGTACGAAGGCAAACTGCACGTCGATGGTGCACTTGTCTTAAATCAGTGCTAACCCTGCTTTTGCAGAGATGTGCTTAACTATGAGATGAGCTTAACTAGCTTATTCTTCTTTGAGTTCAAAAGCTAAGTTTTAGAAAACCAAAATAAGAATTTATATGGACATTCAATTTCGGATCGGACCCAAAAACACTCGTTCTCATCCCACGGTCATAACAAGGGTACCCAAGAAGTTTCATAAAGATCGGTTCATAAATGCAGCCTCTAGCCCGAGCCGTATTGAATTGTTGACGGACAGATGGATGACTGGCCATGGCATAAGCTCAAATTTGGCTTCGCCAAAGTTGAGCTAAAAATTAATGATTTAAAAAATTAAAAATTTGGACAGGATAAAAAATCTTGCCCCTCTCATTACCAAGCCTGGAAATAAGCAATCTGTAATTTGCAGAATGAGGTCCCCAAAGGGTGAATTTACTGATGCTATCCCATACAGTGGGCCAATTTATGATTCAGATTGAGGTTCACAGAGGGTACATTTAGTGATGCTACCCTGCTGTGCAAGGTAGCATTACCAAATTCACTCTCTGGGGACCTCATTCTGAAGATGACAGTCTGCTTATTTCCAGGCTTGCTCATTTCTATGTCCAAAAGTGCTTCTCAAACTTACTTTAAAAAGTTTTTATTATACATCTAAAACAGAAGCTCAATAACAAATATCATGTCATTTCATCAATTGGGTCATGAATAGATGATTTTTGAAAAACTGAGCTAATTTTTCCTGCACACCCTCCCTAGTGCATGCAGCACAGGGATCTCAAGAAGAGGTGAGTGATTACTCATGTAAACCTCCTGCTCATCTAAAGTGCAAAAATGGTGACTGATTGATCACACACCCAAGATTTCTGAATATATATATCTGAGCTTGACACCTAAAAATGACCTACGATCTAATGGTCAATTTTTATTATTTGTCTGGGAATCTTTTTACAGCTTTGGTAATAATTACAGTATAGTCACTGTCGACTGTTTGAAATCCACAGTGGATAGGATATCTCCCCCCCACCCTGGATATGTTTCCCCCACCTAACTTTTTAAGTGTATTTTCATCTAGTTTTGTTTCTTTTACTATTATTTCACAATATTTGATTACATTTGATATTTAACAGCTAAATCCTTGTATAAAATTACTCAGGAATACATAACAAAATGTGGAATAAGGTGGGGAGAGAAATATCTTGAATGAATTTTAGAAACAGTTCATCTTTCTCCTCACCCTGTCAAAATCTTTAAAACAAGAGGCCCCACGGGGCCTGAAGTGCTCATCTTGAACAGAACACAATATAAACAGAGTTCAAGAATGAGTCTACATTAAGCAATCCATTTCCATAGAATACACGGAGTGACAAAAATAATCTGGGCATCATGTCTTTTCTTCAGTTGATCATAATGTAAAAATGTAGAGCTCCCCATGAAGCCCCTTGATACAACCTATGTGGATTAATCTTAGTTACACACCTCTAGAGGGTACTGAATACAAAATTTTTAATTCTTCAGCAACATGGCCAATTCCGGCTCCCATAGGGAGCCCAAATATTAACCCAGATTCTCGATTTGAACACAGTTGAATCTGACTTCCCTAGAGATGTTGTGTACCAAATATGAAGGCATTCTGACTGTTGGATCTGAAGAAGAAAAATTTTAAAGAAATTTCTTCATATTGCACTATGTTAAAATTTGGGCTACCATAGCGAGCCCAAATATTAACCTATGGATCTGATTTGAACAAACTTGAATCTTACCCCCCTAGAGATGTTGTATACCAAATATGAAAGCATTCTGACTAGTGGATATGAAGAAGAAGATTTTTGAAGAAATTCCCTCATATTGTATTAAGTTAAACTTCAGGTTCCCATATGGAGCGCAAATATTAACCCAGGCACTCGAAGTGAACAAACTTGAATCTGACCCCCTTACAGATGTTGTATACAAATATGAAAGCATTCCGACTGGTGAATCTGAAGAAGATTTTAAAAAAAATTTCCTCGTATCGCACTAAGTAAAAATTTGGGCTACCAAAGCGAGCCCAAATATATACCAAGTGATCTGATTTGAACAAACTTGAATCTGACCCCCCTAGAGATGTTACAAACCAAATATGAAAGCATTCTGACTGGTGGATCTGAAGAAGAAGATTTTTTAAAATTATCCCCCATATTGAACAAAGTTAAAATTTGGGCTTCCGTAGGAAGCCCAAATATTAACCTAGGGACTTGTTTTGACCAATCTTGAATCCGACCCTCATAACAATGATGTATACCAAACATTAAAAGATTCTGACTGGTGGTTCTGAAGAAGAAAATTTTTAAAGAATATTCACCATATTACCCTATGTTAAAAATTCGGGCTCCTGTATTGAGCCCAAATATGAACAAATGGGCTTTATTTTAACACACTTGTATCTGACCCCTTATTAAAGCTGTACACCGAAGATCAAAAGATTCTGATGATTGGTTCTGGAGAAAAGACTTTTTAAAATTTTTGCAAATATGCTGACTCAGCATTTTTTCGATGCCCGTTACAGAATACCCTAACATAACTGATGGCAATTGTTTTTTTACCATTCAATTCTACTGGTCCTAAGGATACTCCATACCAAATAACAGCTCTCTGTTCCGTGTGGTTTGGGAAATATGGGCATTTGAAAATATTTCTATTTTTAGCTCCCAGGGTTCCCATGGGGATGCGAGAATTTTTGTTTTTGCATGAGTCAAGTACTTATGACCCAATAATACCACAAACCAAATCTGGTTCAAACCAGACCATGGGTTCAGAAAATAGAAATTTTGGGCAGGGCCAAAAATCTTACCCCTCCCATTACAAAGCCAAATATTGCTTCACAAACTTCGTTTCAATAAACTTGATTCTACACCTCAAAAGCAAGCTCCATAGCAAATATCAAGTCATTGTACACCCTGGTTCATTAGAAGAAGATTTTAAAAATATTTTGGAGCATTTCTCCCCACTCCCCCCCTATGGGGCTGGGCATGCTGAGTTGAACAAAAATGCAATGCCACATCGGGATCATCACTCACACAAACTTTCACTTGAATTGGCCTAGTGGCTTTGGAGGAGAAGACCAAAACATGGTGTTGACGGATGATGGACAGACGGATGACAGACGATGGACAGAGAGTGTTGGGATTAGCTCAGCTTGACTTTGCCAAGATGAGCTAAAAATGTTACAAAGGTTCTAAGATAGACTGTTTCTAATTCATTAGTGTACAAACATTAGTACAGCATTCAAAAATTTGTTTTCACGGTTGATAAATATTTTGACAAGGTGAGGGGGAAGATATCCAGGCCTGGACATCTTCCCCCCTCACCCTGTCAAAATCTGAAAAAACTGTTACAAAGATTGTAAGATTGGCTAATTCAAATTCGTAGATAAGATTTAATAGTATCTCATATACAAACAAGAGGCCCCAAGGGGCCTGAGGGCGCTCACCTGACATGGTAGCCTAAATTTATATCAACCCAGAGAATTGATTTCAACAAGTTGCATCTGCTCCTCCTAAGAAAAGCTTATACCAAATATCCAAAGATTCTGACCAGTGGATCTAAAAAAAAGAAGATTTTTTAAAGAATATTCCTCATATTGAACTAAGTTATAATTCAGGCTCCCACAGGGAGCCCATATATGAACCCAGGGACTTGGCTTTAACAAACTTGAATCTCACCCCCCTAAGGATGCTGCACACCAAATATCAAAACATTCCGACTGCTGGATCTGAAGAAGAAGATTTTTAAAGAAAAGTCCTCATTTTGAACTAAGTTACAATTCGAGCTCCCACAGTGAGTCCAAATATGGACCTAGGGACATGGCTGAAGAAGAAGATTTTTAAAGAAAAGTCCTCATTTTGAACTAAGTTACAATTCGAGCTCCCACAGTGAGTCCAAATATGGACCTAGGGACATGGCTTGAACAAACTTGAATCTCACCCCCTAAGGATGCTGCATACCAAATATCAAAACATTCCAACTGCTGGATCTGAAGAAGATTTTTAAAGAAAATTCCTCATTTTGAACTAAGTTATAATTCGGGCTACCACAGTGAGCCCAAATATGAACCCAGGGACTTGGCTTGAACAAACTTGAATCTCACCCCCCTAAGCATGGTGCATACCCAATATCAGATGATTCTGCCTGCTGGATCTTGAGAAGAAGATTTTCAAAGAAATTTGCCTGAAATGCAGTAATTTCAAATTTGGGCTCCTATACTGAGCCCAAATATAAACCCAGGGGGCCGATTTGAACAAACTTGAATCAGATCCACCCCACAATGTTGCATACCAAATATCAAAAGATTCTGCCTGCTGGATCTGGAGAAGAAGATTTTTTAAGAAATATGCCTGAAATGCACTAAGTTAAAATTTGGGCTCCTGTACAGAGCCCAAATATAAACCCAGGGGGCTGATTTGAACAAACTTGAATCAGATCCACCCCACAATGTTGCTTACCAAATATGAAAAGATTCTGAAGCTGGATCTGGAGAAGAAGATTTTTTAAGAAATTTGCCTGAAATGCACTAAGTTCGAATTCGAGCTTCTATAGTGAGCCCAAATATGAATCTAGGAAGCCGATTTTAACAAACTTGAATCAGATCCACCCCGCAATGTTGCTTACCAAATATGAAAAGATTCTGCCTGCTGGATCTGGAGAAGAAGATTTTTTAATAAATTTGCCCGAAATGCACTAAGTCCGAATTCAGGCTTCTATATTAAGCCCAAATATGAATCCAGGGGGCCGATTTGAACAAACTTGAATCAGATCCACCCCGCAATGTTGCATACCAAATATCAAAAGATTCTGCCTGCTGGATCTGGAGAAGAAGATTTTTGAAGAAATTTATCCGAAATGCACTAAGTTTGACTTCGAGCTTCTATAGTGAGCCCAAATATGAATCCAGGGGGCCGATTTGAACAAATTTGAATCAGATCCACCCCGCAATGTTGCATACCAAATATCAAAAGATTCTGCCTTCTGGATCTGGAGAAGATGATTTTTTAAGAAATTTGCCTGAAATGCACTAAGTTCGAATTCGAGCTTCTATAGTAAGCCCAAATATGAATCTAGGGAGCCGATTTGAACAATTTGCATCAGATCCATCCCACAATGTTGCATACCAAATATCAAAAGATTCTGCCTGCTGGATCTGGAGAAGAAAATTTTTTAAGAAATTTGCCTGAAATGCACTAAGTTTGAATTTGAGCTTCTATAGTGAGCCCAAATATGAATCTAGGAAGCCGATTTGAACAAACTTGAATCAGATCCACCCCACAATGTTGCATACCGAATATCAAAAGATTCTGCCTGCTGGATCTGGAGAAGAAGATTTTTTAATAAATTTGCTTGAAATGCACTAAGTTAAAATTTGGGCTCCTATACTGAGCCCAAATATAAACCCAGGGGGCCGATTTGAATAAACTTGAATCAGATCCACCGCACAATGTTGCTTACCAAATATGAAAAGATTCTGCCTGCTGGATCTGGAGAAGAAGATTTTTTAAGAAATTTGCATGAAATGCACTAAGTTCAAATTCGAGCTTCTATAGTGAGCCCAAATATGAATCTAGGAAGCCGATTTGAACAAACTTGAATCAGATCCACCCCACAATGTTGCATACCAAATATCAAAAGATTCTGCCTGCTGGATCTGGAGAAGAAGATTTTTTAAGAAATATGCCTGAAATGCACTAAGTTAAAATTTGGGCTCCTGTACAGAGCCCAAATATACACCCAGGGGGCTGATTTGAACAAACTTGAATCAGATCCACCCCACAATGTTGCTTACCAAATATGAAAAGATTCTGAAGCTGGATCTGGAGAAGAAGATTTTTTAAGAAATTTGCCTGAAATGCACTAAGTTCGAATTCGAGCTTCTATAGTGAGCCCAAATATGAATCTAGGAAGCCGATTTTAACAAACTTGAATCAGATCCACCCCGCAATGTTGCTTACCAAATATGAAAAGATTCTGCCTGCTGGATCTGGAGAAGAAGATTTTTTAATAAATTTGCCCGAAATGCACTAAGTCCGAATTCAGGCTTCTATATTAAGCCCAAATATGAATCCAGAGGGCCGATTTGAACAAACTTGAATCAGATCCACCCCGCAATGTTGCATACCAAATATCAAAAGATTCTGCCTGCTGGATCTGGAGAAGAAGATTTTTGAAGAAATTTATCCGAAATGCACTAAGTTTGACTTCGAGCTTCTATAGTGAGCCCAAATATGAATCCAGGGGGCCGATTTGAACAAATTTGAATCAGATCCACCCCGCAATGTTGCATACCAAATATCAAAAGATTCTGCCTTCTGGATCTGGAGAAGATGATTTTTTAAGAAATTTGCCTGAAATGCACTAAGTTCGAATTCGAGCTTCTATAGTAAGCCCAAATATGAATCTAGGGAGCCGATTTGAACAATTTGCATCAGATCCATCCCACAATGTTGCATACCAAATATCAAAAGATTCTGCCTGCTGGATCTGGAGAAGAAAATTTTTTAAGAAATTTGCCTGAAATGCACTAAGTTTGAATTCGAGCTTCTATAGTGAGCCCAAATATGAATCTAGGAAGCCGATTTGAACAAACTTGAATCAGATCCACCCCACAATGTTGCATACCGAATATCAAAAGATTCTGCCTGCTGGATCTGGAGAAGAAGATTTTTTAATAAATTTGCTTGAAATGCACTAAGTTAAAATTTGGGCTCCTATACTGAGCCCAAATATAAACCCAGGGGGCCGATTTGAATAAACTTGAATCAGATCCACCGCACAATGTTGCTTACCAAATATGAAAAGATTCTGCCTGCTGGATCTGGAGAAGAAGATTTTTTAAGAAATTTGCATGAAATGCACTAAGTTCAAATTCGAGCTTCTATAGTGAGCCCAAATATGAATCTAGGAAGCCGATTTGAACAAACTTGAATCAGATCCACCCCACAATGTTGCATACCAAATATCAAAAGATTCTGCCTGCTGGATCTGGAGAAGAAGATTTTTTAAGAAATTTGCCTAAATGCACTAAGTTCGAAATCGGGCTCCTATACTGAGCCCAAATATTAACCCAGGGAGCCGAGTTGAACAAACTTGAATCAGATCCACCCCACAATGTTGCCTACCAAATATGAAAAGATTCTGCCTGCTGGATCTGGAGAAGAAGATTTTTTAAGAAATTTGCCTGAAATGCACTAAGTTCGAATTCGGGCTTCTATAGTAAGCCCAAATATGAATCCAGGGGGCCGATTTGAACAAACTTGAATCAGATCCACCCCGCAACGTTGCATACCAAATATCAAAAGATTCTGCCTGCTGGATCTGGAGAAGAAGATTTTTGAAGAAATTTGCCTGAAATGCAGTAAGTTCGAATTCAAGCTCCTATAGTGAGCCCAAATATGAATCTAGGGAGCCAATTTGAACAAACTTGAATCAGATCCACCCTACAATGTTGCATACCAAATATCAAAAGATTCTGCCTGCTGGATCTGGAGAAGAAGATTTTCAAAGAAATTTGCCTGAAATGCAGTAAGTTTAAATTTGGGCTCCTATACTGAGCCCAAATATAAACCCAGGGGGCCGATTTGAACAAACTTGAATCAGATCCACCCCACAATGTTGCATACCAAATATCAAAAGATTCTGCCTGCTGGATCTGGAGAAGAAGATTTTTTAAGAAATTTGCCTTAAATGCACTAAGTTCGAAATCAGGCTCCTATACTGAGCCCAAATATGAACCCAGGGGGCCGATTTGAACAAACTTGAATCAGATCCACCCTACAATGTTGCATACCAAATATCAAAAGATTCTGCCTGCTGGATCTGGAGAAGAAGATTTTTTAATGTTTTTCCCATTGCCTACGGTGTTAAAAAGTGCTGACTCAGCACTTTTTCAAAGTCCCGAAACTGTACCCTATGATAAAACCGATGGCAATTTTTTTTTACCAATCCTTTCTGTTGGTCCTAAGGAAGCTGCACACCAAATAAAAATTCTCAGTGCCGTGCAGTTTTGGAGATATGGGAGTTTTAAATTTTTTCTATTTTTAGCTCCTGCGGTTCCCACGGGGCTGCGGGAATTTTTTTTTTGCATAAATCAAGTACTCATGACCCAATAAGCCCTCACATAAAATTTGGTTCAAATCAGCCTCTCGGTTTGGAAAATAGAAATTTTGGGCGGGGCCAAAAATTTTGCCCCTCTCATAACGACGCCAAGTATAGCCCCACAAACTTCTCTTGAGCAAATCTGAGTCTACACCTCAAAAGGAAGCTGCACACCAAATATCAAGTCTCTGCCACTGCTGGTTCATGAGAAGAAGATTTTTTTAAGATTTCAGCACACTTTTTGGGTGTGGCCCTACCCACGGGAGAGGCAACTTGATTTGAACAAAATCAAATTGCGATGTCATAACAAACTATTATCTCAAATATCAATTAAATTGGTTCAGCGGTTTGGGAGGAGAAGACGCAAACACCATGTTCACGGACGACAGACGACGGACGGTGAGTGATCACTATAGCTCTCCTGACTGAAAGTCAGGTGAGCTAAAAATATATGAAAAATATCATTACTGGCCAAGTTCTTAACACATGATGTTACACACAAGTTTGCCGATCACAAATTTGAAAAAACTTTTGAAAAATAAATCTCTCACTGTCACTTGCATGATCTAGAATCTGGGCATGTGATGCAAATCTTGCTTTCAATTTGTTCATCAAAAGACCTGCAGTAAATTGATCTTTACTCAACATAATGTCCAAAACTGGCCAGTGCTGTTTGCAAAAATCAACGTTCAATTTTTATTATTCATTTCATTTTTTAGCATCCAAAACATAGCTTATTCCCCCTGGAACAAGCTCAATGTTTCTGATGCAAAAAAAATTTAGTTATTCAACAATTTTGTTTGCAAGTGTTGTCTGCCTTTCCTATTAGGTAAAATGTTAACAAAATTGAAATGCTCCATCCCAATCATCACTCACAGTAATTCCATTGGAATTGGGTCAGTACTAATGGCCAGAGAATAGTTTCGAGAAAAGTATTGTTTGCTTTTTGACTAAAACAAGAATTCCACTTATACATGTTATTGGGAGCATGGTGACTCAATAGGTAGAGATGCAGGCTGCAAGCAGAGAGGTCCTCGGTTCAAATCCCACCTACGGCAACCACGTTGTGTCCTTGGGCAAGACACTTAATTCCAATTGCCCACAAGAGGGTACAGGGAAGTTGTGTACTAAGGCGTACTGCACGTCGAGGGTGCACTTGTCTTCAACCAATGCTAACCCTGCTTGTGTGGAATTAGTACATTGGGGGTCAGACAGTTGCTCACCATTGCTTGGTGGTTCTCTCCGGGTACTCCAGCTTCCTTCACCTGTAAAACTGTCCAACACGAGGTGACCCTGGCTGTCAAAAGTGTTGTTAAACCCCAATAAATAAATAAATATACACATTATCTTTTCAACACAATAAAACTGCAAATGTCGAAACATCTGTCATGCAACATCAGAACTGTTTTCATTTATTTATTGGTGTTTAAGGTCACTTTCATCATCTATGCCTATATCATGATGACAACACATGTATGAAGTCAAGCTTGTTTATACCTATGCTGCTCATTTTAGGAGACCTCAACCTTGGGCACTGCTTACCGGGTCCTATTTTCCAGTGAAGCAAAACTTGTTTACCACATTAAACAAACACTGTTCCACCTCCCAGTGTTCCCACGGGGACATCAAAGATATGAGAACTTAACATTAGGCTTCTAAGTACTTAAATTTAGGTTCAATTTTATTTACCGCTGTCATAATAACAAAAATTCATTTCCTCTTGAACAGTTTGATGCGATGCAATTATCCTTAAATAAATTATTTTTGTTGTTCACATTTTGCCTGGAGAATTCCAAAACTTCCACTCTCACAAGACTTCACAGACAGCCTTAATCGATTCTAAAAAAACGTATATATATAAATTGTTGTCATGAAATCATATAATTTTGTCAATTACCAAATTAACAGTAAGAAACATTTTTAATGCCAATTGAATTAATGTTTGCTGAGAGTCTTGTCAGAAGCTCTCATCTGACACTACAGATTATTAACTCTTAACCCTTTAATCCTTTACCCAACGAATCGCCTGCATCCGCCCGCATAATATGCAAATTCAGCAGTTGAAAAAATATTATTTTTCAAAAAAATTTCAACAAAACCATATCATGTGACCCCCTCGCTAGAACGAGCTTGTTGAGCTCGTTCCAACGAGAGGTCACATGATATGGTTTTGTTGAAATTTTTTGAAAAATTTAAACAAATGATATTTAAAATAATAAATTTTGATATCATCTACGTTAAAGGGTTAAGGATGTATTGGCATGTGGCACAATATGGAATACTTGGTATCAGGCCTGAAAATAAGCAGTATGACATTTGCAGAATGAGGTCCCCAGAGGGTGAATTTGCTGATGCTATCCCATACAGTGGGCCAATTTATACTCTAGGTACATCATTCTGTTTTGACTTGAAGCCTTGATTCAGACTGAGGTTCACAGAGGGTACATTTTGTGATGCTACCCTGCTGTGCAGGGTAGCATCACTAAACTCACCCTCTGGGGACCTCATTTTGCAGATGACAGTCTGCTTGTTTTCTGGCTTGCTTGGCATGCCACACATCAGTTACACCTAATTCCTTCTATACACTCTCAGTCTGTTGGGTGTAATTTCTACTGCATGTAGGGACTAGATGCAGTTTGGCGCATTTTTTTGTTTTGTCTTTTTCTTTTCTTTTCTCCTTTTCTTTGGTGGGGGGAGGGGGGGGGGGGGGTTATGAGAGAATTAAATTTATTTATTTATTAGGGTTTAGTGGCACTTTCAACATGCAGGATCATATCATGTCAGACAGTTTCCTAAAGAGAACCACCAACAAGCAGAAAGTAAATGTCAAACTCTGCAACTTAGTATCCTACACAGGCATGGTTAGCAATGGTATGAAGGCATGTGCATCATCAGCATGCATACTTTTAGTGCACTTCCCAAGGACACAATGCAAATGACAGGGAACAGGATCCAACATACAACTCATCCATCTAAAGTCCAATGCTGTAACCAATGAGCCACCACATTCCTAAGAGAAATAATCAGCATTGTTAAAATGGTTTGAAGTTAGCTGCATTCATATTGAAAATAAATATTGACATTAAATCGCTGTTGTCACAAAGGGGCTCTGTTTCAGGCCTATACTAAAGTTTTCTCATGTACTCATGTGAAATATCCCTTATACCGTAAACAAACCTTTCCCTTGTCAAACTCCTGGCACAAATGCAATAAGCTTCAGGTGCTTTTACAAAAGGACTTAGGTGGGAGGGGGAGGGGGGGGGGGGGGGGGGTGTTTCTGCTCCTAATACTTCTCACAACATTTTTTTGCACAGAATAGAAGTTTTTAACTGACTGGAAATGCCACTTCATGAGTGTTTTTGCGGTAATCCATTCCCCAAACATAGTGCAATGGATTTAACCGTGTACTCAATGCAAATGATATCACAATTTTTTTTATTCTAATTTTTTCAAAATTTCAACAAACCCATATCACGTGACCCCTCAATAAAATGACTTTGATGTGCTCATTCCAATGAGGAGGTCAAATAATATGGTTTTGTTGAAATTTAAAAAAAAAAAAATTTTAAATTTTGTCAACTGCACTATATTGTATATTACCCAGATGAAGGCAGATGATTTGTTAGATAATGGGTTTATCATTTATATTGGATGTGCTGAGATTATTTATTCATTTATTTATTTATTGGTGTTTAAGGTCACATATTTCTGCACAATGGCTAACCATGACCATGACAGTTTTATGGGTGGAGGAAGCCGGAGTACCCGGAGAGAACCACCGAGCAACTGTCAGCTCCCCAACATACCAACTCCACACAAGAAGACAGGTGAACCATTGATGTGCAGTATGCCTTAGTACACAACGGCACCGTTCCCCCCCACGTGGGCAATGGGGGTGAAGTGCCTTGCCCAAGGACACAACGCAGTTGCCGCAGGTGGGATTCGAACCGAGGACCTCTCGGCTTGCAGTTTGCACCTCTACCAACTGAGCCACCACGCCCCCATGCTGAGATTAAAATGATCTATAAAGCAAAGATGATTGGTGATTGTAAAAATCTCCAATGGACTAGACTGCAACCCTCGAGTGCAAATAAGGCACCATCTGCAAGGTCTTGCACTGCAGATTACATATTGTTGAACTTGGGGAGGGGGTGGGTGACGTTTTGTTTTTCTGACAATAGATGGAGTTAATATGCTCATGCTGCTGATTTTGTGATTAAGTCTTAAGACTGTCAAGTCTTCATTACTTGGAAATCTCCATGATCCAAACAAATTATTTTGGCTTATTTGCCTCAAGTCCAGAGTCCATATAGAATGGGACTGCTGTTAAACCCCTCCATTGGATATTACTCCTACCTGTCTGGATATATTCTTGAAAAAAGCAGTTAGTCTTTCACTCAACACAATTTTCTGAACACCATACAGGGGAGCCACTTAATTGGATATTTCTGAATTTATTTATTTATTGGTGTTCCAGATCACCTTCAGTATCTATGGGTAAATCATGACTGCCAAACAGGTATGAAGTCAAGTTCAGCTAATCATTGATGCCTATGCTGCCCACTGTAGAGACCTTCCATGCCAGGCATTGGTTTCCAGGTCTTATTTTACCGGTAAACAGAACTTGTCCATCACAGCAAACAAGCACTGATCCACCACCAGGGTTCTGCAGGAAATTTATTTGAATAACCTTATTAACCCTTTATCTAACTAACTGGCCAATTCTGCCCACATAATTTACACAGTGAGCAGATGAAAAAATAATATTCAACAAAACTATATCATGTGACCCCTCACTGGAATGAGCTCATTGAGCTCGTTCCATTGAGTTGTCTCATGATATGGTTTTCTTAAAATTTGTTGAAAAATTTAAAAAACAATAAGGAAAGTTAAAATTTTGATATCCTGTCTGTTGGGTAATGGGTTAAGTGTATATAACTTCCAAACACCTACCAAATATCACTGTACACTCTTATCTTCTTAAATGGACACTGATTTTTATAATGTCCTCATTGAAATCATATTCAATCCATATACTCCATATTTATAAGAAATTTGAACTGTATTATTATTTATTTATTTATTGGTGTTTAAGGTCACATATTTCTGCATTTTTATGGGTGGAGGATGCTGGAGTACCCGGAGAGAACCACTGAGCAATGGTGAGCAACTGTCAGCACCCCAACATACTAACTCCACACAAGCAGTGTTAGCATTGGTTGAAGACAGTGCACTATTGAGGTGCAGTACGCTTTAGTACACAGCGTCACCATGCCCACACATGGACAATGGGGGTGAAGTGTCTTGCCCAAGGACACAATGTGGTTGTGCAGGTGGGATTCGAAGCGAGGACCTCGCGGCTTGCAGCCTGCACCTCTACTTACTCAGCCACCACATCCCCCATTTGAACTGTTAACTGGTAGATTGCAAAATTATTTTTATTTTTCAAAGGTGATTTGTAAAATGAGTTGCTTTTTTTCATATACCATGCTATGAACAAGGAGAGACTCAGCTTGTGAAGATTTTGTTCATGTATAATTGTTGTATTACAATTTATTGAAAACATTTTTTTCCACTGCAGAGAAAAACAAGAGACCCCAGGGTGCTCACCTGACATGGTAACCTAAATATCAACACAGGGAATTGATTTCAACAAGTTGCATCTGCCCCTCCTATGAAAAGCTTATACCAAATAACCAAAGATTCTGACCAGTGGATCTAAAAAAAAAAAAGAAGATTTTTAAAGAATATTCCTTCTATTGAACTAAGTAATAATTGAGGCTCTGGGTACTCAGGGAATTGGCTTCAACAAACTTGAATCTCAACCCCCTAAGGATGCTGCATACCAAATATCAAAGCCTTCCGACTGCTGGATCAGAAGAAGAAGATTTTTAAAGAAAATTCCTCATTTTGAAGTAAGTTACAACTCAAGCTCCCACAGTGAGCCCAAATATGAACCTAGAGACATGGCTTGAACAAACTTGAATCTCACCCCCCTAAGGATGCTGCATACCAAATATCTAAACATTCCGACTGCTAGATCTGAAGAAGAAGATTTTTAAAGAAAATTCCTCATTTTGAACTAAGTTATAATTTGGGCTCCCACAGTGAGCCCAAATATGAACCCAGGGACTGGGCTTGAACAAATTTGAATCTCATCCCCCTAAGCATGCTGCATACCAAATATCAAAAGATTCTGATTGGTAGATCTGAAGAAGAAGGTTTTTAAAGAATATTTCTCATACTGCACCAATTTAAACATTTGGGCTCCCATAGAGAGCCCAAATATGGACCCAGGGATTTGACTTCAATAAACCTGTGAAACAATCTTCCAAAGATGTTATATGTGAAATTTGAAAGCTTTTGGAGCAGTGGTTTGAGAGAAAAGTAGTCTTAAATGTTTTTCCCATTACCCACAGTGTTAAAAAATGCTGACTCAGCACTTTTTCAAAGTCCCAAAAAGGTACCCCATGATAAAACTGATAGCAATTTTTTTTACCATTCCATTCTGTTGGTCCTAAGGAAGCTTCACACCAAATAAGAATTCTCAGTGCCGTGTAGTTTTTTAGATATGGGCATTATAATTTTTTTCTATTTTTAGCTCCTGCGGTTCCCATGGGGCAAAGGGAATTTTTTTTTTACATAAATTAAGTACTTATGACCCAATAAGATCTCATATCAAATTTGGTTCAAATCTACCTCTCGGTTTGGAAAATAGAAATTTTGGGCAGGGCAAAAATTCTTGCACCTTCCATAACGAAGACAAATATATAGACAAAACTACATGTATGTTTCAATGAGTCGTTTTGTATTCAATGAGTCAGATGTGCGTAGGAAGAAAACGTTGAGACCGAAGGTCGAGACGTTTTCTTTCTACGCACATCTGACGGATTGAATACAAAACGACTCATTGAAACATACATGTGGTTTTGTATTTATTACATGACCCAAGCACCTACTGACCTAATTTTCTTTTCTATCAACGGTGGTAAACACCATGCACTTTATGCAGTCACATTGCATAAAAAAAGTCCCGGTTGGAACAGGTGGTGTGCAATACGGAATTCCGTATTGCACAGCCATATTGCACGCCGTATTGCATAAGAGAGACTGCATGGGCATGTAATAAAGCTCCTCGAACGTCTCTTGAACAAATCTGAGTCTACACTTCAAAAGGAAGCTGCACACCAAATATCAAGTCTCTGCTACTTACTGCTGGTTCACGAGAAGACGATTTTTTAAGATTTAAGCACACTTTTTGGGCGTGGCCCTACCGAGGAGCAGGGCAACTTGATTTGAGCAAAGTCAAAATGCGGTGTCATAACAAACTATTATCTCAAATATCAACAAAGGCAACGCCCCCGGTCCCCCGACCAAGATGGCAAATTCAAGGGAGCTGTTAGGATGCAATTTGTTCCAAGAGCATGGTCTTTATGAGAGGTTAAGGGTGTTAATTTCAATCAAATGATCAAAAGTAAAGTTATCATCCGGACAACACAAAAAGTGTATTTTATAAGTCGAAAAAGGGGAATAACTCCTGTAAAAATAGACAGAGCATGGCCATTTTTTAACTTGACCTGTATTTCCAACCAATTAAACCACATACTTAGTTTCGTTTCAATCAAATGATCCAAAGTAAAGTTATCATCCGGACAACACAAAAACCGTATTTTCTAAGTCGAAAAAGGGGAATAAATCCAGTAAAAATCAGTGGAGCGTGCCCATTTTCGAACTTGACCTGCATTTCCACCCAAATAAGCGGCATACTAAATTTCGTTTCAATCAAATGATCCTAACTAAAGTTATCATCCGGACAACACAAAAACTGTATTTTTTAAGTCGAAAAAGGGGAATAAATCCAGTAGAAATCAGTGGAGCGTGCCCATTTTCGAACTTGACCTGCATTTCCACCCAAGTAAGACACATACCAAAATTAGTTTCAGTAAAATCATCCAAACTAAAGTTATCATCCGGACAAGGGTGTGACGGACGGACGGACGGATGGACAGATGCACGCACGGACAGATGGACGGACGGACGGACGGACGGACGGACGGACACTGCTGATTACAATAGTCCCCCGAAGGGTTGGGGGACAATTAAATTGGTTCAGCGGTCTGGAAGGAGAAGAAGCAAACACCATGTTCACGGACGGTGGACGGCGAGTGATCACTATAGCTCCCCTGACTGAAAGTCAGGCGAGCTAAAAAAAAAACAAGTCAATGCATACAATGTAAAGCCACTAAAGGGGCCTTCAACACGTTTCAATAGAGCCACAATATAGGCATTCAGCACTCAACCAGTTAAATCACATATTTACTTTAGTGTAACTCCAGACATTTTGATGGGATTTCATTGTAATTTATTTATTTATTGGTGTTTAAGGTCACATACTTATGCCCAATGGCTAATCGTGACCATGACAGTTTTACCGGTGGAGGAAGCCAGAGTACCTGGAGAGAACCACCGAGTATCGACAAGCAATTGTCAGCTCCTCAACATTTTAACTCTGTTCAAGCTCCGCCCAAGCAGGGTTACAGCAGTTGAAGACATGTGCACCATTGACGTGCAGTACGTCTTAGTACATGGCGTGATCATGCCCCCATGTAGGCAACTGGGATAAAGTGCCTTGTCAAAGGACACAATGTGGGTCGTCCCGGATGGAGATCAAACTCGAGACCTCTAGCATGGAAGTCCAATAGTCTACCACTGAGCCACCATGCTCCCTCATTGTAACTTGGTAGGATGACTCGTTTTGAAATGATTTTACTGTATCCTGGTAAATTTGGTTGACATACATTAACTGTGAGGGCCACATCAACCTAAGCCTCAGTTCTTTAGTACAGTCTACACCTCAAATAATTCTTGTTGAAAAGAATGCAGGGTGCAGAACTTACTGTATTCTCAATTATCACAATTCTTGTCTTGTTTCGTCATTCTTTCATAAACATTGAACATTATCATTTTCATCAAACACTACACACAGTCAAGTTAAGCTATTTTGACATCAGTGTGCAGAGGATTAATAGGGCTATATCAGAAAATTGGATTTTCTCCTCAAAATGCCTGAAAAACATAGAGTTTTATAAATTACTTATTTAAAGCATACAGCATTTCACTGGAAATCAAAGAGAATGTATCTTTTTCAATTTTCCTCAGTGCTGCAGAATCAAGAAAGAAAACCAAGTATATTGCAAATGTCATAGCGGTGGATCTAATCCCTGCTGAGAGAGCTTCCCTTGGCACCAACCATCTTGCAAAACCAGAATTAGTTTAGTTTTGCAAAGCAGTTACTGCTGAAGGAAACTCTTTTAGCAGGGACTGGAACCCTTTCTATGCCATTTCAACCCCTTCTATGCTATTTGCAAAGTATTATATTCTGTTAACCCTTTACCTAAAGAATCAGTTTATAAACTGAGCAACTGAAAGACAAATTTTTGCAAAACATTTCAATGAAACCATGTCAGGTAACTCCTCATTGGAACTTGTCAAGCCCATTCCAATGAGAGGCCACATGATAGAGTTTTGCCAGAAATGCCCTTACCTGGCAAATCAATTTAAGAATATGTTCAATATTGAGATTTTAAATGCAAATAAACAATGTAGTCTCCTTAATTCTACTGAAGGGAGAAATCTCTTCTGGAAAGCAACAGATCCCATCTCGGGAAAATGTGAAAATAATGTGTTTCTTAAGATGATGGCTGTGTTACTTAAATCAACCAAGCAGTAGAGTTGAAAAGGATTAAAATAAATGAGAAATGTGGGTATGGGCAAACATGGGTTTTGTAGGCAAAATTTATCAAAAACATGATAGAGAATTTTTTGGCAAAATTTATCAAAAACATGATAGAGAATTAAAAAATCTTGAAAAGGCTGCCATAAATCCCTTATTCTACACCTTTATCATTTAACCAATTCAATCCTATTTCACACAGCTCAATGACCTGTGCCAAACAAGATTGAACAGGTTAAATTCCTAGTTGCATTATGAGAAAATATTTATTTTCTGGGGTTTAACAACATTTTTGACAGCCAGGGTCACCTCATGTTGGACCGTTTTACAGGTGTAGGAAGCCGGAGTACCCAGAAAAAATCAGCAAGCAATAGTGAGCAACTGCCAGACTCCCCAACGTACTAACTCCACACTAGCAAGGTTAGCATAGGTTGAAGACAAGTACACCATCAATGTGCAGTATGCCTCAGTACCCAGCATGGGCAATAGGGATTAAGTGCTTTGTCCAATGACACAACGCAGTTTCCCCTGGCAAAGATCGAACCATGGACCTTTCGGTTTGAAGTCCACTTCCGTAACCACTGAGCTACCGCACTCCATAAAGAGCTTACATACAGGTGGCATTCAGTTTAAGGTGTAAATCATTAGATATATTTATTTATTGGTGTTTAAGGTCACATACTTATGCACAATGGCTAATCATGACCATAACAGTTTTACGGGTGGAGGAAGCCGGAGTACCTGGAGAGAACCACCGAGCAACGTTGAGCAGCTGCCAGCTCCCCAACATCATAGCTCAGCACTGCAGCACACGCAGGGTTAGATTGGTTGAAGAACTGCGCACCATTGAAATGCAGTATGCCTTAGTACATGGCGTCATCGTGCCCCCATGTGGACAATCAGGGTTAAGTGCCTTGCCCAAGGACACAATGCGGGAGTCCAAAGTGATCACTCAGATGGTCACCCATCCGAGGACTAACCGGGCTTGATGTTGCTTAACTTTGGTGATCTGCCGAGAACCGGTTACCACAATGCCACCGCGCCCCCTAAATCATTAGATACCCTTTACCTAACATGAATATCTTGAAAGGCACTTGCAACTTTTATTTCTTGGATAACTAAAAATTTTCATTTTTGTCTCAAAATCATAGTTTATGACCCATTATTGGAATGAGCATAGTGAGCTTGACCTGATGAAAGGTTATGAACTACATCTTGAAGAAAAAAACTAATTAAAAAATGTTTTGTTTGTGTTTTTTTGCCAGGTGTTGTTGTGGTATGGACATCAATGAGGTCAGGAATTTTCATTCTGTCCTAATCCCCCCCCTCCCCCACCACCCCCACCCCCCCTCCACCCCCCCCACCCCCCCCCCCCCCCCCCCCCCCACACACACACACACACACACTCCTGCAGCATTTCTAGATATTATCTACAAAAGCTTACGGATATGGACTCAAAATGTTGGGTAAAGGGTTGAACCCAAGGTTTTTTTTACTAAGAAACTTGATTAGATATGGTATCCACAGGTGAAATGCTGAGTTCTTGAATCATTTATTACATGGGGGATGTCTGGCATTGGAATTCAATTCCATCACCACTGAGTCTTTAATTGATTACTCGGTGTCCCAAAAGTTATATGCTGTAGACACAGACTGTCCATTATATACAACAATCTGCCATCAAATAACACTGCCATAAGTAAAATAACAAAAACTATAGAGGATATCAAATGAATCATGATTTGATATGAAGCTTCAAAACCAAGTTCACTGAAATCGATTTGAGCTTTGCTAATATTGATCTGCGCCTCAGTAAACCTTGACTCTGAGTGATTTGAGTGAACTTGGTTCAGAAATTTCATGTCAAAGCATAATGAATATGAGATTCTTTTTACCAAATAATACATAATTTAAGGGGGTGCGGTGGTAGCTCAGTAGGTAGAGGTGCAGGCGGCAAGCTGAGAGGTCCTCAGTTCGAATACCACCTGCGGCAACCACGTTGTGTCCTTGGGCAAAACACTTCAACCCACTGCCCATGTGGGGGGGGGGGGGGGGGGGGGGGGGCATGGTGGCGTTGTGTACTAAAGCGTACTGCACATCAATGGTGCACCTGTCTTCAACCAATGCTAACCCTGCTTGTGTGGAGCATGCCATGCCTTGGTGGTTCTCTCCAGGTACTACGGCTTCCTCCACCCATAAAACTGTTGTGGTCATAATTAACCATTGTGCAGAAATATGTGACCATAAATACCAATAAATAAATAAATTACCTTACATAATGACTAAAATTGGCCAGTGCTGTTCATAAATATCACCCAACAAATTTCATTATTTTTTCAATATTTGCCTCAAAAATATAGCTTAGGGCCGGCCCCTCATTGGAATGAGGTTTACGAGATAAAAAATGAAAATGTTTAGTTATTCAGGAAATATTTTTGCATATGTCGTCTGCAATTCATATTAGGTAAATATACTACTCAAAGTTTGCTAAGCACCAGATATTTGACACATCATTGTGAAATTTGCTTGTGACATATTTGCAATATTTTTGGTGGATATGATTGAGGAATGTATTGAGATGGTCCCCAGTGTGTACATTAGCTCTCTTGACAGGCAGACTTTTCGTGACAGTCATGGAAAGCATGCACCCCTTGATTTTCATGATACTTCCATGTACTGTCTACATGTACATGACATGTGTAGGGCATTCAATCTTCATTTCAACACAAACCCTTGTGATTTAATGATTGAATGTGGCAAATGCAAATGTAAGAAGACATTTGTCTGAAGCAGAAATGAAGCGGGTTGTACGAATGGTGGAGCAAGGGGCTACCCATCGTCAGATTGGTGAAGCCCTTAGTGTCCACCATACGGTGATCACCAGAGCCTAGGCAAGATTTCAGCAGTATGGCACACCAGTAAGACGGCATGATTGTAGTACAGACAGGTTAACATCTGCGGCTGAAGACCGATTTTTGATCATTCAGGCCTGTAAGAACCGCTTTGCCACAGCAATCCAGCTTCGCAGTGACCTTCAGAATGCATCCGGGGTAAATGTTTCGACACAGACTATCTGGGCAAAGTTGCACAAAGGCGGTCTCCGATCAGGAAGTCCATGTATTCACATTCCGCTGTCCCAGAACCACCACCAGGCACGATATGAATGGGCCATGGACCACGTTGGATGGACCAGAGAATTGGCGACCTGTCCATTTTACAGATGAGTCAAGGTACTGCCTAGACCACACAGATTGGCATTCTAGGGTGTGGAGAAGACCAGGAGAGTGATTCCATGCAGCCAACATTGCTGAGCATGACCGCTATGGTGGAGGGTCAATCATGGTCTGGGGCGGCATCAGCATGGATGGACGTACAGAGCTCTGTGTCCTTGAACGTGGTACATTGACTGCATAACAGTATATTGAGGAGATCCTGGATGTCCACGTCAGATTGTATGCAGGTGCAGTGGGTGATAGATTCATTCTGATGGATGATAATGCTCGTCCTCATGTTGCCCATGCTGTCGGGGAGTACCGGCAGAGAAAGGATTGAGTGTATGGACTGGCCAGCAAGATCCCCTGACCTCAAACCAATCTAACATGTCTGGAATGAGTTGCACCTTGCAATTTCAGCCCGTCCAGTCCAGCAAAGAAGTGTCCAGGATCTTGGTGCCATGCTGGTCCAAGAATGGAACAGCATCCCACAAAGGACCACCAGGAACCTGATTGGGAGCATGAGAAGGCACTGTCAAGCTGTAATTAACAGTAATGGGTCTCATACTTGAAATTGAAGCCATACCAGTTCACTCCATCAACTTTTTGGCATATTGAAAAATTTCCTCTTTAACCAATAACATCCATTTTCCATGGTTATCATATTCAAAAGCTAAAAAATAATGTCAAACACAAATAAAATCTTAATTTCTGTACTTAAATCATTAAAGATATAATTAAATAAAAAATATATACACTTTTCATTACAATATTTCAACCAAAACATAAAACAGGTAGTTGGATGTACTTGGAGCTTAGCAAACTTTGAGTAGTATAGTTAATAGTTAAGGTGCTAAGTTATTTTTCGTTATCAAAATTTGATCATGTGTCTTTGCTTTATTAAAATTTATCGGAGAGTGTCAAGAGGCACTCTCCCATAAATTGTAACAAGGCAAACCCATACAGACCCAATAATTTCACTCCTAAGATAATATGAAGCACATCCACAGAATATGTGACCTTTAGGCTGGGGTATCTGCTCTTCATATTAAAGCCCAAATATGGGCTTCCAGCACTGTACCAGTTAATGAAATATATGAGAAGATTCATTCAAGTGTACTTCTAAAACCAATTCATTAACCATGTTATGACGTCGACATCACACATTTATTAGATGTGTTATGAACGATATTTCCACAATGAGCCATTTGATGGTAATTAGGCTAACAAAAAAAATACAATTGATTCTCAGGCACTGCTGCATTGAGAATGAAAGTGTCAATGACACTGTAGATCAACTTGTCAAGACAAAGACATGTACATGTATAGTATGTGACACAGCAATGACAAACATCTAGGTAATGACCTGATAACAAAGGTACATATAAAGTATTGTAACGGTCTATACATAAATACTGACTGTTGCCTGTAACAAATGTATAGGTAAAGTATTGTAAAGGTGGGTGACAGTCAGATGCTAAACTAGAAAAGAAATCTTTGAGTCCCAGAGTGGGTCTGACTGAACAACCAAAATATTTGTTCTCATAGCACAGTGATAACAAAGGCATCCCAAAACACACTCATTCCTGTCCCAAGGTGAAAACAAAGGTACCCAAGAAGTTTCGTGAAGATCAGTTCACAAATATGAGCTGTGTAGAAGTTGTGACAAAAAACTGATTGGACCTAATTTCGGTACAAAATGGCCACTGGCAGCCATCTTGAATTCTGGACCGCACCCAGAAACACTCGTTCTCGTCCCAAGGTGATAACAAAGGTACCCAAGAAGTTTTGTGAAGATCGGTTCATAAATACAGCCTCTTGCCCGAGCCATATTGACATGTGCACTTACAGTGTATTAGTAGCACTGAATAAATCAAAGTTCATCTAATTTGCATAATTTCTGCACGAGAAAAAAACCAGTACTATCTGTGATGTATTCCATGTTACTAAACATTCATACAAAAATTTATTCAAATCAGAACTTTCATACAGAAGTTCTGTACAAAAGACTGATTGCACTAATTTTGGTACAAAATGGCTGCTGGTGGCCATCTTGAATTTCGGACCACACCCAAAAACACTCGTTATCATCCCACAGTGATAACAAAGGTACCCAAGAAGTTTCGTAAAGATCGGTTCATAAATATGGCCTCTAGCCTGAGCCGTATAGAAGTTGTGTACAAAAAACTGATTAGACCTAATTTCGGTACAAAATGGCCACTGGCAGCCATCTTGAATTTTGGGCCGCACCCAGAAACACTCGTTCATGTCCCAAGGTGATAACAAAGGTACCCAAGACGTTTCGTGAAGATCGGTTCATAAATACAGACTCTAGCCCGAGCCGTATTGACATGTGTACTTACTGTGTGTAAGTAGCACTGAAAAAATCAAAGTTCATCTAATTTGCATAATTTCTGCACGAGAAAAAAACCTGTATTATATGTTATGTATCCCATGGTACTAAACATTCACACAAAAAATTATTCAAATCAGCGCTTTCATATGGAAGTTCTGTGCAAAAATCTGATTGCACCAAATTTTGTAGAAAATGGCTGCCATCGGCCATCTTGAATTTCGGACCAGACCCAAAAACACTCGTTCTCGTCCCACAGTGATAACAAAGGTACTCAAGACATTTCGTAAAGATCGGTTCATAAATACGGCCTCTAGCCCGAGCCGTATTGGCATTTGCACTTACAGTGCTGAAAGTAACACCAAAAAACATCAAAGTTAGTCTAATTTGCATAATTTACACACGAGAAAAAAACCTGTATTATATGTGATATATCACATGGTACTAAACATTCATACAAAAAATTATTCAAATCATAGCTTTCATATGGAAGTTCTGTATAAAAAACAGATTTCTGCATCGTTGGTACAAAATGGCGGCTGGCAGCCATCTTGAATTTCGGACCGAACCCCAAAACACTTGTTCTCGTCCCACGGTCATAACAAAGGTACCCAAGAAGTTTCGTAAAGATCGGTTCATAAATACGGCCTCTAGCCCGAGCCGTATCCAATTGTTGACGGACAGATGGACAGATGGACGACAGGCCATGGCATAAGCTCAAATTTGGCTTCGCCAAAGTAGTGCTAAAAATGACTCATGTTCGATGTGTTGATTGACATTTTGAAATTGGTGCCTGTAGTTATTAAGTAGCTGACGAATGTATAATGTGTTTCCCATCACAGAAAATTAGAGGCAACCAAAAACGTATGATTTGAAATTTAAAAATCATTCCACTGATGAATATAGGCTATAACACTTCCCATAAGCCCACGATGTGCTTTAAATAAAGGGGCTCTCGATTAACAACGTGTCTTTAAGATAAAAACATTCAATGACCACTTCCTTTTGCAAATCTATTTACAATGGAAAAGGAATCAATAATAATATAACCTGGTCATTTCAAAAGTTGGAATGGATGCTAAAACGAAACATAAACTAAAAACTAAAGCAGCTCTAACTGCTGCTAATGCGACCTTGGATATATCACAACTCTATTAAAACATACTATAGGTTTTCAGAAAAGCTGATAGATGATCATAAGATGGTAAATTCAAGATTTGTTGGAAAACTTTTGACTTCGTTTCGCTCAATAATCAGCTATTAGGGCAGGTATCAGGTGAGTTTGTCCCAATACAGGTTCGCTTCAAGTGACTTCTAAATCTGTGAGTTCTGTATTTGTATTTTGTATCTGTATTTTTACATCCAAATAACCAGCCTTTTTACGATTCTTTGGCATGAATCTTACGTTCCTTGTGAGAATGCAGAACATGGATTCAGCTTTCTTTGAGAGCTTGTTGACGTGGGTTGTCTATTTTAGGTCGTTTGAAATTTCCAAGCCAATGTAGGGGTTGTTTTCCACCTGTCCAAGTGTCTCATTATCCAGTGTGTAAAATTTACCATACATCTTCCGTATGCTGACCACATATCACTTTTTTTGAGTTGAATTTCATTCCCCAGTTGTTGGCTCATTCTTCTAAGTTTATCAGATTCTGCTGTAGTTTTAACTGGTCTTTGTTCTTCTCGATTTGTCTGTAAAGTGGACAGTCATCCACAAACAGTCTCACTGTAGATGTTACACAGTCTGGCAAGTTGTTGATATGACTAGAAGTAGTAGAGGTTCAAAGACAGTCCCTTGCAGCACTCCACAGTCAACATCAATATCACTTGAAAAGCTTCCCTCCAAAATCACCTTCATCATTTTTCTTGTAGGAATAAACTTGGGCTGGATTTGTGAGTTCGGCCCAAGTTACTTCATCAACCCTCTCCCCTGGAAATTGAGGTCATCCCAACTAAAAGTGAATCCCCCTGGGAGTTAGTGTTTCGGGGGTGCAGTTATAACCAGTAACAAAGCTGGGACATTTTAAAAAGTATTGGTGAATTTGACCCACATCTTAATAACTTGGATGGGTCTGTGATCGCACCAACAAGAGGGAGGGGTGGCTCCAAAGAGAGGTAAATGGGGACTACAGCCCTCTCATCAGAAAGGCCAAGCCCCCCCCCCCCCCCCCCCACACCACCTTTCCAAGGAATCTATTTTATTATATGCTTTCTTGGTTATACCCTAGCATCTGTATAACAGTTATATTCTGCCCCACTGAACCCTGTGGCATGCATGCCAAACTGGTGGAGGGGCAATAAATAACCATCTTACAGAGTAGTATGAAGTTGAGAAACTCTCCTTTTTATTATAAAGTTCCTGGAGCACAGCATATCATCAAAGACGGCTATGAACTGTCCCTCTTCCACCAACTGGACTTCAACCCTGGATTGATTGAGGGGCAACATATAGTTGACAAAGGACATTTAAGATGTTTTTCACACATTCTCGATACTCACATGTATTAAATCTTCATAGGAAGCAGTGGGTGAAGATTGAATAAAAAAAAAATAAAAAATAAAAATAAAATCCTCCCTCCCTCATTCATTTGAAAACTAGAAGCACTGTCACAGTGCTGAAGCTGCAATGATTCGCACAATGCCAATGATGTTTTAAAACTCGTTGGTGGCAAAAAAACTTGTTGGTGACAAAAAAACTTTGTGACAAGTCCATAAATGTGATAGAAATTATCCGAATGACATGCACTATTGAGAGGGTGTAGACATCATGAAGATACACTTGCATACCAAGTATGGTGTCATTCCATCAAGTATTTTAGAAGTTATGGTGTTTTTTAAACTCGTTGGTGACAAACCGACCTACGGACTGACATTGCCACATACAGAGTTGCTCGTTGCAGCTATAAAAATGCATGAGAATCAATTAATTTTTTTTTTTGGCCTTATTTGGTAAATTGATTTATTTACTGATGATTAGCCATTTACCTAACATAATGAGAGACAACATAAAATTTTTTCCTAATTACTCCAAAATTTAATGTGAGTTTTTAAAACATACCTTATGAAGCGTCATTGGAAACAGTTCAATGAGTTCTTTCCAATGAGAGGCCCTAAACTATGTTTAACTGGTATGGAGCAAAAAGGTTTTATTCAATTAACAGGGATCGCAGTGGCTGAGTAGGTAGAGATGAAGGCTGCAAGCCGAGATGTCCTCGGTTCAAATTCCACTGTGGCAACTGCGTTGTGTCCTTGGGCAAGACACTTAATCCCAATTGCCCATATGGGGGCATAGTGGGATTGTGTACGAAGGCCTACTGTATGTCGATGGTGCACTTGTCTTCGACCAATGCTAACCCTGCTTGTGTGGAGTCAGTACGTTGGATAGTCTGACAGTTGCACGCCGCTGCTCTTCTCTCTGGGTACTCCAGCTTCTTCCACCCGTAAAACTGTCCGAAGCAAGGTGACCCTGGCTGTCAAAAGTGTCCTTAAACCCCAATAAATAAATAATTCAATTAACAGGAATGTACACTATAACTTATATGCAATTAACAGATCAAATTTGTACTAAATGTATGGCAAATGGTTTTGTATTTCGAAGTTATATTCAAATAACAGGGTTATTCAAATTAAGAGATACCTAATTAAGTAGGCTCCAATGTAACATCATTTAATCAGTTCTGAACTGGTGTTTCAATAAAATTCTATTATAAATTCATCAAAATTCTCCACCACTGGAACTATTTTTGGGACCTCAGCCAAATTATTTTTACCAACGCTATTTGAGGCTTTGTTGGAAGCACTGTCTGTTTCTCAAACCAGGCCTCCTAATCAGGTTTTATACCTGATAAATAGAATCTTTCCAAATATAAAAATGTCATCCAGTAAATTTGGGCTGGACCATACCTTAGAATCAGTCAAGACCTACTTTCTGGGACTCATTCCATGAATTTCACTACAAACATTTTGCAGGATGAATTCAAACTCATAAATCCTTCTGTGTGAGTAAGAATTTATTATGGTAATAACTATCTGTACTTTTGTAAAATCACAAAAATGTAGATTACTGATATTTCTATTACTCCCATTAACTTGTACGACTATTTATGAACTATAAACTTTCCGTAGTTCGGAATTATATCAGTCTTACTAAGCTCCAAAATTATAACTTTGTCACTTTCAACTAGTATTTTAGTAATAATTTTTTATTGTTCAATAAAAGTATATCAAAAGCTCATCCATCAAAATATGACTTGACAGATCTTGATTCAGTTATATCTTTTTGGAGCCTAACCATTCCCTAGGGAATACAATGACAGAAAAGAAGAAATGAAGAAAAAGATTGAATTTTCAGTACGTTCTGTTGTTATTTATCATTGGATGTAGTATAAAATAGAATCTGTATTAAATAACAATAATTTTTTTTAATTTCTCTCATTCTCTTAATCCTTTGCACTGGCAAGACCACTTTTCGGGTCCAGGAACATGATACTTCATAATTTCATCAAATAGGATGGCTTCTAAGTTAATGTGTGGGGTAGACCAATCAATATTTTCAATGTGCAGCCTCAAGGCTGCACATTGAAAATATTGATTGCTCTACCCCCAAATAATGAATATAGACTCTTCTAATTGCTGCCATTGAACTGCCACAGAAGATACCATCAAGGTTCAAAGGGTTAAGGTTAACAGTACCGTTTTCATTTACTGAACTTCTCATCACTGAAAATAAACTTAACAAGAAGTATTGTTGAAGGCAATTATAGCCCAACTGCATTGCTGGACTGATGAAGCATAAATGAATTAAAAACAAAGTTAAGGACCAAAAAATCATGAAAAATTGACAAAATAAGAACCATAAATCTGGTGAAAAATATGCGGACAACTTTTCTATAACATGTGCTGGAGCGGCTTATCACAAGGATCCCTCATACAAAATTTCATAGACATGGACAGATGGATGGACACACAGATGGATGCATGTAATCAGTATACCTCCCCCCACCCACCCCATTCCCTTTGCGAGTGGAGGTATAAAAATCTTTCTACACTCACACCCTTTTATAGATATCACAATTAGTATTAGAGATATGATGAGCGTTGAAGTTCGAAATAGAGTACAGATACTTGAACAATGTTCCAACTTAACAAGAGGCCCCACAGGGCCTGAAGCACTCACCTTGAACAGAACCCAATATAACAGAGTCCAAGAATGAATCTACATTAAGCAATCAATCTCCATAGGATACATTGTCAATCCATAAGCCCTGAGGAGTGACTAAAATAGTCCAAGCATCATGCCTTTTCTTCAGTTGATCATAATGTAAAAAGTGGAGCTTCCCTATGGAGTGCCTTGATACAATTGTAATTGTGAATTAATCTTAAGTTACACACCTCTAGAGGGTATTTAATAATAATAATGAAAGTGTCAATGACACTGTAGCTTAACTTGTGTGATGTATTTGATGAAAAGGATAATGTTTAATGTTTATGAAAGGATTATGAAATAAGACAAGAATTGTGTTAATTGGGAATATGTTCATTTCTGTTCCCTGTATGCTATGTTTTTGATAAAAATAATATGAGGTGTACACTGTACTAAAGAGCTGAGGGGTGGGTTAATATGACCTCACAGTTAATGTATGTGGCCCTCACAGTTAACGTATATCAAAGAAAGTTACCAAGTTACAGTGAAATTATTCCAAAACGAGTCATCCTATCAAGTTACATTGAAATCCCTTCATAAATATGGCCTGCAGACTGTGCTAAAGGTTTTCCCAGTTGCATCCAAAGGGGACATTCTCATCTAGACATTATATGTGCTAAAGGTTTTTGGGCTTTGGGCTCAGGCAGCCATCATGGTTGAATGATCGCAACCAAAATGGGACATTCTCATCTGGGCATCATCTGGAGTGATCCTACAAAGTTACAATGAAATCCCTTCATAAATATGACCTGTGGACTGTGCTCAAGGTTTTCAGGCTTCGGGCTGGCCCCTGAAGCCGTCATAGTTGACCAATCACGACCAAAAGGGGATGTCATCATCTAGGCATTATATGGAGTCAAACTAACAGGTTGCAATGAAATCCTTCCTTAAATATGACCTATAGACTATGCTAAAGGTTTTGGGGTTTTGGGCTCGGGCAGCTATCAAGGCTGAATGATCGCGACCAAAAGGGGACGTTCTCATCTAGACATTATTTGGAGTCATCCTACCAAGGTACAATGAAATCCCTTCATAAATATCACCTGTAGACTGTGCTAAAGGTTTTTGGGCTTCAGGCCCCTGTAGCTGTCACAGTTGCCTAATGGTGTCCAAAAGGGGCTGTTCTCATCTAGACATTACATGAAGTCAACCTACCAAGTTATAATGAAATCCCTTCATAAATATGAACTGAAGACTGTGCTAAAGGTTTACGGGTTTTGTGCTCGGGCAGCCATCATGATCGCAACCAAAAGGGGACATTCTCATCTGGGCATCATCTGGAGTGATCCTACGAAGTTACAATATAATCCCTTCATAAATATGACCTGCAGACTGTGCTCAAGATTTTTGGGTTTCGGCCACCTGTAGCCATCACAGTTGACCAATCACAACCAAAAGGGGATGTCATTATCTAGGCATTATATGGAGTCAACCTAACAAGTTACCATAAAATCCTTCCATAAATACGACCTATAGACTATGCTAAAGGTTTTTGGGCTCGGGCAGCCATCAAGGCTGAATGATCGCGACCAAAAGGGGACGTTCTCATCTAGGCATTATATGGAGTCAACCTAACAGGTTACAATGAAATCCTTCCATAAATATGACCTTTTGCCTATGCAAAAGGTTTTTGGGCTCGGGCACCCATCAAGGCTGAATAATCGCGATCAAAATGGGACATTCTCATCTAGACATTATCTGGAGTCATCCTACCAAGTTACAATGAAATCCCTTCATAAATATGATCTGTAGACTGTGCTAAAGGTTTTCGGGCTTCCAATCGTGACCAAAAGGGGACGTTCTCATCTAGACAAGAACTGCAGGGTGTAGCCCATGCTAAAGGAAAATGTGAACAGACTCACAGACTCACAGACTTTTGCACGCGTGATGGCAATAGCTTATCTTGATTTTGTCAAGTTAAGCTAAAAAATTTCTAATTCTTCAGTTACATGGCCAATTTTGGCTCGTGTAAGGATCCCAAATATTAACCCAGGCACTCGATTTGAATCTCACCCACTAGAGATGTTGTATACCAAATATGAAAGCATTCTGACTGGTGGATCTGAAAAAGTAGATTTTTAAAGAAATTTCCTCATATATTGCACTAAGTTAAAATTAAAGTTACCATAGGGAGCCCAAATATTAATCCAGGGACCCGATTTGAACAAACTTGAATTTGACTCCCCTAGAAATGTTGTAAACCAAATATGAAAGGATTCCGACTAGTGAATCTGAAGAAGATTTTTTAAGAAATTCTCTCATATTGCAGTAAGTTAAAATTTGGGTTCCCATAGGGAGCCCATATATTAATGCAGGCACTCGATATGAACAAACTTGAATCTGGCCCCCCTATAGACGTTGTATACCAAATATGAAAGCATTCTGACAGGTGGATCTGAAGAAGAAAATTTTTAAAGAAATTTCCTCATATTGCACTAAGTTAAAATTTGGGCTCTCATAGCAAGCCCAAATATTAACCTAGGGACCCAATTTGAACAAACTTGAATCTGACCCCTTCTTCCTCATATCTAAGATGTCTTACACTGGCAACATAACCTAGGGACCTGGTTTGAACAATCTTGAATCTGACCCTCATAACATGATGTATACCCAACATTAAAAGATTCTGACTGGTGGTTCTGAAGAAGATTTTTAAAGATTATTCCCCATATTGCCATAAGTTAAAAATTCAGGCTCCTGTATTGAGTCCAAATATGAACCAGAGGCTTCATTTTAACAAACTTGTATCTGAAATCAATATGGGTGCTGTATATCAAATATCAAAAGATTCTGACCATTGGTTCTGGAGAAAAAAATTTTTTTTTTATTTTTGCAAATATGCCGACTCAGCATTTTATCAATGCCCCCTGGTCCTAAGGATGCTTCAAACTAAATAACAGTTCTCTGTTCCATGTGGGTTTGGAAATATGAGAGTTTGAAAAAATTTCTATTTTTATCTTCTGGGGTTCCCACAGGGACACAAATAATTTTTTTTTACATGAGTCAAGTACTTAGGACCCAATAATACCCAAATCGGACCATTGGTTTAAAAAATAGAAATTTTGGGAGGGGCCAAAAATTTTGCCTCTCCCATTACAAAGGCAAATATTGCTTCACAAACCATGTTTGAACAAACTAGACTCGACACCTCAAAAGGAAGCTCTATACCAAATATCAAGTAATTGTACACACTTGTTCATGAGAAGGTTTTAAAAAAAAATTTGGAGCATTTTCCCCCACCCCATACCTACTGGGCTGGGCATGCTGAGTTGAACAAAAATGGAATGCCCCTTCTGGCCCATCACTCACACAAACTTTCATTTGAATTGGCCCAGTGGTTTTGGAGAAGACCAAAATATGGTGCTAATGCACATTGGTCAATGGGCAGAGAACGATTAGATAAGCTCAGCTTGACTTAGTCAAGGTGAGCTAAAAATCTGTGTAATAGTATAGGTCAGTGAACAGAACTTACTGTACCACATGCTATTACAGATATCACAGTTTGCATTACAACTAGAGAAACAGAATTTACTGTGACCAGTAAATTTGAGTCTGTGGTAAAATAGTGAAAACATCAGAACTAAATTATACAGAAAGAGAATTTATAGGAACTTATTTGCAGGAGTGAAATATCTTTAAAGAAATTGGAAATAGGTTTTCATAAACAGCGTTTAAAGTTAAGGATTTTCAAACAGGATTCAGATAACATTTTTTAAGAAACCCAAAACAACTTCTGTGCACAGCATTAAAATGTGTACTATAAGGGAATCACCAATGAATATTTTCGACTTTGCCCACTTTTTTGAGAGAAGAAATACATGTATGAACTTCAGAAATGCATTTGGGTTATAAAATGCAATTCCATGCAATTCTGAAAACTGCACTTAATGAGACTTGCGTGACCCCAGTGAACTGGACCCAAATTATTAAGTTCCACGGTGTTTCGACTCATTTGGTGTTGGTCCCAGATCCATATGTCATATTTTTGGCCCCCACACACTTTTTGAGTGTAAAAATACATGTATGAACTTCCAGATTGCATTCGGAGGTCATAAAATGTGATTTCCATCAATCCTGAAAAATGCACTCAATGCCCCTGGGAGACATCAGTGACCTTGACCCATATTTTGAACCCCCACTAAGTTTTGACACCTATGGTGTTGGTCCCAGGTCCTTAAGTCATACCATGCTTGAGATATCAGCATGAGTTACTTTCAAAAATTTTGGCCTCACCCACATTTTTGAGTGTAAAAATACAAGTATGAACTCTGAGGATGCATTAGGGGGTCAAAAACGTAATTTCAAGCAATTCTGAAAAATGCACTCAATGACTCCTTGGTGACCTCAGTGACCTTGAAACATATTTTGAACCTCCATTGAGTGTCGACTCATTTGGTGTTGGTCCCAGGTAGTGTTGGGAGGTTATGAAATTTTTCAACAGTTTTGGTTTCTACTTGGTTTTTTAAAAAAAAGAGTTGACTCCAGTTTCAGTTTTGCTTTTTTTTTTGGAAAAAAAAATATTCAAGTATTAAACACTATAAACAGTTGTTTTTTTTTAAATGATAGCATTCTGTACAGTCTGAATTTGTCTAAGTGACACTATAGAAAGTTTGTTTTCAGTTCAAAGCAGAGAAAAGCAGACAGAATTGTAAATGCACCCAAAAATGTCTGAGGTAAAAAATCAATAATTTTCTTGGCATTACATCCCCTGCATTACAAGTGTGATTCATTGGGTTTGTCTGCTTTTATAAACAAATGAATGCCAATAGGAAAATTCAACTAAAACTTGTAATGGTTTGCAAACCCAACTGATGATAAAATTTCGGAGAAAAAAAAGGCAGGTACAATAATTACACTAAGTTGGTGGATACAGTGTCATATGAGGCTCATTATTATTTATTGGTGTTTAAGGTCACATATTTCTGCACAAGGGCTAATCATGACCACGGCAGTTTTATGGGTGGAGGAAGCCAGAGTACCCGGAGAGAACCACCGAGCAACGGCGAGCAACTGCCAGCTCCCCAACATACTACCCCACACAAGCAGGGTTAGCATTGGTTGAAGACAGGTGCACCGATGTGTAGTACGCCTTAGTACACAATGCCACTGTGCCCCCACGTGGGCATTGGGGGGTGAAGTGTCTTGCCCAAGGGCACAACGCGGTTGCCGCAGGTGGGATTCGAACCGAGGGCCTCTCGGCTCGCAGCCTGCACCTCTACCAACTGAGCCACCGCACCCCCTCATATGAGGCTCCGCGAGAACAATATTTGAGACTAGCCTAATATTGTTCTCACTTTGCCTCATGTGACACTGTATCTGCCAACAACTAAACATCCTGTAACTTATAATATCCAGCATAGGATATTTCAGTGTACTTAAACAGACAAACTTCCTGTTGTAAATATGACAACACCATAGTTATCACACAGGCTGCAATTAACTATCGTCTACAAAATTAATCAGGTAAAAGTATAGGCGAAAGTGCATTGATTGCAATGGTGGGATTAACAGATATCACCTGATTCACTTCTCTAAAATAGACTGGATCAGGCATACAGCAAAACAATATTGTGTGTCCAATAATCAGATTCATATCCTTGGTGACCTGGTTTCTGCAGGTGATATAGCTTTTGCTTTTCTGTTGTTATACCTTACCAATTGAATAAGCTGCACAAGCATCTCAAAAGACCAGAGTCTAAATTCTTTTAAAAAGTCATTAAAAAGGGTCTCTTCCAGGCTGCCTTCAGGCCAGCTACCGACGTATATCATTGAAAATACTGTAGTTCTATTTGTAAATGGATTTATATGGCAATATCACTTTCTTTTCATATAATTCTTTGTAAAGCCCATGTGCACCTCAGTGGCTTTAAGCAACATTATTATTTTTCCTGGTATTATAATTATTATTATTATTATCATGTTATTTTCTAATGTTATAGTATGTTCAAAGTTGTAGTATAACTGCAATAACCTAATATTATGGCTCTACCATCATTTCTTGTGAAGCTTCCTAATAGAGCTATCCCAGAAATCATGTCCGAGCCAAGGTATTTTCCAAATAATTCAATAACTGCCGTCATTTACTGATATGATGATTACAAAATGATTTATTTTTTATCACTGGTGTAAAAACAGAGCAAGTGATATTATGATTTGTAAACACAGTGAACACTGAAAAGTGTTTTGATAATAATTTAATAACTAATCTCATTTACTAATTAATATTCATGACTTAAAAATTGTTTCTGATCACAGTTGTAAAAACAGGCCAAGTCTATTTTTCATGGATGAATCAGGTAATAAAGAGTTAATTTTTCCTTATGGGGTTTAATGACACTTTCAACAGCCAGAGTCACCTCGTATCAGAAATAACCATAATACAGTACATCAAACATGGACTGGTCACTTTCCACAGGTGGGCAATATTTACATGGATGCAATAATATTAGATTCCCAATACTAATTATAGGAATAATCATCAAAAATTTAATTAATGAATTAATTAAAATTTTTAGGAAGATGATTTTTATTATCTGGTAAATGCATGTGTGGAATTCACTGCCCACATGTGAATTACGACCAATCCATGGCGATTATACTGTATGCCACTATCCCAGTTAGTGCACTTTAGTCAACACTATTACTAGATTTACGTGGTAGGCGAAAGTGCACTGTATGCTAGAGCAAATGTCACCCTGTCAACATTTAATTCTTTATCAAGTTCAGAAAAGAGAAGTTCAGTTAATAGATGAAACAAATAATCAATTGGTATATTTTTGACATTTCTAGGTCTTCATTATTTTGATATACCACAATTCATAAATGAATTGTTTCAGTTTACAGAATTCATGAATTCATCAGATTAACTGAATATTTGACAGAAATGATGTATTAACATTAAAGAAATATTCTAAACTGATATTTAATCTCCATAATCTGGCAGGTCAGGCAACCAGTCTTTAACACTTTGCTTGCTGGCAAATATTTCACCAGAACAGCAATCATCTTGTCACCAGAACAAGATTTAATCCTGCATCCGATTAACAAAATATACCCAGGTCAATTGGATTGATCATAAAATGACTGATTCATTGGGGTCATTTGTATGAAATTTTATAACATCTTTGAAGCAGCCATGACTGGTTTTCTAGAAATTCAAAAATAATAAAAGACTGCCTGGCCACTAAAAAGTGTGCAATTCAAGGTATTTGAAAAAAATTGAATTTTTTTTAAGTTGAAAAGGGGAAAAAGGGACATAATTCTGGTAGAAAATGTCAGACCAAACCCCGATTTGAACTTGACCTGTATTTCATTTTAATACACCTACATACCAAATTTTATTTGAATCGGTCAACAACAACTAAAGTTATCATCAGGAAAGCAACAAAAAAAAGAATTTTCAACAGTTGGCCGTGTTTTTCAACAAAATTCAGAAAAATCTTATAGCTTCGATTAACCCAGAGGTCCATTGGTTGAAACTTTGCTTGGTGTCTTTATACATTATCAGAAGAATCAACAGTTATTGTGTGCATGAAAATTTCACTCTATGGGCATTTAAGTGGTTATCCGGGGGTGTGGTGGTGTTGCGGAAACCGGTTCTCGACAGATCACCATAGTTAAGCAAAGTTGAGTCTGGTTAGTCCTTGAATGGGTGACTGTCTGAGTGATCGATTCAGACTCCAGCATTGTGTCCTTGGGCAAGGCACTTAACCCCGATTGTCCACATGGGGGCATGAGGATGCCGTGCACTAATGTGTATTGCACGTCTATGGTGCGCATGTCTTCAACCAATCTAACCCTGCCTGTGCTGCAGTGCAGAGTTACAATGTTTGGGAGCTGGCAGCTGCTCATTGTTGCTCGGTGGTTCTCTCCAGGTACTCTGGCTTCCTCCACCCATAAAAATATTGTCACCAACACGATATGACCTTGGCTGTCAAAGTGTTGTTAAATTTTAATAAATAAATAAATAAATAAATAAATAAATAAATAAGTGGCTATCCACACTCCATGTACTGTGCATGTAGAAGCAACTGTAACATTCATGATTGTGTATATATACATATGTATTTATGCCCGGCCTCCCTAAGCAAATACTGAAAAGAAAAACAAGAAGTAATTCCATTTGAAGAACTAAAGGTGTGTTGCCTATTTATTATTTTCTACTCATCATTCTCATATTCAAGATATCTTTTTAATTTGAATAAATAGTTAAATAAATTAATATAACACAGGGAAATATTTAAAAACTAGAGCTGGTCTGTCATCCGCTTTTCCCCCACCGTGGCATACCGCCTAGTGTGGGTAACTGAAAAGTGGCATTCAATTTTTCTATGTAAAAAAAAAATCCAATTTGGCCATCAGTTGGCCATCTTGAAACAGAGCAGGCAAAAAATTATGTCATGCACTTCCCCTCATCATGTTGATCATTTTTGTGAAGTTTCATGAAAATGCAGCTAAAACTGTGGAAGTAGTTCGCTCCACAAGTTTACATAAAAAAAAAACCAATATGGCCACCAGTTGGCCATCTTGAATCTGATCGGGAAAAAGATTATGTCATGCACTGCTCCTCATCATGTTGATCATTTTTGTGAAGTTTCATGAAAATGCGGCCAAAACTGTGGAAGTAGTTCGCTCCACAAGTTTACATGTGCAAGGGACCGACAACGACGACGACAGACCGACTCCTATATACCCCCTAAAACTTCGTTTTGTGGGGGTATAATTATGAAAGAAATTGAACAATCAGAGCATCGGTGGGTGACTCTGCCCTACACCAATAACAGATAGAATACAACACTCTATGAATGGTCAATGAGGAAAAGAACAAAAGGATCCTGGCATTAAAAACCAAAGAAAAAATGTTGTAGAAAAACTTTGAAAAAGCATGGGATCATTGGATGCTTGCATTACCTGAATCATGAATGCAAGCATATTTATATATGCATAAGACTCTCAGACTACCATACAGCTGCCACCACAACCAACTGGGGGAGGCAGGAATTATTGAGGGGATGGAGGGTGGGGAAAAAAATAGTTGACAGCAGTATATCTTTACTATGCTCTGGTCAAACGATGAATGTTGATCTGTCTTGCTCCAAGGGAGCCAAACAAAACCCAATGCTGCTAGTGCCCCTGGAGCAAATGCACTGTGATTGGATGATTGTCATAAACAGGTGTGAAGAGATATATGTGAGTCCAGTAGTTCAAACACATGAATGTGTGTTGATTGGTGGTCAATGTGTATAAAAGTTCAAAGCAAAGGTTTCTTGACCTGTGTTCATTGACAAATGAACTTACTTAGATCGTCCAACACAAATTAATTTTACTTTTTAAATCATATTTATGCCTCGGACTCCCAAAACAAATACTGCAAAGTAATTCTGTTTGGCACAACACTGATGAACTAAATGTGTGTTGCCTATTTATTATTTTCTCCTCATCACTCTCATATTCAAGATATCGTTTTAATTTGCAATAACAGCTAAAAATAAATAAAGTTTATAACATATAATATAATTATCTGTTCATGTTTTGCTGAAGAAATGACAAATGTTTGAACACATGTTGTATACTGGTACACCTGACATTTAAAAGACAAACTCCTTAATTGCTGTATGAACAGTATAATCTTGACTGTGTTAATGAGTGTGTGCTCTTCTACAAGACATATTTTATATTTACATGTGTACATTTTACACTATGGCATTCAAAGCCAGTTTATGACACATGGCAAACAGTTATGAACAATTCCAGTGGGGACATTCAATGGAGATGTGACTAAATATATTGTGGGTTTTTCTTTTTATCAAGTACAGGGTATACATGTACACATTAAACTTGCTCTTGTGTGCTGAATAGGAGTGCTGGCTGAATATTAGTCATGGCTTGCAGTACAGTGGAGCCCACTTAATTGGATATTTCTGAACTGAATAACCCTGTTAATTGAATATAATTTCCCAACACAAAACCACTTACCATACCTCCAATACAAATTTGACCTGTTAATTGAATATAGGTTATAGAGTAAACTCCTGTCAATTGAATAAAAACTCTTGTAACCTGTCAAGAAATTACCCTGACTCTCCCCAGTTTTCCTTTATTTATAGACCTATTTGGCCTCAGTACATCCAACAAAGGGCATTTAATCTATTATATCTTGTTTGACAGAGCTCATGGAGCGCTGTCAAACAAGATATAATAGAATAAATTCTAAATTTATCTCTAGAATACAGGAAAGTGACACAATCCCTGTTAATTGAATACTCCTGTTAATTGAATAATTTTCATTGGCAAAGTGGCTATTCAATTAACAGGGTTCCACTGTATCACCAATACAAATAATAGTAATGGCATTATTACTTCATGTCTCTCGATAGAATTAATGTGATAGTTACCATTTTTCCAAATTTACAATAATGCCATTGCTATTGTTTGGTAGATGACAGTATGCGATTGTGGTAGCATCAGAATGTGGGTGGAAGGGTTTTGCATGGGTGGGTTGGGGGTTTTGATGATTATAAATGTACATGTATGATTCCAGGTATAAATACAGATATTGAGTTAAATAGTGCTCAATAGATGTGGACTCATACATACACCTTGTAAATATTCTCAGAGTTGGGGTGGGGGATGGGTGGGAAGGTGTGGAAAATGAAGTGGGGGCTGGGGGGTTGGGATTGAACAAGGGAAGAATACCTGAATGGAATCTCTGCCAAGTGGCCTGACTGTTGGAATGAGAAGTCCAAAATACATTTATTCTTGGTTGGTTTCTACACACTTTGGCCACAAACATCACCTAAATCATTTTGCACAAATGAATCAGGATGAATTTCACCCTACCAACAACAAAGTTACTTTCCATCAGACCACTTTGTCGTGCCTTTACTAGGGGCCAGACTATCTTACTTCCCTTAACCTATTTGACTCTTACCAGGGAGCCGAGCAAAAAATAAAAGCTAGATAGCCGTAACTTGCAGTTTCTTATTCACTGTGTTTCACCCATAAATTGAAACTATATATGCCTTGACATATTTGGTGTGGGTTTTTTTTTTTTGGGGGGGGGGGGGGGGGGGGAGGGGGGGAACGACCTGGTTGGCCAGCAACAGGTGGAATCAACTATTCTGGAGTGGTCAGTTCATTTCTAAAATCAATGATTCAACATGCTGCAATTTTTAGTAGGGATGCTAACTTTTAAGTTTAAATTCGCCCACCACCACCCCATTCACCTCCAGCAGTCTTGCCAAACCAGCTTTCCTATCTTCAATGTGGATATATTTGTTACTTCCATTTCAGAAATCTACCTCTTTCAGTGGGACACATACATAACCAGAATCATTTTGTATAGATTAATCAGGATGATTTTCAGTCTAACAACAACAATAACTTTGCACCAGACTACTCTGTCAGGCCCTTACAGCCAGACCATTTTACTTCACTTAACCCTTTACGTAATGAATCAGCTGTATTCGTCCATGTAATATGCAAATTCTGCAGTTAAAAATTTTTTTTTTCATCAAAACCATATCATGTGACCTCTCATTGGAACAAGGTCACCAAGCTCGTTCCAATGAGGGGGTCGAATGATAAGGTTTTGTTGAAAGATTTAAAAAACTTTGAAAAATGATATTTAAAATAATAAATTTTGTAATTGTCCCCAGAAAGCTCCAGTAAAAAGTACCCTGCATGGGCACCTGTTCCCTTGTTAGACTGGTTCTTATAGTTTGCAGTATTCTGTGGAAAATAACCAATGAGAACCATCATCTATTTTTAGTTATCGGAATCCCGTTTCTTTTTGCAAAATGTTTGATGCACAGCAATGCTCTCAAAAGTAAATTAAAGCTAAAAAAATATAAATAATCATCATAGTTACATGATCTTTGCCATAAAATGAACAAAAAGAAATTCCACATTTGATTGGTTCATTCCCACTGGACCAATTCCCTTTGGACCAACTCCCATGAGGCCAATTCCCAAAAGACCAGTTTCCCTTAGACCAACTGATATGTTCTACTTTTAAAATAATTTGTATCAATAATTTAATATATTTATAAATATTTATAAATGTATTTAATGTTAATTAATGTCATTGATATTAAATAGATGTTGGGCTGATTTTTCATAAAAAATTTTATAGTAATCACACACTTTCAAAGGAAGTGATTCTTTTTCATGTTTTGGTACCAACAGATGTTGGGCTGATTTTCTTAACAAAAAAGGGCAATCCTTTCTGATATATGGGATTTTAGTGAATGTGAGGCCAACAGTGGCTGGTGTGTATGAATTATAGATAATAGTAAACACCCATTGAAGTAAATAAATGTTTTCCTAATTATCCTTAATCGATCCCTTAAACAACAAAAGGCTCCAGGGGGCCTGAGGGTGCTCACCTGACATGGTAGCCTAAATATCAACCCAGAGAATTGATTTCCACAAGTTGCATCTGCTCCTCCTAATAAAAGCTGAAACCAAATATCCAAATATTCTGACCAGTGGATCTAAAAAAAGATTTTTAAAGAATATTCCTCATATTGAACTAAGTCATAATTCGGGCTCCCACAGGGAGCCCATATATGAACCCAGGGACTTGGCTTTAACAAACCTGAAACTCACACCTCTAAGGATTCTGCACACTGATTATCAAAACATTCCGACTGCTGGATCTGAAGAAGAAGATTTTTAAAGAAAATTCCTCATTTTGAACCAAGTTACAATTCGAGCTCCCACGATCAGCCCAAATATGGACCTAGGGACATGGCTTGAACAAACTTGAATGTTACCCCCCAAGGATGCTGCATAAAAAATATCAAAAGCATTCATCTGCTGGATCTGAAGATTTTTAAAGAAAATTCCTCATTTTGAACTAAGTTGTCATTCAGGCTCCCATAGTGAGCCCAAATATGAACCAAAGGACTTGGCTTGAACAAACTTGAATCTCAGCCCCCTAGGGTTGCTCCATGCCAAATATCAAAACATTCCAACTGCTGAATCTGAAGAAGAAGATTTTTAAAGAAAAATTCCTCATATTGACTACGTTATAATTTGGGCTCCCACAGGGAGCCCAAATATAGACCCATGGACTTGGCTTTAACACACTTGAATCCCCCCTCCCCCCCAAGGATGCTACTCACCACATATCAAACCATTCCGACTGCTGGATCTGAAGAAGAAGATTTTTAAAGAAAATTCCTCATTTCGAACAAAGTTACAATTCAAGCTCCCACAGTGAGCCCAAATATGGACCTAGGGACATGTCTTGAACAAACTTGCATCTCACCCCCCTAAGGATGCTGCATACCAAATATCACAAGATTCTGCCTGCTGGATCTTGAGAAGAAGATTTTCAAAGAAATTTGCCTGAAATGCACTAAGTTCAAATTTGGGCTCCTATACTGAGCCCAAATATAAACCCAGGGGGCCAATCTGAACAAACTTGAATCAGATCCACCCCACAATGTTGCATACCAAATATCACAAGATTCTGCCTGCTGGATCTGGAGAAGATTTTTGAAGAAATTTGCCTGAAATGCACTAAGTTTGAATTTGGGCTTCTATAATGAGCCCAAATATGAATCCAGGTGGCCGATTTGAACAAATTGGAATCAGATCCACCCCACAATGTTGCATACCAAATATCAAAAGATTCTGCCTGCAGGATCTGGAGAAGAAGATTTTTGAAGAAATTTGCCTGAAATGCACTAAGTTCGAATTCGAGCTTCTATCGTGAGCCCAAATATGAATCTAGGGAGCCGATTTGAACAAAATAGAATCAGATCCACCCCACAATGTTGCATACCAAATATCAAAAGATTCTGCCTGCTGGATCTGGAGAAGAAGATTTTTTAAGAAATTTGCCTGAAAAGCACTAAGTTCAAATTTGGGCTCCTATACTGAACCCAAATATAAACCCAGGGAGCCAATTTGAACAAACTTGAATCAGATCCACCCCACAATGTTGCATACCCAATATCAAAAGATTCTGCCTGCTGGATCTTGAGAAGAAGATTTTCAAAGAAATTTGCCTGAAATGCACCAAGTTCAAATTTGGGCTCCTATACTGAGCCCAAATATAAACCCAAGGGGCCGATTTAAACAAACTTGAATCAGATCCACCACACAATGTTGCATACCAAATATCAAAAGATTCTGCCTGCTGGATGTGGAGAAGAAGATTTTCAAAGAAATTTGCCTGAAATGCAGTAAGTTCAAATTTGGGCTCCTATACTGAGCCCAAATATAAACCCAGGGGGCCGATTTGAACAAACTTGAATCAGATCCACCCCACAATGTTGCATGCCAAATATCAAAAGATTCTGCCTGCTGGATCTGGAGAAGATTTTTTAAGAAATTTGTCTGAAATGCACTAAGTTCGAAATCGGGCTCCTATACTGAGCCCAAATATGAACCCAGGGGGCTGATTTGAACAAACTTGAATCAGATCCACCCTACAATGTTGCATACCAAATATCAAAAGATTCTGCCTGCTGGATCTGGAGAAGAAGATTTTTTAATGTTTTTCCCATTGCCTACAGTGTTAAAAAGTGCTGACTCAGCACTTTTTCAAAGTCCCGAAACTGTACCCTATGATAAAACCGATGGCAATTTTTTTTTACCAATTCTTTCTGTTGGTCCTAAGGAAGCTTCACACCAAATAAAAATTCTTGGTGCCGTGCAGTTTTGGAGATATGGGCGTTTTAATTTTTTTCTATTTTTAGCTCCTGCGGTTCCCATGGGGCTACAGGAAAACAAAAATCAGCATAAATTAGGTACTTATGACCCAATAAGCCCTCACATAAAATTTGGTTCAAATCAGCCTCTCGGTTTGGAAAATAGAAATTTTGGGCGGGGCCAAAAATTTTGCCCCTCCCATAACGACGCCAAGTATAGCTCCACAAACTTCTCTTGAACAAATCTGAGTCTACACCTCAAAAGGAAGCTGCACACCAAATATCAAGTCTCTGCTACTGCTGGTTCATGAGAAGAAGATTTTTTAAGATTTCAGCACACTTTTTGGGTGTGGCCCTACCCACGGGCAAGGCAACTTGATTTGAACAAAATCAAATTGCGATGTCATAACAAACTATTATCTCAAATATCAATTAAATTGGTTCAGCAGTTTTGGAGGAGAAGACGCAAACACCATGTTCACGGACGATGGACGACGGACGGTGAGTGATCACTATAGCTCTCCTGACTGAAAGTCAGGTGAGCTAATAACAGTAAATAGATGGTCTAACAGGAATTGGTCTTTTGAGAATTGGCCTAGTGGGAGTTGGTCTAAAGGGAATTGGTATAAAGGGAATTGGTCTAGTGGGAAAACACCATATGATTACTTTCTTGAAAACTCAGAAAAAAAAATTACTTTTGAGTAAAAATGTCCAATTTGTTTCCATACTGACCCATGGCACTGGACAATTTCCAGTAGAATTTTGTAACAGTGTTACCGTTAATATTGCATGCTGTAAGGACAAATTTGTTATCTTTACTTGATCCACACTTCGACAATGGAGCAGTATGTTTCCCAATGCAAACTTCCTAACCTCGCAATAATGCAACTTGGAATTTTGCTTGTATGGATTTGAAAACTTGGGTAGTACAAACTCTTACAATGAAAGTGCCAATGACACTGTCGCTTAACTTGACTGTGTATAGTGTTTGATGAAAAGGATAATGTTCAATGTTTATGAAAAGATTATGAAATAAGACAAGAATTGTGACAATTGAGAATATGTAAATTCCTGTTCCCTATATGCTATGTTTTCAATAAGAATAATTTGAGGTGTAGACTGCACTAAAGAATTGAGGCCTGGGTTAATGTGGCCTCACAGTTAATGTATGTTAGCCAAAGTTACCAAGTTACAGTAAAATTATTCCAAAACGAATCATCCTACAAAGTTAAATGAAATCCCTTCATAAATATAACTTGTAGACTTTGCTAAAGAAATCTAGGTCACATGAAGGTTCGGCGGTCATGACTGACCAATCATGACCAAAATAGGCGAGTCTCATCTAGATATCAAAGCAAGTTATCCTACCAAGTTACAATGAAATCCCTTCATAAAAACAACCTGTAGACAGTGCTAAATGAATGTAGGTCACGTGACCAGGCAGTGGAAACAGCTAACCGATCATTACCAAAATACGACAGTCTCATCTCGTCATCATACAGAGTTATCCTTCCAAGTTACAATGAAATTGCTTCATAGATATGAACTGTAGACTGTGTTAAACAAATCTAGGTCATGTGCCTGTGCAGCCATCATGGTTAACTGCTCATTGAGCTCTGTCAAACAAGAATGAATTACATGTAGTTAAATGCTTAGTTCCATTGGGGCTAAAATTTGATGTATGAAAGTTTGGCATTTTGACTTCGCCGTGCAAGGGGTTAATCAAGGAAAACTATTACAGGTCAATGAGGAGAGCATGTGTCAGCCTCCTTATTTTGATTTTGTGAGAGTTGTAGAGGATGACAGCTATGGTTCTCAAAAATCCAGACTACTGCTACTCAACAAGCATGTGGACAATCTTTGTGAAAAAATAGCTGGATGGTTAAAATGAGTGGAAATGATCTTATGTTCCAATAAACCTCAACCTCTGTACACACCTCAAATCTCACATTACAAACAATCTTATGCGGCATCAGAAATCAATAGGAATGTAGATTATCTGAGAGTGTGTGCTATTAAATGAAAGCCACAACCAATATGAAATAATCCCCTAGATTTACAGATATTTATGTTTGTACCATAAAACTCATAACCACTGCAGAGCCAAGGGTAATTAAACCATAGATAGTAACAGTAGTAACTAAATAACTTTTAAATATTATATTTTCAGAAATGTGAAGTGCAGATTCATGATCTCCAGTGACGAACACTAGCAACTAAATACAGTGGAGCCATGTTACTTGAGTAGCCCTTTGCCAGTGAAAATTATTTATTCAGTTATCAGTAGTATTTAATGCTTAACCCGCTGGGTAATTTTAAAAATATTTTTCATCAAGTCTAGTCATAGCTGCTGTGGTGAAAAATTCATAAAAATTTGCCCCAAGAAATAATGGTTAAAAAGAGTATACAACTTATAGGTGAAAATTTAGTTAAATATCCTCAAGTTTGACTTATTTTAATGGTAAGAAATTTCCTGTCCTGGGCAGGAATATCTGTCAGCAGGATGCAAAAAGTTAATTAACATTGATTTGGTCACTCTCCTGTACTCTCGAGATAAAATAAGCATTCATTCTATCATATCTTGCTTGTTTGACTGAGCTTATGGAACTCTGTCAAGCAAGATATAATAGATAAAATGCCTATATTCATGATCAGAGGCAAAATAGGTGTAAAAACATGGGGAATTTGGTGACTATCAGGGTAATTACTCCATAACCTATATGCAATTAACAGGCCAAATTAGTACCAATGGTATGGTATATAGTTTTGTGTTTGGAAATTATATATTCAATGAACAGGATTATTGAATCAAAAGATATCCAATTAAGTGGACTCTACAGTACAAAGAAACACTGTTAACCCTTTGTCTAATATAATAGCCACAGTTGGCCAAAGCTGTTCACAAAAAAAAAAAAATTGAATTTAAATATTTTTAAAAATTTTTGTCTAAAAACCCCATGGTTTACGACACTGTCAATGGATCAAGCTTGCTCCAAAGAATCCCCATAAGCTTTGTTTTTGAAGGAAAAAATGAAATAAATTTTTTTTGCAAGTGGCATCTGTAATTTGTAAAAGTTAACAGACTTTATCAATTATTATTTGTCTATCTGTCAGTTATCATGTACCTGACACTTTTGGTATGTAAAAAAAACAAAAAAACTATTATCACCTAGATAATAACTAAAGCAATGTGAAAATTCTTTGAAAAAACACAAAGTTTCAAAAAATGGACTCCAAATAACATGTGGTGAAAAATTTAAATTTTATAGTAAATTTCCTTTCTTATTATACCTACCACAATTATTTACTACAAGCTTGCACTACAGTGGAAGTTCTTAACTCGATATACTCTCTATTTTGATCTTTCCCAAGCGATTTGGAAAGAAAAGTGGTTCAAAAGCACCAAGAATAAATAAGCCAAAACTGGGTCGAGTTCTACTGGCGCACACCCAGTAGAGGACGTTCTTCTCCTAGTACAGATCCATGGCTTCAATACCAGTGTGCAGACGTGTAACCAATGAATCATTCTTTTGAATCCGCCAACTTTGGAGTTATGAGATCAGCAGGGAGGAAGGATTCTTACACAAATAAGAAGACAGGAGGGCCTCCATGTACACAACTGTGGTAGGTTTATAAGAAAGGGAATTTACTATAAAATTTAAATTTCTTATCAACCTACCCTACAATTGTTTACTACAGGCTGAATAGACAATAGGAGGAGGGAATCACATAACCAACCCCCACATAACCCGACTGCACTGGAACCGTGGGCAGAAGAAGTCCTAGGCCTACAAAATCATAGCATCACAAACATTAGTAAAAGACTATGAGATAAGGTGGATGGCTCTGCGTGGTATACAGACAGAAAGCACAGGGCTGGAACTGACCTTGTAAGAAGCCTAATGGCTAGGGTAGACAACAGCCTGAGCAGAAGAAAGAGGGCCCAAAGAAAAAAGGTCCTCAGACTGCTCCTGCAACTGACGCAGAGAGAAGGTGGAGAAAGTAGAATCATTTCTCCAGTAGGCTGCCTGTATAACATCCGACAACTTGACGAGTTAGCATAAGCCCAGGAGGAAGACAAGGCATGCACCTCAAGGGCAGAAATACGATTGGTAATACAATCGACACTCGCTAGATGAGAGTAGACTTCGCGAATAGCAAAACAAATCCATAAAGAAATGGATTGAGGAGAGATCTTCTGTTGACCAGGGAGACAGAAAGAATCATTTCCTGCCTTTCCTAATGAACTGCGTCCGGTTGAGATAAATGCGAAGTGCATGAACCGGACAGAGCAAAGGGCGATTTCCCTCAGCAGAAGGAAGAGCCCTGATACAGATAGGAGATGGAGTTGTTTCTGGTATCCGATTCTTAGCCAGAAAGGAGCAATAAGTGGTAAAAGTAACACTGTTGGCGAAGCTCCTGAAAAAGGTTGGATCAACCGAGAAGGTGTGAAGCTCACTAACCCATCTGGCTGAGGCAAAAACCATCAGAAAAGCCATCTTGTATGTGAGAAAATACATATCCACCTGGGATAAAGGTTCGAACGACCCCCCCCCCCCCCCCCCCCCCCCCCCCAAAGCAACACACAAGAAAGATTCCATCTTGGGGTAAGTTGCAAACTCCTAGGCCTTTTCAAAGAAAAGTGCTGAATAAGCTTGGAGAGGTATGGATTAGTGCCAATACGATGCTTTCCAACATACTAAAAGGTCTCCGAAAGCATGGACCTCTACCCTTTGATGGTGACAGGCTGGAGACCCCAAGAATCAAACAGATATACCAGAAACTCCGCAATCTGTGTTATCGAAGGATTGGCATAATTAACAGAGTGATCAGCACATCATCGACAGAAGACCTTCCAAGTGGGGTGCTGCCTTGAAGAAGAAATGCACTCCACTGCTCGTCTCGAGAAACCTCTACGGAGGAGACAGGACCTGACAAAAGATATGCGTCAAGGCACAATGAAGTCGGGTTGACGTGAAACCTCCTCGAGTGACCTGGCAAAGAAGGTCACGATGTAGAGGGAGACATGCCGGAACCGCTGCCAACAGAGACCGGAGCTGCTTGATCCACACCCGTTGAGGTGACAGAGGAGCGATCACAATGATTCGACAACTGCAGGTCGTATCTTGGCTAGAACCTGAGGCAGAATCGAAACCGGCGGGAAGGCGAAGCCGACTAGACCGTTCCATTCGAGTGACAGAGCGTTCATGACAAAAGCCAGAGGAGCTGGACAGAGGGACACAAAAGTGTCCACCTGATGGTTCCAACGAGTCGAAAAAAGATTGACGTGGGGACGACCCCAGAGATCGCAAAGAGTCTGGAACACTGCCCTGTGAAGCATCCACTTGGTCGAAATGACTCTGCCCCGTCGGGACAGGAAGTCGGCTAGGACATTCAGACGACCGGGAATGTGACGAACCACCACTCCGGTGTTGACAATCTGAGCTAGCAGTAGAAGATCCCAAGCCAATTCATACATTGGAACCGAGTGCGTGTCGCCCTGGTTCCGCATGTAAGCGACCACTGTCAAATTGTCGGACAACAGAAGAACCTGACGATTTGAAAGGTGGGGGATCCACTGCCAGAAACTCAGAAGAAGAGCAAGAAGCTCCTTCTGGTTGATGTTTGCTTGATCCTGGTCCCATACCCTGTAAAGGGAAAGTTCTAGTGGACCCAACGTCTCACCCTATCCGAGATCGCTGGCATCTGCCGTCAGAACACGATTGGATGTGGGCAAGTCCAACGGAACTCCCTGCATAATCCACTGAACACTGGTCCAGGGGAGAAGGTGATGATGAAGAGAGTCTGGTAACTGAAGCACCAGATCCAGAGGATCGACATTCGGTCTCCAACGACTGAGCAGAAAGTGTTGGAGAGGTCTGACATGCAGCCGACCTAGAGGAATGAGATCCATCACCGAACCGCAAATACTGAGCAGCCAGAGAATACTCCGAGCTGACGCGGATGTGGACTGGGACAGAGTCAGGGCAAAAGCTGAGAGAATCACAGCCCTCGCCCGGGGAACCGCCACCGTATTCAGCTGAGTATGGAAGTCCATCCCCAACGACTGAGAAGGGACCAGGTCCAACTTCTCCTCGTTAACTCTGAACCCTAGTGATGTGAGCAGGCTCAACAGTGTGTCGACATCTGACTCCAGAAGAGCAGCATTGGAGTGCCTCTGGAGGATATCATCCAGATACGCTGAAGTAGTCACCCTGGACTGTGTGTGATGGAAGGCTATCACATGCGACATTTGTTGGGTGAAGGCCCAAGGAGCCAGGTTGAGGCCGAAAGGCACGGCCTTGAACTGGTAAACTCGCCCAGAAAAGCAAACCTGAGATACTTTCGCGATGTCCGATGAATGGGAACGTGAAAGTAAGCGTCTCGCAGGTCGATGCTGGAACGGCAAACCGACTTGAAAGTCTCCATGTTGAACTTGGGAGCAAAGATAGACTGGTTCCGGATACTCAGATCGATAACAGTCGGAGTCGGCCATCCTTCTTTGGCATCAAGAGCAGGCGGGAATAAAATCCCACTGAATGGATGTTCTTGACGACCTCGATCGCCCCCTTTGACAGGAGATTGTCTATCTCCGTGATCAAAAGTTCCCAACGTGAAATGTCTGAAGGAACTTGTGTTGGAAGAGACACTCTCGACAGAGTGGGGTGCCTCCGGAAGGATATTCGCAGCCTGGACCGAACATCATCTAACACCCAAGGAGCGGATGGATGTGATTGTGGCCCAATGATCTGTGAACTCTGATATCCTTCCTCCAACCTGGGACGAATCGAGGTGAGGACCTTCATTTCAAGCCCCGGCAAGGCCCACAAGAGGAGAAACCACCTCCTCTACTAGATGAAGGATTCTGAGTCGTCCCTCTGGTCTGCCGACGCTTACCCTTACCACGTGAGTAAGAAGTAGAAGCGGCGGCAGGAGGATCACCCCTTGACTTTGCAGAGGAAGCAGAAGGGCGTTTGTTAGGCTTAGAGTGGCCCCTGCCTCCAACAGAAGGCAAAACAAGCTGGTGAAACAGCAGTTGATCTTTGGAATGATGCAGGACGTCATCCCGAACTGTCGCCACGGAACCATGGAATAGTCGTGGACCCACCAAAGAAGCAGATCGAAGAGTAGCGTGCTGCCCCTCAGGAAGGGAACAGCTTGTGTCCAACACGGCATCCCGGTGAACTAATTCCAAGTTAGCCATGTTATAAGCATGTGTGTGAGTAAGATACATGAGCGCCTTGGAAATCACACACAAAGGAGCCTGTACGTCATCAAACTTATCTGGATGCAGCCAAAGCAGAGACGATGTGATTTGAGAGAGAAAGCATCTTGGAAAGCCCGAGGGAGGAGGAGTCTTGATCCAAGACCATCAAAGTCTGGCAGTCTGACGGATTGGCAGAATCATAGGAACGATAATGCACTGGAGGCAAAAAGGTATCAGACCTGGTGAAGAACGAAGTCTTCATAGCCTTGGAACTCAGCTGAAAGGCCAAAGCTGCAAATGCTTAACCACCTGTACCGACGGGCACGGTCGAAGGCACCCAGAAGCGGGTTGCTCCACAGGCTGTAGACGTGACCAATGATTGTGGGCAGGCAGACACCGTCGGCTGGTCTGATGGTTTGAGATCTGGAAGGAACTCAAACACAAAGTCAGAAGACTGTTGGCTCTCGACATCAGGTATGTCTAACCCATCCTCTGAGCCGGAAGACACATAGCTCATTACAGCAAACCAGCCAATGCCTCTCATGGGGTAGGCACACCAGGGGGATCAGAAAGTGGACTGCTTCCGATCCCGGGAGGCGGCGCCATGAGGGGGGCACCTGGAAACCACTAGTAGCCTCGCTGGAGGCAACTGGAAGCCTCTTGGAAAGAACCTGAGTGAGCAAGGAGAGGGCCTCCCTAAGCTCACAGCCCGTGTCAGCCGGTTCAACGTGGGAACAAACCGACAAAGTGGCTTCATCCTGATCCTTTTAACCAGCGAAGGGTCACGATCCTCTAGTACACCTAATGTGGGGCGACGGGTGGCAGCTGAAACATCTGAATGCAGATGCTTATAGGGGTATGATATACCCCGAGGATCTGAAGTGCGGGAACTCAGGAGAGATGCTGCGGACCTCTGAGGGAAGAAGGTCCAGGCAGCACAAAAAGCGTCGGAACCACAAAACTGGCTGTAGGACCAGGGTGCGTGGATGGAAACGCAACAGAGTCCATGGTGACCCCACCATGAACAACCGAATCCAATGAAAAAGCTGCTGGGCTCGATGGCTGAGAGACCACAACAGAGGGTTCGGCCAGCAGCCCCTTCCAAATTTGTTGGTTGAAGTCAGGGAAGGCTGAGGCCGATATCCCACGTCCACACTACCAGACATCTCTGCAGACCCCTGCAGGGAAAACCCGAGGCTGGCTGAAACAGTGACCGATGACGGAACAACAGTAGCAGCAGATATGTCGGGAGCTGTTGAAACCGGTGGAAAAGTGGAGAGCTCAACCAAGCTCGGCTCCAAAGGAGGAGTCACAACCCTAGTGACAGCCTCAAATGTCGACTGGAGAGGGACCACAGTCCCAGAACCAGGCATCTCTCAACTGGACAACTCAACAGCTCCCGCAGTATCCATCACAGGAAAAGACTGCACATCCCCCATGGAGGGGGTGTAACTCTCACCAGACATGGTCGTGTCAGGAGGCCCCGAAGGACAGCGTTCCCCTTTCCCATGGATGCGGGAGGAACGGCCACAAGAATGCACCACACACGGTTCACAGAAGCCCAAAAGGTGGATGACCCACAGATCCCACAGAGTCGATCTGAAGAACACTGATTACAAGTGGAACAAGAAGCATGGGAATCGTCCACACACTTGGGCAAAAGGCACTGCCCACAAGGAACAATCCTGGTCATAACAGAGGTGAGAGCAGTAGAAGAAAAAGTGAACTCAACAGATGTAGAAAGAAGTAGAAAGGTGGCAGAAATTAAAGGACCGGCAGGAACACAACTGAATCCAGACAGCCGACAGGGACCCAAATGAAAGTGTCATTGACACTGTTGCTTAACTTGTGTGTTGTGTTTGATGAAATGGATAATGTTCAATATTTATGAAAGGATTATGAAATAAGACAAGATTTGTGATAATTGGGAATATGTTCATTTCTGTTCCCTGTATGCTATGTTTTTGAATGATCGCAACCAAAAGGGGACATTCTCATCTGGGAATCATCTGGAGTGATCCTACAAAGTTACAATGAAATCCCTTCATAAATATGACCTGTAGGCTGTGCTCAAGATTTTAGGGCTTCAGGCACATGTAGCCATCAAAGTTGACCAATCACGACCAAAAGGGGATGTCATCATCTAGGCATTATATGGAGTCAACCTAACAAGTTACAATGAAATCCTCCCATAAATACAACCTATAGACTATGCTAAAGGTTTTTGGGCTCGGGCAGCCATCAAGGCTGAATGATCGCGACCAAAAGGGGATGTTCTCATCTAGACATTATTTGGAGTCATCCTACCAAGCTACAATGAAATCCCTTCATAATTATGACCTGTAGACTGTTCTAAAGGTTTTCGGGCTTCGGGCCCCTGTAGCTGTCACAGTTGCCCAATCGTGTCCAAAAGGGGAAGTTCTCATCTAGACATTATATGAAGTCAAACCTACCAAGTTACAATGAAATCCCTTTATAAATATGACCTATAGACTGTGCTAAAGGTATTCAGGCTTCGGGCTCGGGCAGCCATAATGGTTGAATGATCGCAACCAAAAGGGGACATTCTCATCTGGGCATCATCTGGAGTGATTCTACAAAGTTACAATGAAATCCCTTTATAAATATGACCTGTAGACTGTGCTCAAGATTTTCTGTCTTCAGGCACCTGTAGCCATCACAGTTGATCAATCACGACCAAAAGGGGATGTCATCATCTAGGCATTATATGGAGTTAACCTAACAAGTTAGAATGAAATCCTTCCATATATACGACCTATAGACTATGCTAAAGGTCTTTGGGCTCGGGCAGCCATAAAGGCTGAATGATCGCAACCAAAAGGGGATGTTCTCATCTAGACCTTATTTGGAGTCATCCTACCAAGCTACAATGAAATCCCTTCGTAATTATGACCTGTAGACTGTTCTAAATGTTTTCGGGCTTCGGGCCCCTGTAGCCGTCATAGTTGCCCAATCGTGTCCAGAAGGGGATGTTCTCATCTAGACATTATATGAAGTCAACCTACCAAGTTACAATGAAATCCCTTCATAAATATGACCTGTAGACTGTGCTAAAGGTTTTCGGGCTTAGGGCTCGGCAGCCATCATGGTTGAATGATCGCAACCAAAGGGGACAATTTCATCTGGGCATCAACTGGAGTGATCCCATGAAGTTACACTGAAATCCCTTTATAAATATGACCTGTAGACTGTGCCCAAGGTTTTCGGGCTTCGGGCACCTGTAGCCATCACAGTTGACCAATCATGACCAAAAGGGGATGTCATCATCTAGGCATTATATGGAGTCAACCTAACAGGTTACAATAAAATCCTTCCATAAATATGACATTTTGTCTATGCTAAAGGTTTTTGGACTCAGGCACCCGTCAAGGCTGAATGATCGCGAACAAAATGGGACGTTCTCATCTAGACATTATTTGGAGTCATCCTACCAAGTTACAATGAAATCACTTCATAAATATGACCTGTAGACTGTTCTAAAGGTTTTCGGGCTTCGGGCCCTGTAGCCGTCACAGTTGCCCAATCAGGACCAAAAGGGGACTTTCTCATCTAGACATTATATGAAGTCAACCCACCAAGTTACAATGAAATTCCTCAATAAATATGACCTGTAGACTGTGCTAAAGGTTTTTGGGCTTCGGGCTCGGGCAGCCATCATGGTTGAATGATCGCAACCAAAGGGGACAATCTCATCTGGGCATCATCTGGAGTGATCGAAGTTACACTGAACTCCCTTTATAAATATGACCTGTAGACTGTGCTCAAGGTTTTTGGGCTTCGGGCACCTGCAGCCATCACAGTTGACCAATCACGACCAAAAGGGGATGTCAACATCTAGGCATTATATGGAGTCAACCTAACAGGTTACAATGAAATCCTTCCATAAATATTACCTTTTGCCTATGCTAAAGGTTTTTGGGCTTGGGCACCCATCAAGGCTGAATGATCGCGATCAAAATGGGACATTCTCATCTAGACATTATTTGGAGTCATCCTACCAAGTTACAATGAAATCCCTTCATAAATATGACCTGTAGACTGTGCTAAAAGTTTTTGGGCTTCGGGCCCCTGTAGCTGTCACAGTTGCCCAATCAGGACCAAAAGGGGACTTTCTCATCTAGACATTATATGAAGTCAACCCACCAAGTTACAATGAAATTCCTCAATAAATATGACCTGTAGACTGTGCTAAAGGTTTCCAGGTTTTGGGCTCAGGCAGTTGTCACGGTTGGCAGATCACGCCCAAATGGGGAAATTCTCGTCTAGACATCATAAGGAGTCATCCTACCAAGTTACAATGAAATCCCTCCATATTAAACATGACCTGCAGACTGTGCTAAAAGTTTTTGGATTTTGAGCTTGGGTAGCCATCATGGTAGACAGATCATGCCCAAAAGGGGACGTTCTCATTTAGGCATTATTCAGAGGCATCCTACCAAGTTACAATGAAATCCCTTCATAAATACGACCTGTAGACTGTGCTAATGGTTTTCGGGTTTTGGGCTCGGGCAGCCATACCGGTTGTCCGATCGCGACCAAAAGGGGCGTTCTCATCTAGACATGACCCCAAACCTGCATATGAAATTTTGTGACGATCAGACAAGAACTGGGGGTGGGGGGGGGGGGGAGGGGTGGGGGGGGGGGGGGGGGTGATAGCCCATGCTAAAGGAAAATGTGAACAGACTCACAGACTAACAGACTAACTGACTTCCACACGCATGATGGCAATAGCTTATCTTGACTATGTCAAGTTAAGCTAAAAACAGAAATTCTACCCTCAACAGAGAGGGGAAACCCTGCCCATACAGCACCCCACTGACACCTAACTCTAATAATAATAATAATATCCAAAAGGATAACATAAAACCATAAAATTATATGTCCAAACCACACGGTACATGAAAGTCGGGTGCGAACATGAAGAATATACAAAATACAATGAAAGTGAGGTTGAAATTAATATCAAGAATATATAAAACACAGTCCTGTTATTAAAAGATCCTCAGATCCATAATTCTAGTCACAGGTAACCATTATCAGTGAGCTGAATTATCACTGTTTCTTAACGTAAATGAATGCACATCTCCCCAAGAAGAAAAAAGAGTCATTGGTTACACGTCTGCACACTGGTACCGTAAGCCGTGGATCTGTACTAGGATTAGAGCATCCCCTACTGGGTGTGCATCGGTAGCACTCGACCCAGTTTTGGCTTATTTTTTCTTGGTGCTTTTGCACCACTTTTCTTTCCCAAATCACTTGGGAAAGATCAAAATAGAAAGTATATTTTCTGTGTTTGGGACTTCCACTGTAGTGCAAGCCTGTAGTAAACTATTGTTGGGCAGGTTGATAAGAAATATTTTTTCGGTTGCCAATGCCAAAAGGAAAAAAAATAAGTTTTTCCCTACTTAATTTCACCTTATACAGGGTTAAGATACTCCATCTCCCATAGGTGAAAGTCCAGGGTCTTCCACCGGTGAAAAAAGTTAACTTTTCATGCCCACTGAAGCATCCTGGGTACTTTTTGAAGATTTAAGTATCTTGAAAGTTAAGGAATAACTACAGCAAAATTAACAAAGAAATATCAGGGTGAGAGTACATGAACCAGTTTTAGGGATTTCAGGCTTAAACTTTTCAACAACTCTACCAGAATTATTTATTGTTTGGGTTGAATTTTCATAAACATGTTTTAAGTAAAACAGTGGAGCTATGCTAATGGAATGGTCACTGCCATTGTGAAGAATATTCAATCAAGAGGAGTATTCAATTAACAGGTATAGGGTCCTGTTTTCTAGAGAAAAACTGAGCATATACTTGCTTCCTATTGTATCTTGTATGACAGAGCTCTATGAACTCTGTCAAACAAAATATAATTAATTAAAATGCCTGTATTGAATGTACGAAAAGGTTGACAAACAAGGGGAATTTGGTAATTGTCAATGTAATTTCTCGATATATTCAGAAATTTTATCCAATTGAAGTGAATTTACTCTATCTATATATGTGCAATTTACCGGACAATTTAGTACTGTTAGTGTTGTAAATGGTTTTGTATTTAGAAGTTATATTCAGTTAGTTAATTTATTTATTTAATTATTGGTGTTTAAGGTCACATATTTTTGCACAATGGCTAATCATGACCACAACATGAGTATCAACTCAAGACCAGGGGTGAGCGTTAATAAGCCATGTTGCCCATTTTAGAGAGGGTGTGCATCTCCCAAGAATTGGTGACTGGGTCCTATTTTACCAGTAAAACAGAGCCTGTTTACCGCAGTGAACAGGCACTGCTTCACTTCCCGGGGTTCCCGCGGGAAATTCAGTCAGTTAACATGGTTATTCAATTAAGTATTATCAATTAAGAGGGTTCCATTGTGTAACATCTCTCTCCCTGTACTGTTCTTATCAGATTAGGTCACATGCAGCACCTGAGAAGCACTCACAACAGCACTTAGATATAAAGGTATTTGTCCACATCAAAGAATTAGCCACACTTGCAATAGCTTTCTGTCATTTCTTTCCACTTATGCACTCACAACAGCACTTGGATATAAAGGAAATTTAGGCCCTAGCATAAATTGCTTTATGGGGTACACCCCCCTCATTTTGTTTAGGGCACAGCTGCATTTTTAGCCTGGTTCTGGTGTCCACTAACATGCCACTGACTCCAAGCTGACCAGTTGCAATAGCATTCATATGCTCTATTTCTGAGACCAAATTCCTGATATTTTCTTAGTGATTTTAATCAGCTCTTACGTAATCTGGAACTTTCTAAGAACAGACTATATTCTCTTTGTCTCAAACATGCAAGCCCAGAATACTTGCAAATCATTCCATTGGTGGAACCAACTTTCAGTGCAACAGGTTAGCATCACTTTGGAACACTTCAACTTTTTCAGTAAAATCAACAAGTCATATAATCTTTCCTGCCACCTCCCCACTTTCACCACCTTCTTTCTTGTATTTCTTTCCCCTCTTTCCTCTTCTCCAACTCTACTAGTTATTTCTATTTCAGACACAACAGAAGAACATGCTTCACATACTGAAGATACATCCCCAAGGAGTACAGAGTATTTCACAACTTATATTGGCAACCACCTGACAACAGTTATAGAACTCGGCTACAACTACATGTTATACCAGCTACAGTATGAAACTCATCCAACACTCGATCTCACAAGTTGTGGTCATAGGTCACATGCCATCATCGGATTATATGTCTGGGATCAGATGATACTGACCATTATAAGGCCAAGGACATGTGCTCTTCTATAATGCATATCCCTGCTTTACAGGCCAGGATCCTGGCACTGACACAACTCTTTGCAGCAGTTTTTTCAATTATTTCCAGTGTTTTTAATTGCTTACTGTTTTCTTCTACGTGATTGTATCGGTTTCCTGCATTACTGGCAGGTTTCCTGAAAGTATACACAGTTATCGAATTCATCAGCTCTGATTAATTTTCTGTCAGGATGCTTTTCAGTAAGGCCGGATTCTGCTTTACAGGCAGGGTCTCCTTTACGATGGACAGGTTAACTTTTTGTATTAATATTGTAGATTAGCTTATAGGTAAGGTTTTTAATTATTTTAGTTGGGTGTTATCAGTGCCCCTTTTGGCAAAATTCATCCACACTTCATTTTCAGTCCTAAATGTTTCTTGAGTTCTGTGGCATCACACGGCTGCAGAGGTGTTACCTGTGCCCCGTTTCGCAAAATTCATCCCAACTTCATTTTCATTTCTGTTTCTTGAGTTCTGTGGCATCACATTCAGAACTCATTATTAAATCATCAATGATATTTCATTCAATAAACCGGCAACCTTGAGGATGGTCTATTTTCATCAGCAACTAATATGCTGTTGTTTTCACCAATCAAAGCTTCTTCCCAGGTAGACAGGTGAGAGTTATTCCATCAGGTGGGTGGTCTACAATAAAGGTATTTGTCCACATCAAAGAATTAGCAACACTTGCAATGGCTTTCTGTCATTTCTTACCAGTAATGCCAAACCATAAAGCTTTGATTCACAAGTCAAGTTACCTTTAATTTTGAAAAAGTGTTATTGGCTGGCATCTGAAGGATCAACAAATATTCCACAGTGTATTTAATATACTCTCCCAAAAAAGAAAGTGTGCATGCTAAAAAATAACACTAAAAAAAGATATATATCATTTTCATTCATGGAAATTTTATTCAATCACAGATGAATCAATTTGTGATCAACACGAGAAATTTCATTACGCTACGACGAATACTCTTGGTGCCAGGGAGAGTCAAAGACACTAAGGGTCAAACACGAAAATCACACACTCAATATCTGGTATGACCTCCGTCTGCATCGACTACTGCTGTGCATCTATGCCTTATGGAAGCGAACAAGTTAGCATGGAAGTGTTGTGGGATGTTGTTCCATATTCTGATAAGCTGTCTTTGGAGTTCCACAACCGTTGACGGTGTATGGGGAATCCGGCGTAGCTGACGTTTCATTTCGTCCCATACGTGCTCAATGGGTGAGATATCGGGCGAATTTGCGGGCCAGGGAAGAACATCCACTTGTTGTTGCTGCAGATACTGTTGAACAACACGAGCTGCGTGGGGTCGGGCGTTGTCCTGCTGTAGAATGTCGCCGGGGCCGTGAAGTTGCAGAAATGGGACAACAACAGGTGTAAGCACTTCATCACGATATCTGGCTGCATTGAGATTGCCATCAATAATGACCAGCTCAGTTCTGTTACAGGCAGTGATGCCACCTCACACCATGAGAGACCCTCCCCCATAACGGTTTCGCTTCACGACACATGGATCTTCGTAGAGTTCGTTTCGACGTCTGTACACTCTCTGGCGGCCATCTGATGATGAAAGATGGAAACGACATTCATCTGTGAATAAAACACGTCGCCACCAGTGTAAGGGATGCCTGAGATGTTGTCTACACCACTGCAGTCGAGCACGACGATGACGTAACGTCAAAAGTGGACGAATTGCAGGTCTTTGAGGACATAAGCCGTATTCTCTCAGCCGGTTGATTACTGTTTGAGGATGTATCTGTCTCAGGTTAGGGATGTTCCTGGCTGTCGTCGTTGCCGTTTGTTGCCGGTTCCGGAGATGGACGACACGGATATACCAATCTTGTGCAGGGGTGGTAACTCGGGGTCTCCCGGAGCGGGGTCGGTCTCGAACGTCATCATGTTGTGCATGTCGATGGACTAGCCTGTCTACAGTGTTACGGTGGCAGTTCAAATGCTGAGCAACCTCTCCGTGTGTTCTGCCAGCTCTAATCATATCCAGGGCAAGGAGACGTTGATTCATTGTCAATCTTGGCTTGCTAATGTGGAGTCGTTTTAACAGCAGCGCAAGTTTGAATGTGAACGATAGGAAGGCCTTACTTTAGTGTTTAAATACCCAAGGATTCACACTGCTGCATGAATTTTCATACTCTCCGCGTGCAAAACATGCCTTTTCACAAACGTGCAGCACGTCATTCAACGTTAATGCAATTTTAATGGGGAAAGCTGTTTTTGTGTTCAATATAACTTATTCATGAACAGGTTAACACTCTTTACACCTACGAAATTACTTTTTTGGAGTTTGATCAATTTCTGCAATGCACACTTTCTTTTTTGGGCGAGTATATTATAAAATGAAAGCATAAGTGTTAATTCTTGTAATGATTATGCAGTAATTAAAGTGAGAGCATACAATGCATAAGCTGATAATCACTGATTAGTCATTCAGATAACAGTTACACACGGCTTGACAAATCTTGTATTCAAAAAGGTTTAATTGCTATTTTGGAGTTACATTTATCCATCGTTGTTATGAGTAACTGTTTTGTATATAATGTTATTATTTTCTTGAGACCAGTAGTCTGGCTACCGACTTTGGGCTGAAGAATGACAGATTACTGTCGTTAAATGTAATAAATGTTTTAAGTTGACAAGCACTTTTAGTGAGCTAATTTTCCCCACAGTTTTACGCCTTTATGACAAAAGTAATGATACCCACCATATTACCCAATAATACTTTAACCCTTTGCGACTACGCTACGTAATATTACACATGAAAATTTCTGTGTGTTATGACTATGGTATTAATATTACATATTCCGACCTTTAACGATTGTATTTGATGTCGCAAAATCTGGATTCTACATGATGTTAAAATGTCACGATAACCGTAGTCGGAAAGGGTTAATTCAAGACTGGAATTCCACTCAAACTACAGCAACAATAATGAATTCAGATCAACACTTTAATACTTGACAAGTTCTCCCATGGTTTAATCACCACTTGTCTTCTCAAACTTTTATCAAGTTGGATGAAACTAGTTGAAAGAATCAGAGGCCGGGAACTAGAGAGGCACAGGGGACATATATGCCCCTACACTTTTTTCCAAACTCATGTTACTTGGTTACACAATGATTTAAAAATGGGTGCATGCAAACACATCACTATACAGGTATTCTTGCTAATTATTTGCAAATCCAAACAGATTTAGTTGCATTTGGCCAAGGAATCCTACCTTAAATTGCACTGACTGTCTCTCTATCTCTTCTGCTTCAACCATCTTCCAACCTGAAGGCTAGCCTTTGGGTCAGAAGATTACTGAAGTAGAACAAATAGACTGGATAGTGACCACACTGCGGCAAGCTCATCTAAACGAGAGACTAGCAGATAACTGTACACTTGACAACATACTATTTTTTTACTCTTCGTCAACCTGGTCGAAAAACAGTAGTTTGTGGAATTTGTAACCTTCCACTTTCATAGAGTTTCCGCAACCTCTGGAAAGGATCAAATCCAAAACAAGTTTTTAATCTTTCCAGAAAATCAGACCAGGGAGAGTCAAATGAAATTTTGTGAAGTGCAATTTTGTAACTGCATTATAAATAGCTCTCTGGGATTTGTTATATATGGCAAATGTGCAACTTTGGAAAAATAATTGGAATATGTTTAATTAAAATTCTACTCTTGCATTATAAATGGTGCATTTGAAGCGGTTATAGATTGAACTCATTAATTCTTTGATCCAAAAAACAGATTATTATAAGACTCATTCCTATCCTGCACAGAAAACTGGCAAGTAGAATTTTATGCTACCATACTGTGATGTCAAAAGCGGTCACTTTCTTGATCAGGTTGCTGCACCAAACAGGTTGAAATTTCATAAATAAAATATTACCTCAAAAACATTGCTTATAACCCCTCACAGAACTGAGCTCAATGACTTTGTTCCAGAGCAAGGGCTGCAGACTGACTTTGAAAGTGGGGGGTGGAAAGTGGGTGAAGTCTAAGCAGGGGCTCTGGGAAACCTCTTCTAGAAAATTATGTAAAAAATTATGACCTGTAAAGCTGTCTGGGTGATTTTAAGGTATTAGTTGACTGCCAGCACCACTAATTCCGTGAAATTGCCAGATTGCACCAAAGCCCAACATTGCAGACATTGTGCAGTCTGACATGCTGAGTTTATGGTTGTATATATCACTGACCCTGGCATGGATAACTGCTGACTCGTAAGTATGTTCTTTGGTAGCAAGATGACAAGTAGAATAACAAACAATTAAGCTCATTTTGTTTACTGTTTAAAATATTTTGAGCATTGTTCGCACCAAAAGTGAGGGGCTCCCTCAGCACTTTTGGTTCCATAGAGGAGTCATAAGCTATGTTTTAAAGGAAAATTTAAAAAATAATAATAATAAAATTTGCATGACAATTCTGTTAAATTGGTAGGGTGATTTTTATTGGCTACAGATTTATTTTCCTCATATATTGCACTGTTAAATTTAGTTGGATAGGGCCAATAGGCATTATCCAATCAAATGTAACTGAACAATGTAACATTAACAAACTCTGATTCTTGCCAAGGGTCAATATGAAATCTTCTCTAACAGAGTGTACATTATAAGATATCTCCGCCAACATGTATGGTATATGGAGATTTAATACCTGGATGTCGGTTTTTAAGCACCGAGCTGAGGCAAGGTGTTTAAATGAGACATCCAGGTATTAAATCTCCATATACCATACATGTTGGTGGAGATAACGTTTTTGTCCCATTTGAAACACAATACAAACATTGTGGAAATAAATTTGTGGATGCATTTCTCAGCTCCACAATCACTTGGACCAAATTCGTGATAAATATTTTGTTTTTATAATTGCAGAAGACAACAGATAGAATTATATCCTTTGGTTCATTAAGGAAACAAATAAACAGTATTTTGTTGACATATCGCCCCCTGAGTTCCAATGTGTTCTATGTACCTACTGGCACATAGAACACATTGGTACTCAGGGGACGAATTTGCTCTTATTTTATTTTTATGATTGAATTGTCAGAAATCTGATGATATTTGTGACTATTTTCAGGTCTTTTGGTTCAATTTTTATTTCGTGGCGAGCAAAAGCGGAAAGCTTTCGTTTAAACCATATATCCCCGATGTTTCGCATGCACTTATACCCTGGAAGTTGCACACTCTCATATACCGTGGTTGTTGGGTGCATCCTTTGCCATGGATATTTGTCCAAGGCATTCTGACCAACCAATCAAAAGACCGAATTTATCGGGATATAGGGACAGGGACAAAGTTTCATCATCACATCCTGTGGCATTTTGTAAAGCCTGAATATGGGCTTCCAGCAGTCTACCAGTTAATAGCACTAATCAGGTTTGGTCCTAACATTAAGGTAAAGAATCAACCCTTTACCCAATGCACACAATATCAAATTTGGGGATGTCATCATCTAGGCATTATATGGAGTCAACCTAACAAGTTACAATGAAATCCTTCCATAAATACGACCTATAGACTATGCTAAAGGTTTGGGCAGCCATCACGGTTGACAGATCATACCCAAAAGGGGACGTTCTCATCTAGGCATTATACAGAGGCATCCTACCAAGTTACAATTAAATTCCTTCATAAATACAACCTGTAGACTGTGCTAATGGTTTTTGGGCTTTGGGCTCGGGCAGGCATCATGGTAGAATTATTGCAACCAAAAGGGGACATTCTCATCTGGGCACCATCTTGAGTGATCCTACGAAGTTACAATGAAATCCCTTCATAAATATGACCTGTAGACTGTGCTCAAGGTTTTTGGGCTTCGGGCCCCTGAAGCCGTCAAAGTTGACCAATCTCGACCAAAAGGGGATGTCATCATCTGGGCATTATATGGAGTCAAGCTAACAGGTAACAATGAAATCCTTCCATAAATATGAGCTATAGACTATGCTAAAGGTTTTGGGGTTTTGGGCTCGGCCAGACATCAAGGCCGAATGATCGCGACCAAAAGGGGATGTTCTCATCTAGACATTATTTGGAGTCATCCTACCAAGGTACAATGAAATCCCTTCATAAATATCACCTGTAGACGGTGCTAAAGGTTTTCAGACTTCGGGCCCGTGTAGATGTCGCGGTTGCCCAATCGAGTCCAAAAGGGGACGTTCTCATCTAGACATTATATAAAGTGAAACTTACCAAGTTACACTGAAATCCCTTCATAAATATGACCTGTAGACTGTGCTAAAGGTATTCAGGCTTTGGGCTCGGGCAGCCATAATGGTTAAATGATCACAACTAAAAGGGGACATTCTCATCTGGGCATCATCTGGAGTGATCCTACGAAGTTACAATGAAATCCCTTCATAAATATGACCTGTAGACTGTGCTGAAGATTTTCGGGCTTTGGGCACCTGTAGCCATCACAGTCGACCAATCACGACCAAAAGGGGATGTCATCATCTAGGCATTACATGGAGTCAACCAAACAAGTTACAATGAAATCCTTCCATAAATACGACCTATAGACTACACTAAAGATCTTTGGGCTCGGGCAGCCATAAAGGCTGAATAATCGCAACCAAAAGGGGATGTTCTCATCTAGACATTATTTGGAGTCATCCTACCAAGCTACAATGAAATCCCTTCATAATTTTGACCTGTAGACTGTTCTAAAGGTTTTCGGGCTTCGGACCCCTGTAGCCATCACAGTTGCCCAATTGTGTCCAAAAGGGGACATTCTCATCTAGACATTATATGAAGTCAACCTACCACGTTACAATGAAATCCCTTCATAAATATGACCTGTAATCTGTGCTAAAGGTTTTTGGGCTTTGGGCTCGGGCAGCCATCATGGTTGAATGATCGCAATCAAATGGGACAATCTCATCTGGAGTGATCCTAAGAAGTTACACTGAAATCCCTTTATAAATATGACCTGTAGACTGTGCTCAAGGTTTTCGGGGCTTCGGGCACCTGTAGCCATCGCAGTTGACCAATTACGGCCAAAAGGGGATGTCATCATCTAGGCATCATATGGAGTCAACCTAACAGGTTACAATGAAATCCTTCCATAAATATGACCTTTTGCCTATGCTAAAGGTTTTTGGGCTCATGCACCCATCAAGGCTGAATGATCGCGATCAAAATGGGACGTTCTCATCTAGACATTATTTGGAGTCATCTTACCAAGTTACAATGAAATCCATTCATAAATATGACCTGTAGACTGTGCTCAAGGTTTTCGGGCTACAGACTTCCGCACGCGTGATGGCAATAGCTTATCTTGACAATGTCAAGTTAAGCTAAAAATGAAAGTGTCATCGACACTATAGCTTAACTTGTCTGTGTGTTATGTTTGATGAAAAGGATAATGTTCAATGTTTATGAAAGGATTGTGAAATAGGACACGAATTGTGATAATTGGTAATATGTTAATTTCTGTTCCCTGTATGCTATGTTTTCAATAAAAATAATATGAGGTTTAGACTATACTAAAGGGATGGGTTAATGTGGCCCTCACAGTTTATGTATGTGGCCCTCACAGTTAATGTATATCAACGAAAGTTACCAATTTACAGTGAAATTTTTCCAAAACGAGTCATCCTATCAAGTTACAATGAAATCCCTTCATAAATATGGCCTGTAGACTGTGCAAAAGGTTTTTGGGCTTCATAATGGTTGACCGATCGCAACCAAAAGGGGACGTCCTCATATAGACATTATACTGAGTCATCCTACCAAGTTACAATGAAATCCCTTAAGATTTTCTGTTTTCGGGCCCCTGTAGCCATCACAGTCAAACAATCATGACCAAAAGGGGACGTTATCATCTAGACATTATATGGAATCAACCTACCAAGTTACAATGAAATCCCTCCATAAATACGAACTGTAGACTGTGCTAAAGGTTTTTGGGTTTTTGGCTCGGGTAGCTGTCAGGGCTGAATGATCGAGACCAAAAGGGGATGTTCTCATCTAGACATTATCTGGAGTCATCCTACAAAGTTACAATGAAATCCCTTCATGAATATAACCTATAGACTGTGCTAAAGGTTTTTGTGCTTCGGGCCCCTGAAGCTGTCACAGTTGACCAATCACGACCAAAAGGGGACGTTCTCATCTAGACATTATATGGAGTCATCCTACCAAATTACAATGAAATCCCTCCATATTAAATATGACCTGTAGACTGTGCTAAAAGTTTTTGTGTTTTGGGCTTGGGCAGCCGTCACGGTTGACAGATCATGATCAAAAGGGGACGTTCTGATCTAGATATTATACAGAGGCATCCTACCAAGTTACAATGGAATTCCTTCATAAATATGACCTGTAGACTGTGCTAATGGTTTTCGGGTTTTGGGCTCGGGCAGTCACCCCGGTTGATCGATCACAACCAAAAGGGGACGTTCTCATCTTGACATGACCTCAAACCCGCATATGAAATTTTGTGACGATTGGATAAGAACTACGGGGTGTAGCCTGTGCTAAAGGAAAATGTGAACAGACTGACACACTTCTGCACACAAGATGGCAATAGCTTATCTTGACTTTGTCAAGTTAAGCTAACAAGTATTTTGCTGACGGTACCGATCTTCATGCTGGCAGGAGAGGTATTGGGTTAAGAATTAGAATATAGCCTCTGGCAGCCACGTATTTCCATCCTCTCAAAGACCATTCTTGTCAAGTTTTGGTTCACATCAGCTCAGTAGTTCCAGAGATGAAGATGAAAATGTGATTTCCCATAGGGTTACTATAGTTACTATAGTAACTATAAGCCACAATTGTGGCCATGTTTGCAACTCAACATTAAATAAGGATAGTTTGTAGAGGGGGTCCCAGTCATTGACCATGCAAAGTTTCAAAACATTTGGCCCTATGGTTTCAGAGTAGAAGATTTTTCAAAATCCACCAATCAGAATCAAAGAATGCCTCTGGCAGCCATGTTTTTCAACCCACGGAAACAAAAAGAGGATCATTTGTAGAGGAACTCCCATAGATCATTCCTGCCAGGTTTGGTTCACGTCAGCTCAGTAGTTTCAGAGAAGATGAAAAAGTGATTTCCCATAGAGTTTCTATAGTAACTATAAGCCACAATTGTGGCCATGTTTGTGACCTGATCAACATTTAATGACGATAGTTGTTGATAGAGGAGGTCCCAGTCATCATTTATGTGAAGTTTCAAAACATTTGGCCTTGCACTTTCAGAAGAGAAGATTTTAGAAAATCTAAACCAGAATCAAAGAATGCTTCTAGCAGCCATGTTTTCCATCCAAAGGGAACAAAATGAGGATCGTTTGTAGAATAAATAAATCATTCCTGCCAAGTTTGGTTCACACCGGCTCAGCGGTTATAGAGAAGAAGATGAAAATGTGAAAAGTTTTCGGACGACGACGGATGCCAAGTGATGAGAAAAGCTCACATGGCCTTTTAGGCCAGGTGAGCTAAAAAGGGAGGAAAAAACAATTGGCAAGCTGTGAAATTACCAGCATCAAAAACTTGCCTGAGAAGATGGGCTTTAAGTGAGGTCTTAAAAGATTCCAAGCCTGGTGGCATCTTGAGATGATCAGGGAGTTTGTTCCACAGAAATGTCTTGTCAGACACTGAAGTGAAGTGTTTGCCTATGATATTAAAAAAGAGATACTAAACAGCTCCTACCCAACTGTAAAATTTACTAAGAAGTTAGGTTTCACACATTTATTATTATAAGATTATTTTAATTTATACCATGATTACCTATTCTACTATATATAAAAAGGTTATGACGTAAATTTTGTCTTTCACACCAGGGGCGCGGTGGCTCAGTAGGCAGAGGTGCAGGCTGCAAGCCGAGAGGTCCTCGTTCGAATCCCACCTGCTGCAGCCGCGTTGTGTCCTTGGGCAAGACACTTCACCCCCGTTGCCCATCTGGGGGCATGGTGACGTTGTGGACTAAGGCGTATTGCACGTTGATGGTGCACTTGTCTTCAACCAATGCTAACCCTGCTGGTGTGGAGTTAGTATGGTGGGGAGCTGACAGTTGCTCGACATCACTCGGTGGTTCTCTCCGGGTACTCCAGCTTCCTCCACTGTCATGGTCATGATTAGCCACAGTGCAGAAATATATGACCTCAAACCCCAATAAATATATAAATATATATATATATATCTTTCACACCAACTGTGAACATGCCAGCAATGGGATTTCAATACTTAAAATTCACACCAACGATGGAACTACATCCAAGTTGACCTTTGGTGACCTTGACTTGAAAGCAAACTTGTCTAAATTTATTACTTGTCACCTCGCGAAGAGTGAAATGAAATTCACAATTTTTTAGTACGTTTTTAAATGAGTTCACCTCATAAGATACCCAAAATTTACAAAAATGCATTGCCTGTTCATAAAGCACCCATAACTCAAAATAGTATGTTATTAAAATGAAAAGGCCTGTGATTTGCGTGTTTCTTTTTCTAATTCGTTTCGGTGATAAAACTGACCGCAGAAGTACCACCCACCGGTTCTCATGTAAACAAATACAAATTCGCACATGTGAATATTGTATTATTTGACATTTAAACTCATTACTAATCTCATGATCATGGTCAGACATGTTAACCTCCAGAATAATTTTTCAGGGAACCTTAAGGTGATTTTCAGGGAAATGGGATGGGACAAAATAAAAGAAAAAACTTGTGAATTTTCAGCTCGTGGACCACTATTAACACCAGGTTATACCCAGAACTAGTTGTCAACTATGCTACATACCGAAACAAATATCTTTCATCCAATTATGTAGGGGTTTGTACATACTTTTATACTCTTTGCATTTGCAGATTTTTCCAACATTCCTCTACATTGTTGTTATTTGTATTATTAATTGAAATAGCCAAGCCTGTGTGTATGTAAAAAATACATGGGTGAAAATAAGGGAGATACCGAATTAAAATATATGCGAATGTGCCATTCTAAGAGAGAGTACACTTCAGTGGGAAAGAGATAGAGACAGATATACGTGATGGGGGTGGGGGGAGTAAGAAAAAGTGAAAGAAAATTAGTACACGAAAGTATACGCAAGTGCATGTGGGCGTATGTCTGCATATTACTCTGTGTGTGTGTGTGTGGGGGGGGGGGGGGGGAGGGGTGTCCACAAGGGTGTGTGTGTGTGTTGGTGTGCATGCATGTGTTTTGGTTTTTCGGGTTTGGGTTTTTTTGTTTTTTGGGGGGTTTTGGGTTTTTTTATGAACTACTGTAAAAAAGACCTACCTCTGATGAAAATGTATCTCATAAGCCTTCGTAGGCTGGATTTCATATTAAATATTTTGTAAATACTCTACGTATATTATGTATGTGTATTGAAATGTGCCACTTAAATAAAATATTCAACTTCTACTACTGCATTAAAGTAGTCGGGATTGAAGTGATTAATTAAATATAGTAGATTAAACTACCACAAGCACAAGGTGTGAAATAACATCTGAGTGGCACGACAAAGCACAGAGCTGTCCTTCAAACCAACATCTGTTTCAACACCTCTGCACATGACAAGCTTGAGAAAAAATAAGAGACAAATCAACATTTTCAATTACTTTTTATGAATTCAGCAATCATAATTATAACCAAATGTAAATAAAATCAATGGAAAATAATATTTTTTTTTATTTTTCAATAATGACAAGCCGATTGACAAGCCAGACCACCACACATCATAACCCAAGCTCAAACATGCCCTGAAATTTCGTATTATAATTTTTTGGTTTTGTCCCCCCCGCCACACGTGTCTTGAAACCCCCAAAATTAAAATAGGTCTTTCAGGCAGGAGATTTTATTTCCTCTATCGGAGATTTTCTGGTACCACCCCTGATTTTTGCGTGCAGCCAGCACATCAAAAATTTCAGTGTCTTGGCAGTGTAAGATTCAGTCATCCATATCACTCCTAAATGGTGAAGTAAATAATCCCCCCCCACCCCTGCCCACACCTCCGTAAATTGGATTCCTTCCTCCCCAACCCACAATTTATTCAAAATTCAGTTCCGGTAACATGATTCTTCTCCGTCAATAGCTACAGTTAGGTAAAAGACCGTCGGGGGAATGTCCAGATATTGTGATTGTCAAGTTATAATTTTTTCAACTCATATCCATGATTTCAGAACGGTATAATATTTATTTTTTGCAATTCCTCGAGTTCTGAATCGATTTTGATGAACAACATTCTGAATAGCAATAGCTTTTAATAACTTTTTTCAAATATTGAACTATCTTTTTAATATTTCAAGTAAAAGTAAAAGTAATTTTTCACTGACTGTGAAAAAAATTGATCTAATTAAGAGCCGGTGACTGAGAGATCAAAAGATAAACCGCTGTCAGCCGAACATCCCATCACACAGTTTGACATATTCATGCAAGATTAAAAACACGATTCAAACTCCATATTTTGATCGTTTTTTTGCCATATTAATGCTTTTTATTATCAAAAACATGTAAGGAGCATACATATTCAATTTATACTTAAGTGCAATTCCTAACAATCACTAAACAACAATCAACTGAAACTATTTTTGGTGGAAGAATAAACCTGATTACCGTACTTGCAAAAAACACAAGTTAACTATAGACAAATTGAAGTCACGTGGTGGGGTTTTGAGACCCCACCTCGTAGTGTAATTAGTGGGGTCTCAATTTCTGTGTTCATATGGGCAGCGTACACGACATGAAGTCTGTTTATCAAACTTCATGCATGTGGGACGTTTGTGCCCTACACAAAACCTTTGTTTTCATCATTGAAGCACTTTTTTTAAATTCCATTCGAAATTTTCGGGGTACAGATGACCAACAGTTAACAGTTCTGTAGTCAGCACAACAGAATAAATGTAGTGTTAGAAAATAAGTCCATTGTATTTAAATATGCAGTCATAATTTTTCGGCATCCTAAGCCACATTAACCTACTTTTAAACTGTGTTTACGTTTTGATTTGCAGGCAATTGCCATATCGAATGGTATCCAAAGCATGGCAGGTTCTCCTGGTTACTCATAGCAAACACAGGCAATGTTTCTGCCAATGGACCACCACCAGGTTACCCGGAGGTCCTTCGGCTGAAACACTGCTTGTGCAAAGGTCATATGTACAGAATTTGATAGCCTTACTATAGTAATAACGCGTAGATTAACACGCAGATCGACGTGCTATTTGTGCGCATTTCAGGACAGGACTTTTAGTTTTAATTGTACTATGGGTATATTCTATATATACACGTATTTCAAATATTAGTTTAGATTTTATGCTACTTCACTCCTTACATGCATCAGTTTCAATGTTTTGTGTTAGAATTGAATTTTTTGTATTTTTGATGGCTTTTTTTTTTGAAACAAAGACTACCAATCCCATTTAGCAATACACATCAAATCAGTCTGTCTTTCATTATTTCTTGTTTTTGAAAAAAGACCTAACTTGAAGTGTCTTTCCCAAGGACACAACGCAGTTGCCACAGGTGGGATTCGAACCGAGGACCTCCCGGCTTGCAGCCTGCACCTCTTCCTACTTAGCCCCCCCCCCCCCCCCCCCCATTTAATGCTATAAAAATAGTATTATTATAATGAGAATCACACTGCAAAATCACACCACATTCACATACTCTCTGACAACAGTGACTCCAGGACAGCTACAAACACACATAAGCAATCACACCAGAGTGGATACAGAAAAGCAAAAGCAATGAGCAGCATAAACTCTGCTCACTGCATCCCACCCTCTCAGACCAGATGCCAGCATAACTTTTATTATTAATTCTCAGAGGGCTGGATATTTTACGTGTTTTTTGTTACACTTAAAACAGTTTACATCTTGTGGATTTGGAGTTGTTTCTTAGGCAAGTCTTGGCAGATTGTATAGGCAGCCAAGACTTGCCTTGGAACAACTGTCAAGGAACATTGAATGTAATTTGCCCGGATATGGTATGTTGGGGCACTGATTTCTGATCACCACAGTCACAGTAACCCCCACTCCCCATTGACCAAATGCACCTTGATGTTTTGTGGAAAAAAGCACCCCTTATTTTCACATTTTTTTAATCTGTTAATGAAAACATCACATGATCCATTGTAAAATCATATGGATTAAGGAGAAAATCACTGTTATCTGAATAAAACCACTGTAGTGCATTTTACAGACCATAAAATTCTTTACTTTACAGCCTTTTTTTTAAAACACAACCCAGTACTCACCCCCACCCCTACCCCATCCCTTCCATACAGAATCCCTTTCAATAATTGTAAATGTGACCCAAGTCCTTTTTGCTGAATAAAATACTTACTGAAACGTTTTTTTTGTTATAATATGACGCCGAAAAATTGTTTTCATTTACTGAACCCTGATGGGTTTCAAACATGAAAAAAATTACATAAAATTTATTTAAACTAAGCGATGAGCTTAGGAACTGGTTAAACTGACTGGCAACAATTGATGTAATTCATTGATGGGCTCTAATTTAGTCCTTACAAGGATGTTACACAAGCTTTTGTTTTTCTAATAGGCAATGACAGGTCAAAGATTCAAAGGTTCATTTAATTTAGCATTGGTTAAATTGAATTCATCTTTTAATATTTTTGCTATTTCAATATTCATTCTGTTGTACGCTAAAGTGAAAGGAATGATGGACCTCCTTTTGCATTCTTCCTCTGATATGTTCATACCACATGGCCAGAGGGTTCGAAGCATATTGATCCAAAACGCGTCACGTTTTTTCCTAAATTCATCCGTTTCTTCTAATGTGTCTTTAATTGGTGGTTGTTCAATAGGGTGGATTTCGAAATCGTCCAAAGAATGGCCAGGAAGGTTAAAATGTTGTGCAACTGGGGCATCAGCATTATGTTTTATATCCTGTTTGTGTCTAGTAGCACGTTCCTGGAAAGGATTTTGACTTTGACCAACATACTGTTTCTGACAGCATTTACAAGTGATAAGGTAAGTAATATTTGGTGAATCACAATGGAGGGAGTTATGAATCTGGAAATGATTTTTCATTTGTTAGGAGGAAAATTCCTCTTTCTGATCAGGCATAAAAGTATGCAATCTACAACGAGACTTTTTGCAATTAAATACCATGCCACTACCATTCTGCAATGGTCTGCTGTGTTCAATTTTCAATGGTTAGAAATCAGTAGTTTCTGCTGGACTATTGAGCTTTTTCAGAGTTTGAGATTTCAGGCTACGCAAAAAGTGCAGTGAGTACCCCTCGATCTGAGGACGCCAAACAGAGTTGAACAAGCCTCATTGAAATTTACCTTATCACTTGAATTGAGGTGGAAATGAATGAGCTGTGATTTGATGATATCTTTAAATGTATGTTGAGGGTGAAATGATTTTATGTGCAACAATTGATGTGAATCAGTTGGTTTAAAATATACTTTATAATCTAAATGACCGGGTGCCTGAAATTCCTTGCCTTTATACATGGTCACATCGAGAAAATCAACAGAATTTTCACTGATAGTAGCTTTTAATTTAATGTTTGGATCATGATTTTTCAAAATTTCTAAACATTCTGTGAATACCAGATGGAATAACATTCTAACAAGTATTTTACATTGCAACAAGAATAACTGTTCTCAAAACATGTAAGGCTTGGTGCATGAGTGTAGGCAGCATATGAAAAAGCTGGAGGGGGAGCCAAATAGTAATTGCTTTGTAAACACTGTATACGTGTACTGAAAACATTTATTTATTTTATTTCATTGGGGTTTAGCAACATTTTTAAGCAGTCAGGATCACCTCGTGTTGAACAGTTTTATGGATGGAGGAAGCCCGAGTACCCGGAAAGAACCATTGCCTAGTGAGAACCACTGAGCAGTGGCAAGCAACTGTCAGACTCCCCAATTTACTAACTCCACACAAGCAGGATAAGCATTGGTTGAAGACAAGTCCATCAATGACATGCAGTACTCCTAATTACATAACGTCACCGTGACCCCACATGAGCAATCAGGATTAAGTGCCTTGCCCAAGAACACAATGCACTTACTCCTAGTTGGGATCAAACCTTGACCCTTTTGATTTGAAGTCCAATGCCGTAACCACTGAGTCACCGTGCTCCCATATTGAATACAATCCAAGGCATTAAGTTTCTTTTAGACAAGCACAATGTGTGTACTGAACTGGGTGAGATTTTGTCAGGGAAGAATTTTGGCAGGGAGGGATTTTGTCAAGGAGGAATTTTGTTGAGGAGGGATTTTGTAAGGGAAGCTTATATCAGAAAGGGGGGGGGGGTGTATGCCAGTATATACCAGGAAAATCAGCCAGCAGCATGCTGAATGCAAGAATTTAAACCATTATCCCTTGTCTGACAGATTTCGAAGAGGGTTAAGTCCTTGAATACAGCTGGCAGATATTCCTGCCCAGGACAAAAAATCTCTTGCCATTGAAATAAATATAATTTGGGCATATTTAAACAAATTTCCCCCTGTAAATTGATTGGACTTTTTGACCAATGATTTTCTCAAATTAAATTTACATGAATTTTTCATTAAATATGGTCATGGCTGTTTCAAAGCAGCCATGACTAGATCTGATAGAAAATATTTCGAAAATATTCAGCAGGTTAAGAGTTAAATACTTTATAATTGAACATAAAGCCATTGCTGATAATGTATGATAACTTTATCTTCATAGACACATAAAAAATAACTACAGTAAACTGAAATAGATCCAAACACTGATAGATAAATAACAGTTCTGTTGATATAACTTAGGGCTATTTTTATATTTCTCCTAATGACCCACACAAATCATCTGTTTGGAAAATTTATAACCCAACATCATAATCTGTCAATCACAAGCAGTTAATATTTGTTGTTTTGCCAAGTAATGAAGTTCTGGTTTAATTAAGAACCAGTGGATATGTCAGAATTTTTGGTCTTCTGTTTAAATATTTTCTTGATTTTAAACTTCTTTTTCAATTTATAATTCCGAATAAATGTCCTGGCATTTATATACTGAAATCATGTTTAAAGTATCTCAGTGTACATAGGTTAATGAACAGTAGATGAAAGACTATGAGTAACTGTAATTGCTATTATTAACAATAAACCTAAATTTTTTCATGAATTTCTTCCTGAATCAGTTTAAGGCTCCTGTTTATTTATTATTTATTTATTGGAGTTTAACAACACTTTTGACAGACACGGTCACCTCGAGTCGGACAGTTTTATGGGTGGAGAAAGCTGGAGTACCCAGAGAGAACCACTGAGCAATGGTGAGAAACTGTCAGAATCCCCAATGTACTAACTACACACAAGCAGGGTAAGCATTGGTTGAAGACAGGTGCACCATCGACATGCATTATGCCTTAGTACACAGCACCACCATGCCCCCCACATGGGCAAACAGGATTAAGTGTCTTGCCTAAGGACACAATGCATTTACCCCTATCAGGGATCGAACCTAAGCTCCTGTAAACCATTACAGGTTCTGCTTCAACAAAGACTAAAAAATTTGATACCAGAGTAACAGTATCAACAACAAGACTAACATTACTTTCAGATGACATAGCCATGGGAAGGGGATTAGGGAGGGGGGCTCACCTCTCCAATTTTTGCTTAAGAATGTCAACCTTGTCTACATTCATGCCTGGAATAAACTGGTTCATGTGCTCTCACCCTGATATTTCTTGGGTCATTTTGCTATAGTTATTCCTTTACTTTTTGAGTACTTAGCCCTTTACCTGACACGAAAGGTAGATGACACTTGCAAACAAAAATTTTGAATAACTATAATTTTTTTTCAGTTTTGCATAAAAAAACATAGGTTATGACCCCTCATTGGGACAACCTCAACAAGCCTGTTCTAAAGAAGGGTCATAAGCTATGTTTTTGAGACAAAAAAATAAAAAAAATAATAAAAATTGAAGAGTGCTGGTTGGTTTTTGCCGTTAAGTTGGGAAAAAGGTTAAGCTAAAGTAATCAGGGTGCTCCAACTGGCCTGAAAAGTTTTATTTTTTTTCTCCACGGAAGACCTTTGACCTTCACTTAGGGGATACACACTTTTAATCCAGCATGAGATGAAATGAAGAAGGGGAAAAGTGTGGCAGAGGTAAAATATTTTATCCCTCCCACTTCATTTAGCCTTGCCATGCCCTTGCTTCAGATATACTTGTGCTAATGGGAGGGGGAAAATTCCAGGAAGACTGAATTTTAACAACAGCTATTGCAGATGGCAATTGCACTTCCATTGCAGTGCAGGACCGATGAAGCACAAAGGAATAATGAACAAAGTAAGGACCAAAAAATCCTGAAAAAATTTACAACTGTTTTATATAATGTGCACTCACTGCTGGGATATTGCTGCTGACAGAAAAAAAAATCAAAGAAAAATTGACACATTAAGGACTGTAACTCTGGTAAAAAATATACCAGCAACTGTTTTGTAACATATGCAGGAACAACGGCTTGTCACAAGGATCCCTCATAATAAATTTCACTGAAATCTATCCACTGACTGCTAAGATACCGCTGCAGACGGTCAGATGTACAGATGCATAGATAGACAGACATTCAGATGGATGGAGTGACAGATGGACTGATGGATGCAAGTAATCCAGTATACCACCATTCTTTTGAGAGTGGGAGTATATAAAGTAGGAATACAATGATTAATCTCAATTTTAACCCTTTCACCACTGATATTACAGAAAGATATCCATGTGGGCCGAATACACTGATCTCTATACAACTGGATTGTTAGAGTTGTCAGTGGTCACATATAGAAATGAAAGTGTCAATGACACTGTAGCTCAACTTGTCAAGACATGTACATGTACAGTATGTGACACAGCAATATAAATTTTATAGTAAATTTCCTTTCTTATTATACCTACCGCAATTGTTTACTACAGGCTTGCACTACAGGGAAGAACCTAACTTGGATAAAATACTCTCTATTTTAATCTTTCCCAAGAGATTTGGGAAAGAAAAGTGGTTTAAAAACACCATGAAAAAATAAGCCAAAACTGGGTCGAGTGCCATCGGCGCACACCCAGTATGGGACGCTCTTCCATAGTACAAATCCACGACTACCGTAAAACAGTGCGCAGTTCGTCATTCTTTTGATTCCGATAACACAGGAGTTATGTGATCAGCGGAGAGGAAGGATTCTTACCTGAATAAGAAGACGGAGGGCCTCCATGTAAACAACTGCGGTAGGTATAATAAGAAAGAACCCACGCATAACTCAATAGCACTGGAACCGTGGACAGAGGAAGAGATCCCTAGGCCTATCAAACCATAGCATCACAAACATTAGAAAAGACAATGAAAGATGAGGCATATGGTGAAGTGCGACGCACAGTCAGAAAGGGCAGCAACAGCACAGAGCTGGAACTGACCCTGAAAAAAGCTGAAAGGCTGGGATAGACGACAGCCTGAGCCAAAGAAAGAGGGCCCCAAGGACCAAAGTCCTCGATCGGCTCCTGCAACGGTCGCAGATAAAAGGAGAATGTAGCATTTCTCCAGTAGGCTGCCAGTATAACATCTGTCATCCGACAACATGACAGAGTTATTAAAAGAGGAAGACAATGCACGCATCTCGTGGCAGAAAAAACAATTGGTAATACAATCACCAGTAGGTAGACGAGCGGAAGCTGCACGAATTGCAAGACAAATCGATCGAGAAATGGATGCAGAAGAGATCTGGCATGTGAGAAAACGCATATTCATCCAGGATAAAGGTGCGAATGCCCCCCACCCCCAAGCAGAGCAGTGCTCAAGAAAGTGACCATCTTGGAGTAAACTGCAAAGTCCTAGGCCTTTTCAAGGAAAAGAGCTGAACAAGCTTGGAGAGGCAAGGATGAGTGTCGAAACAATGCGGTACCACATATGAAAAAGGTTTCCGAAGCATGGACTTGCACTCATTGCTGGAGATCGATGGAACCCGCCATGTGGAGCATCCACTCGGTGGAAAAGAACCTGCCCCGTTGGGACAGGGAGTCGGCTAAGACGTTCAGACGACCGGAAATGTGACAAACAATCACCCCGGCATTGACATCCTGAGCGAGCAGTAGAAGATCCCGAGCCAATTCGTATATTGGAACCGTGTGTGTGCCGCCCTGGTCCCGAATGTAAGCAACCACTGTCGAATTGTCAAACAACAGAAGGACCTGATGATTCGACAGGTGAGGGATCCACTGCCTGAAACTCAGAAGAAGAGCAAGATGCTCTGCTGGCTGATGTGTAGAGATGCCCGATCCTGGTCCCACATCCTGTGAAGGGAAAGACCTAGAGGATCCAACATCGCACCCCATCCGAGATCTCTGACATCTGCCATCACAACGCGATCGGACGTGGGTAAGTCCCACAGGACACCCAGCGTGATCCACCGAACATTCGTCCAGTGGAGAAGGTGAGGATAAGAGAATCTGGTAACTGAAGCACCAGATCCAGATAATCGACATTCGGCCTCCAACGACTGACCAGAAAGTGTTGGAGAGGTCTAACACGCAGTCGACCTAGAGGAATGAGATCCGTCACCAAACCGCAGAGACCGATCAGCCGGAGAATACTCTGTGCCGTCGCAGATGTGGTCTGGGACAGAGTCAAAGCAAAAGCTGAGAGAATCACAGCACTGGCCTGGGGAACCGCCACCAAATTGAATTGGGTGTGGAAAGCCATCCCCAGATGATAAAACAACTGAGAAGGGACCAGGTCCGACTTCTCCTCGTTGACTCTGAATCCTAGCGACGTGAGCAAGCTCAACAGAGTGGTGACATCCAATTCCAGTAAGGCAGCACTGGAATACCTGTGGAGGATATCGTCCAGATATGCCGAAGTTGTCACCCTGGACTGTATGCGATGGAAAGCTATCACATGCGACATCAGTCTGGTGAAGGCCCAAGGAGCCAGGTTGAGGCCGAAAGGCATTGCCTTGAACTGGTAAAACTCGCCCCAGAAAAGCGAACCTGAGATACTTCCGTGACGCCCAACATGAAAGTAAGCGTCTCGCAGGTCGAAGCTGGAAGCGTAATCTCCCTGGTGAATTGAATGGCGGACCGACCTGAAAGTCTCCATGCTGAACTTGGGAGCAATGATAGACTGGTTCAGGATACTCAGATCGATAACCGGTCGGAGTCGGCCGTCCTTCTTCGGCACACAGAACAGGCGGGAATAGAACCCCAATGACTGAATGTTCCTCGATCACCCCCTTTGTCAGGAGATTGTCTATCTCCGTGGACAAAAGTTCCCGACGGAAAACGTCTGAAGGAACTGTGGTTGGAAGAGGCACCCTGGACAGAGTGGGATGCCTTCGGAAGGATATTCATAGCCCGGACCGAACAACATCTAACACCCAAGGATCGGATGTGATGTGATGGTGGCCCAACGGTCTGCAAACTCTGCTATCCTTCCTCCAACCTGGGACGAGTCGAGGTGAGGACCTTCATTTCGAGCCCCAACGAGGCCCGCGAAAGGAGAAACCACCTCCTCAACTGAATGAAGAATCCTGATACTTCCCACTAGTCTGCCGACGCTTACCCTTACCCCTTGAGTAAGAAGTAGAAGCGGTGGCAGAAGGATCAGCCTTTTGCTTCGCAGAGGAAGCAGAAGGGTACTTGTTAGGCTTGGAACGGCCCCTGCCTCCCCTAGAAGGCTGATCAAGCTGAAGAAACAGCAGCTGATCTTTGGAATGACGTAGGACGTCATCCCGGACTGTCGATACGGAACCATGGAAAAGTTCCGGGCCTGCCAAAGAAGCAGATCGAAGAGTAACGTGCTGCTCCTCAGGAAGGGATTGGCCTGTGTCCAGCACAGAGTCCCTTCGAACTAATTCCAGATTAGCCGTGTTACAGGCATGCATGTGAGTAAGATGCATGAGTGCCTTGGACAGCACACACAAAGGAGCCTGTACCTTGTCAAACTTATCTGGAGGCAGATAAGCAGCTAAAGCTGAGACGACGTGATCTGAGAGAGAAAGCATACCAAGCATCTCTCTCGATAAGCCCAACGTGGACTCCAGAGTCGTCATCGGAATGACGGCAGACTTGGGCTTGGAAAGCCTGAGGGAATTGGAGTCCTGATCCAAAACCGTCAAAGTCTGGCAGACTGGCGGATTGGCGGAATCGTAGTAACGATAATGCGCCAGAGGCAAAAAGGTGTCAACCCTGTTGAAAAACAGAGCCTTCATAGCCTTGGAACTCAGCTTAGAGTCCAAGGCTGAAAATGCTTCAACCAACTGTACCGACTGGCATGGTCGAAGACGCCCAGAAGCAGGTTGCTCCATAGGCTGTTGGCATGTGACCGATAATCGCGGCCTGGCTGACACTGTCGACTGGTTTGATGGTTTGAGATCTGGAAGGAACCCAAACACAAAATCAAGAGCTGCCCCCAAGTCCAAAGACTGCTGGCTCTCAACATCAAGCATGTCTGACTCTTCCCCTGAGTCGGAAGACACATTGCCCATCGTGGGCAAACCAGCCGACGCCTCCCATGGTGTTGGAACACCAGGGGGATCAGAAAGCAGCCTGTTTCCAATCCCGGGAGGCGGCGCCATGGGGGCGCCTGGAAACCACTTGCTGCCTCACTGGAAGCAACGGGAAGGCTCTTTGACAGAACCTGAGTGAGTAAGGAGAGGGCCTCCCTAAGCCTAAGCTCACTGCCCATGCTGGCTGGTTTGACAGGGGAACGAACCGGCAAAGTGGCTTCACCTCTGACCCTCTTAACCAGGGTCACGATCCTCCAAAACACATGACGTGGGACGAAGGGCGGCAAGCGGTACGACACACCCCGAGGATCAACATAGCGGGAACTCATGAGAGTCACCGTGGACCTCTGCGGAGCATAAGGTCCAGGCTGCACAAAAGCTGTTGGTCCCCCAAAACTGGCCGTGTGGCCAGAATGAGTGGACGGAAACGCCACAGAGTTCATAGTGTCCCCACTAAGAACATCCGAATCCAATAACACAACTGTGCTATTCTACGGCGCAGAGACCACAGCAGAGGGTCCGGCCGGCAGCCACTTCCAACTTCGCCGAGTTGAAGTCAGGGAAGGCTGAGGCCCCCACGTCTACACTCCCAGACACCGCAGCAGACCACTGCAGGTAAAAAACTACTGTGCTCAATGGCTGAGAGGACACAGTAGGGGGTTCAATCGGCAGCCACTTCCGAGTTGAAGTCGGGGAAGGCTGAGGCCAATACCCCACAAAAACACTACAGACATCCCTGCAGACCCTTGCAGGGATAAGCCGAGGCCGGCTAAAAACGGTACCCAATGACAATGTGGACGGAACAGCAGTAGCAGCAGATACGACGGGAGCGGAAAAGCGGAGAGAGCCACCTAGCTCGGTCTCCAAAGGAGGAGTCACAACCCTAGTGACAGCCTCAGATGTCGACTGGAGAGGGTGCATAGTCCCGGAACCAGGCATCTCTTCACCAGAAATCCAACAGCTCCCGCAGTATCCACCACGGGTAAAAAACTGCACATTCCCCACGGAAGGGGAATAACTCTCACCAGACATGGTCGAGTCAGGTAGCCCTGAAACGACAGCGTTCCCCACCCCCCGCTGGTGCGGGAGGAGCTGCACATCCCCCACGGTAGGGGAGCAATTCTCACCAGACGTGGTCGAGATGGGCGGCCCCAAAACGACAGCGTACCCCACCCCGGGAGTGGGAGGAGCTGCACATCCTCCACGGAGGGGGTAAACTCACACCAGACATGGTCGACTCGGGATGCTCCCAAAATGACAGCGTTCCACACCACCCGCGGGTGCGGAAGAGACAGCCACGAGAACGCACCAAGGCGAGGGCAAAAGGAATTGCCCTAAAGGAACCGAACTGGAAATAACAGAGGTGAGAGCAGTAGAAGAAAAAGGTGAACTCAACAGAAACAGAAAGTAGAAGAACACCCTTAACTACAAGAGAAGGTGGCAGAAAAAAAAAAATGGTGGGTACACGACAGAACCCAGACGGTCGACAGGGACAGAAAAAACAGAAATTCAGCCCTCAACAGAGTGAAGAAATCCTGTCCAGACAGTCCCTGATTGACACCTAACTCCAATAACAATTAAATTCATCAACCGAAAAATTCATTGACGACACGCGTTGACACAATGTCGAAAACAAAACATTCACGAAAACGGAATAGTAAATAATATACAATGAGAATGTGGTTGAAAATATAAACAAGAATATATAAAACACAGTCCTGTTATTATACGATCTTCAGATCGATAATTCCAGTCATAGGAAAACCATTATCGACGAGTTAAATATCACTGTTACGGATCAAAATGGCACATCCACCACGTGTGCGGATAATCAAAAGAATGATGAACTGCGCACTGTTTTACGGTAGTCGTGGATTTGTACTATGGAAGAGCGTCCCATACTGGGTGTGCGCCGATGGCGCTCGACCCAGTTTTGGCTTATTTTTTCGTGGTGTTTTTAAACCACTTTTCTTTCCCAAATCTCTTGAGAAAGATTAAAATAGAGAGTATTTTATCCGAGTTAGGTTCTTCCACTGTAGTGCAAGCCTGTAGTAAACAACTGATGTAGGTTGATAAGAAATGACAAACATCTAGGTAATGACCTGATAACAAAGGTACATATAAAGTATTGTAACGGTCTGTACATAAATACTGACCGTAGCCTGTAACAAAGGTATAGGTAAAGTATTATTGTAAAGGTGGGTGACAGTCAGATGCTAAACTAGAAAAGAAATCTGAGTCCCAGAGTGGGTCTGACTGAACCCCAAAATATTTGTTCTCATAGCACAGTGATAACAAAGGCACCCCAAAACACAGTCATTCCTGTCCCAAGGTGAAAACAAAGGGACCCAATAAGTTTCGTGAAGATCAGTTCATAAATACGAGCTGTATAGAAGTTGTGACAAAAAACTGATTGGACCTGATTTTGGTACAAAATGGCCACTGGCAGCCATCTTGAATTTTGGACCGCACTCAGAAACACTCGTTCTCGTCCCAAGGTGATAACAAAGGTACCCAAGAAGTTTCGTGAAGATCGGTTGATAAATACAGCCTCTAGCCTGAGCCGTATTGACATTTGCACTTACAGTGTATAATTAGCACTAAATAAATCAAAATTCATCTAATTTGCATAATTTCTGCACGAGAAAAAAACCCGTACTGTATGTGATGTATTCCATTTTACTAAACATTCATACAAAAATTTATTCATGATAACAAAGATATCCAAGAAGTTTCGTAAAGATCGGTTCATAAATACGGCCTCCAGCCCGAGCCGTATTGGCATTTGCAGTTACAGTGCTGAAAGTAACACTGAATAGATCAAAGTTAGTCTAATTTGCATAATTTACGCATGAGAAAAAAAACCTGTATTATATGTGATCTATCCCATGGTACTAAATTTTTGTCCAAAAATTTATTCAAATCAGAACTTTCATATAGAAGTTCTGTACAAAAAACTGATTACACCTAATTTCGGTACAAAATGGCTGCCAGTGGCCATCTTGAATTTCGAACCGGACCCCAAAACACTCGTTCTCATCCCACCGTGATAACAAAGGTACCCCAGAAGTTTTGTGAAGATCAGTTCATAAATTCGTCCTCTAGCCCAAGCCGAATTGACATATACATTTACAGTGCTGAAAGTAACACTGAATAAATCTAAGTTAGTCTAATTTGCATAATTTATGCACGAGAAAAAAACCTGTATTATATGTGATGTATCCCATGGTACTAAACATTCATACAAAAAATTATTCAAATCAGATCTTTCATGTGGAAGTTCTGTGCAAAAATCTGATTGCTCCTAATTTTGAACAAAATGGCTGCCAGCAGCAATCTTGAATTTCAGACCGGACCCAAAAACACTCGTTCTCGTCCCACGATGATAACAAAGGTACCCCAAGAAGTTTCGTAAAGATCGGTTCATAAATGCGGCCTCTAGCCCGAGCCGTATTGGCATTTGCACTGACAGTGCTGAAAGTAACACTAAACAAATCAAAGTTAGTCTAATTTGCATAATTTAAGCACGAGAAAAAAACCCGTATTATGTAATGTATCTCATGGTACTAAACATTCATACAAAATATTATTGAAATCAGAGCTTTCATATGGAAGTTCTGTACAAAAAACAGATTTCTGCATTGTCAGAACAAAATGGCGGCTGGCAGCCATCTTGAATTTTGGACCGCACCCAAAAACACTCGTTCTCGTCCCACAGTCATAACAATGGCACCCAAGAAGTTTTGTAAAGATCGGTTCATAAATACGGCCTCTAGCCCGAGCCGTATACAATTGTTGATGTACAGACAGACGGACGACGGGCCATGACAAAAGCTCAAATTTGGCTTCGGCAAAGTTGAGCTAAAAATGTAATTGACTTGCAGTGGTTTACACTGTATCACATTGGTAGCTACATCACTACAAACACTGTTACAGTTACATCTGTTCATTTCAACTTACTGTGCTTTATGACCCATTACCATTTATGAAAATTTTAAGTTTTGAACTTTGAAAAGTTATTCAGCTGTTCAACTTCAATAAATGATTTGTTCCACAACATGATCACATTATTTTATATTGAGTATTGTTCTGTTTGATAACAGTTACTGGATACATCGTCAAAAGAAATGGTTTTCTAAAAGAATACCCTTGACAATAATATAAAAAGAAGTAGAGCAGGCTTTAATTTACAAGTGGATTGACTCCATTTAGCGTTGAAGTATCATTTCGTTTTAGAAATTCCGTATTTTTATGTAAAACAAATGGCTTCATCACCAGAATGGAATTAATCAGATTTAAAATTTTTTTTTTTCCGAGAAAACGTGATAAAAGTGAGGTGTTGGCGCTATCAACCAGGTTCATTTGAAAATGTTTATTGCTGCAGGGGGGTATTATTTTAGAAAAAAAAAAAATTTCTTTTTGACGACAAATCTATTAACTGTGATTCGATTCAAAGTTTGATTCGAAATTCGATTTGAAATTTGATTCATATCTTAATTATTACTGACAAAAAACAAGTGCCAATATTAGAAATCTGAAAGAGTATTACTCATTTTCACGCTTGGGTTTTATTAGATATTTAATAATAATAATAACTACAGTCACAGCGTTATAGCTTTCACATCATCAAATGACATGAATCGGATGAATTTCTGCATTGACTTGCTATCTTGAGAAGGGCAGATCGAGTTTTTGCTGACATTACAACAATCCAGTTGTATAGTGATCAGTGGTTGAATGTCATCTATTTGAAGAAGTGCCCATTTTCAAGACTGGAGAAGATCAGTTGATATTTTCAATCTATAGTCTTTGTAGATGAAGTTTTAAACAGAATAATTAGTCCACAACCATACAAATTGCCCTATTTTAGTACTGGACCATAAAAGTGAGCAGTTGGGGTGTGCGGTGGCTCAGTGATATGGCAATGGACTCAAACCAAAAGGTCTAGGGTTTGACCCCAACAGGTAACTGCATTGTGTCCTTGGGCAAGACATTTCATCCCGACTGGCCACTAAGGCATATATTTATTCATTTATTGGTGTTTAAGGTCACATATTTATGCACAATGGCTAATCATGACAACATGAGTGTCAACTCAAGACCAGGGATGAGTGTTAATAAGCCATGTTGCCCATTTTAGAGAGGGTTTGCACCTCCCAAGCACTGGTGACGGAGTCCTATTTTACCAGTAAAACAGAGCCTGTTTACCGCAGTGAACAGGCACTGCTTTACCTCCTGGGGTTCCCGCAGGGAACACTAAGGCATACTGCACATTGATGATGCACTTTTCCTTAACCACTGCTAACCCTGCTTGTGTTGAGTTAGTACATTGGGGGAGTCTGACAGTTGCTCGCCATTGCTCAGTGGTATTCTCCAGGTACTCTGGCTTCCTCCACCTTGTAAAACTGTCCGCTGCAAGGTGACCCTGGCTGTCAAAAGTGTCATTAAACCCCTCAAAATAAATAAAGACATAGAAAGTAAGCAACTGAATCAAAAGACTGAGAACCACTGTCTGTGTGTTGGGACCACAGCTGTTAACGTCTGAATATGCTGTCAGTGAGATTTTGGTAAGCTGTAAGGAAGATTTGTGCATGCAACCAAAGCATCAATAATTTACATTTCATGCATACTCCCTCACCCCTCCCCCCCCCCCCACAACCACATCCCCACCTCCCCCCTCACACACATACATTAATGCATTATATTTCATTTCATTTGAACAATACTAATACTAGATCCAGCTCTATGAGCTTATTCTGATGACACCTGTATTTGAATGATTCTACTGACAAAGTTCTAAGTTATTCCAAGTCTTCTTAGACCTGTATCAGTTTAAGCCTCTATCTGGCTTTGTGCTAGGAGGATTAAATAATTTCAAATTTACAGACAACCTCTCATGCCACCAGTCTACTTCTCTTCGGAATTCAATGCTGTTATGGGCTGTTCGTAAAATGTTAACATGATTTGCGGAACCACCCAGCATAATCATAACACTACAGCTGTGGTGAGTCTACATTTTTAATTTTAATGTCATCAAAATGTCGATCAAATTAAGTTTTGATGGAGCAACATTTCTCGCTTTGATTCACAGAAATATTTCCTGATTCACTTGTCCAGGAAGTATCAGTTGGTCAGAAAACGGTTTGCATTTCCAATCAACTGACATATCCCAGAGAGTCAATCTAAACATAGGCAATGACCTATTTGAGGGATAGACTGGTTCCAGGGCATAACAGCAACAAATGTCTTACAGAATTGGACTGGTGGCTTGAAAGTTTGTTTACAGAATAGGTGATTGAATGGAGGTAGCTAGCTTGTCATGAATGGAGGGAATTTGGAATGGCTATGATCTCATTTTTCCATGAAACATGAATATTATATCACAAGAATTCCTTCTAAGTGTATGTAATGTATTTCAGGAATATACCATTCCTTTCATGCACTACCATATAAAATCATTAACTGAAAGTTTCCCCTAATTTATTCAAAATTTATATAAACAAACATCCAAAGATTTATTTCACTAAAAATACAATACCTTTCACAGCATACCTTATAAATTCATAAATCAAACCTTTTCCCCAATTTATTCCAAATTACACAACTAATCAGAATCAGTATTTCATCTGCGAAAAATATTTTGGTAAACTTGAAAAACAGACTGAAATGTTTGTGTTTTCTCTTGCGCACTTATATATCTGCAATTTATCATAAATTTCTTTTTTATTATATCACTATGTAATTTAACCGCTAAATATCACTACTGTTTGACGATCTTTTCCTGGTCCCCGGAAAATCCACAGTGTGGAATCCGATTCCATATCACTATAGTATGACAGACTATTTACGGGTGTGTTTGAATTCGCATAGCTGTTCCGGTCGCAGAGAGTACTTTACTCCAAGCTGGAATGGGTGTGCTCAAATGGTGGTACGGGTTTGTTTACAGTCTTGTCTGCTAGCAACCATTGCTTCCGGCTTCAAAACAATAAATAAAATTTCAATTTTCATTTTATAAACGCAATTAAATGGATTGTGGAGATGATTGGGACATTGAAGAATTTCTGGGAAATTTTGACTTGTCAGCTTCAAGTTGAATGTGACAACAACACCAAGTTACAAATGTTAGTGTAAATAAAAATAGTTCTTTTTCACTTCAATCCAATTTACCAAAAGAAGGTTGGGGGTAATTGTTAATACTAGCATTGGCATGCGATGTTGAACTATAAGTCATATAATAAACCTTTTATCGCTACAGTGAAGTGATCTGGGTCATCGCATCACATCTCGTTGAGGAGGTCAGCTCGCCGGATCACACTTGCTGCCTGCAGCAGGTCATTTGATCTGACAATCTGACCTCCTCAACTGGACATGATACCACGACTCAGATCACTTCACTGTAGCGATAATATGTATATAACAAGTAAAGGTGTATCTTTGATATATTATCACTTCCAACAATTATCCAACATCACAAATTTATATATTTTTATCAGTTTGGAAACTTGCTTCAGTTCAAAAATACACATGCATTATTATGACCATGTCCATGTCCTGTAATTTGTATCAGATTCAAGGTCATGTTGACAATCGGATTGCAACGAGCCCTTATGGGCTTGTTGCAATCCGATTATAAATACAACCAAGAATCTGATACAAATTACAGGACATGCACATGGTCATGATAATAAATTTATCTAACAATCAAGTTACATAAAGTCTGTTTCCCTGGTTTTTCAGTTTTAATTGGGTTGGAATTATTTTCATATTTTAATGCATCATAACAATGCATGTATGTGATAGTGCGGTGTTTACCGGAAGTTGAATCTGTCTGATATGGAATTACAAAAGGGCTGATACAAACATTTTTTCTGAGTTTTTGGGTGCAAATTAAGTCGATTGTTAGATAAAACATGAGAGCAGCCACTACAGAACAATGAATTTGTGTAAAAGCTGACTGACGTCAGTGATGATATTTCACACAAACTTCTATAATCTCACAAATCTGTGATTTCAATATTTATAAATAGAGAAAAATGTGTTGGATCACTAAATAACTGCTTTAGAAAGTGTCAGAAAATAGGACCCTAACAGAACAGTTGGAAATTGGGAATCAAACCAGGAGTCTCCAAGTGAAATTGGGAGAGTTAACAGGTCTGGAACTTGTGACTCTGTAGGTAAATGAATTATTGCTGTACAGGCAACAAAGTGTTGTGTTTTAAAAATTGAGTATACCACAATAAACTGGTTCTTTTCTGGCTGAGTGCTGGAAGTCCATAGTTTGGCTTTATTCTGGAGTGGAGATACCACAACTTAACCCTTCACCCAACACACACGATATCAAAAGTTTTTATGATTATTTTTTTTTTAAATTTTCAAAACATTTCAACAAAACCATAGCATATGTATGATCCATCACTGGAACGAGCCCAATGAGGCAGTCACATGATATGGTTTTGTTTAAAAAAAATAAAAAAATATTATTTCAGTTGCTCAATGTGGAATATACAAGGGCAGATGCAGCAAATAGTTAAGTAGAGAGTTAAATGCTTCATATCCTGTGGATATGCTTCATGTTATCTTTCAAGAGACACCGACTCATAAATTCTAGCAAGGCAAACACATGTGAACAAATTTTGATGACCAATGATAATTTAGCACAAGATCTGGCCAGCGCTACTCAAAAAGAACAGACATTCAAAGTTTTACCATTTTTTCAATTTTTATCACCAAAATGCAGCTAATCACCCCTCACTGAAACAAGTTTGCTGCACTAAGGGATCACAAGCTATGTTTTGAGGTGAGCAAATTGAATTTTTAGTTATTCAAGAATTTTTTGGCATGTGTCGTCTTGTTTTCAAGTTAAGTAAAAGGTTATTAATAAAAAGTTCAACAAACAATTCATATAAAAACCAGAATAACCTTTTCCCATTCCCAATGATTACACTCTTTTTCATCCTGACATTCAAGAAAATGAAAATATTTGTTTTATTGACCTCTGGTATAATATACAAGTATAAATTTGTTTATAAGTTATAAGGTGATGAAACGGAACAGATCATTAATTTCCAAGAGATCAATCATTTCATTTTTGACAAGCATTTTTTCTGAGGATGTAATACCTCATTCAGAATCATCTGCCCATGTCAGAGCAGCACCAACAGAATAAACTCAAATTTATTTTTATGACGGCAAGTTCTTTTGAAATCAGACAAGTGATATTTTAGTAGCAATAAAGTAAAACGTATTATATTTGGTCAAATTAAGATTCACTTCTTTGGGTTCCCATGAAGGGGGAGAGATGGGGGTTATTCTATTAACTGGTAGAGTCCTGGAAGCCAATATCTGGGCTCCATTGCTAAGTGCATGGTACCATGCAATTTAAAAGCTTGACACTCAGTGGATGTACTTCACATTACATTTGACATGAAATTTAGTCTTTACAGATTTGCCTTGTTACAATTTATGGGAGAGCACATGTACTCTCCCACAAATTGTAAAAAAGCAAAAACATGTGAACAAATTCTGATGACCAAAAATAATTCAGCAATCTACCATTGAAATTATTTAATCTTGAGATCTGAGATCATCTTCATCCAATAATCTGATTCATATCCCTGCATGACCTGGTTACTGCAGGAGATAGAGCTTTTGCTGTTGCTGTCCCTTATCTATGGAATGAGCTGCCTGAGCATCTAAAAAAAACACAGAATCTGAATTCTTTTATAAGATAAAGAAACACGTATCTCTTCCAGGCTGCCTTTGGACAGGCTACTGATTTCTAACATTGAAAATACTGGAATTCTACTTGTAAACCAATTTATGTGGGAATATCACTTTCTTTTCATATAATTCTTTATAAAGCACATTAGTTCCTCTGTGGATATTCGGCTTTAACCCTTTACCTAACCTGAAAAGCAGACGACACCTGCAAACAAAATTCTTGAATAACTAATTTTTTTCATTTTTTGTCTCAAAAACATAGGTGTGACCCTTCATTGGAATGAGCTCGTCAGGCCGTTCCAATGAAGGGTCATAACCTATGTTTTTGAGACAAAAAATGAAAAAATAATGAAAATTAATTGGCGATTTTAGTGAATAGCGCTAGCCGGTTTTGGCCGTTACGTTGGGTCAAGGGTTAAACAGCATTATAATTATTATATTATCTTTACAGATTTGACTAGTTATAATTTGCCTGCACATAATTAAGTGGGACCCATTGTATGGTATTATAGTACACTAGTGAACCAAATTTATTTATTTATTTACTGGGGTTTAAGGCCACATATTTCTGCACAATGGCTAACTAATCGTGACTGCAATATGGATATAAAGTCAAGTCCAGCCAATCGTTTATACGCATGCTGCCCATTTTAGAGGACGTCCACTGCAGGCATTGGTTACTGGATCCTATTTTATCAGTAAAACAGAGCTTGTTTACCACAGTAAACAAGCACTACTTCACTTCCAGGGGTTCCCGGGTGGAGAGGTTCAGTAAACTTTTAATCCTACAACTCAGCGGAGAAGGTGTAGAAGGAAATTATTCTGGACAATGATAAAGTTTCTCTGGTAGTGGTTCCAGAGAAGCAAAGATCTGACTAGAAATCATTTCTAGGCCACCAGGCCTACTTACAGGTTGCAAACTTGCGATACAGTAGAATTTCTAGAACACTGTCTGCAACTTAAACTCTTTACTTATAAAGACTTGCAAAATAATTTCTTGAATAACTACAAAATGTTCATCTTATCGTAAAAAACATAGCTTATGACCCCCTCACTGCATCGAACTTACAAGCCCCTTCCAATGAAGGTCATAAGTTATGTTTAGGAAGCAGAAATGGAAAACTAATGAAATTTAAATGGCGATTTTTGTAAATAGTGATTGCTGCAGAGGGCAATTACACTAGGTTATGGGGGTTAATGTTCATTACATGTTGGTGTTATGGGGAATCAGTGGCCAGCACTGATCTCTACAAAAACTTGATTGCTGGAATGCTCATTGGTCACATACAGAAAGTGTCTCACTTGCTGCCATCTTATATGGGGGGAGGGCTATAAATAAATGAAAGTGTCAATGACACTGTAGCTCAACTTGACAAACTTGAACTTAGTAAGTTATAAATGAAATGGCAAAATTGAAGATCATTGGTACCAAAATTATTTGATGAAATTTCAACATAACAGCATTGTGTGTGCACAACGTCAGAGTAATCCATGCATTTTTAAATGTAAACTGTAAGACTGGCTAAAGGAAGAATGTTGATACACAAATGCAGTATGTTCAGAGGTTATTGTAAATGGCAAAATGCTAATCAATAGCTTTTATCTAAAGGTCTTGCCTAATGAGCATACCAAGTTCAAAAACAATCCTATGATAAATGTGGCCTGTAGGCCATGTCAAAGAATGTTGATGCACAAATGCGATAAATTCAAAGATTGTTGCTAACAGCAACAGCGTTTGAGGGAAATGAAAAGAAAATCAATAGCTCCTATCTTCGTCACCCTGCATAAGCATACAAAGTTTCAAAACAACCTGATAATGAATGTGCTTTCTGAGGCATGCCAAAGGAAGATGTTAATGCACAAATGCACTAAGTAGAAGGCCATTGCTTGTGGCAATGGGTTTTTTTGTGGTTTTTTTTTATGGAAAGTCATAAATATACCCCGCAGAGAGTGCAAAAGGGGTAAGTTGATGCACAAATGCAGTGAGTTCAAGGGCTGGTGATAACGACAATAATTTTTTATGGAAATGAAAAAAAGCAATAGCTCACATCTGGAGGTCACCCGAACACACATACCAAGTTTCAAAGTGATCCAATCATAAATGTGCCCTGAAGGATGTGTTAAAGGGAAATATTGAGGTCTGACTAAACTAAGTTCAAAGGTCAGCGGCAACATTTTTTGACAGAAATGGAAGAAAATTGACAGTCCCATATAGATGTCACTCCACACAAGCACACCAAGTATGCAAGCGATCCAATCATAAATGTACCCTGCAGGGTATGTCAAAGGGAAATATTGATGCTTAACTGCAATAAGTTTTTACTAAGTTCATCGAAGGTCATTGCCAGTGGCAACATTTTTTGATGGAAATCGAAGAAAATCAATAGCTCCCATCTGGAGGTAACCCCAAACAAGCATACAAAGTTTCAAACCAAGCTGATCATAAATGTGCCCTGTAGGGCATGCCAAAGGAATATATTGATGCCTAACTAAACTAAGTTTAAAGATCGTTGCCAGCGGCAGCATTTTTTGACAGACGGAAATGGAAGAAAATCGATAGCTCCCATCTAGAGGTTACCCCAAACAACCATGCCAGGTTTCAAAGCAATCCGATCATAAATGTGCCCTGTAGGGTGTGCCAAAGGGAAATATTGAGGTCTGACTAAACTAAGTTCTAAGAACGTTGGCCGTGGCAACATTTTTTGACGGAAATGGAAGAAAATTGATAGCTCCCATCTAGAGGACTCCCCAAAAAAGCATGCCAGGTTTCAAAGCAGTCTGATCATAAATGTGCCCTGTAGGGCATGCCAAAGGGAAATATTGATATCTGACTAAACTAAGTTCTAAGAACGTTGGCCGTGGCAACATTTTTTCTCGGAAATGGAAGAAAATTGATAGCTCCCATCTAGAGGTCACCCCAAACAAGCATGCCAGATTTCAAAGCAATCCGATCATAAATGTGCCCTGTAGGGTGTGCCAAAGGGAAATATTGAGGTCTGACTAAACTAGGTTCTAAGAACGTTGCCCGCGCAAAATTTTTTGACCGAAATGGAAGAAAATTGATAGCTCCCATCTAGAGGTCACCCCAAACAAGCATGCCAGGTTTCAAAGCAATCCAATCATAAATGTGCCCTGAAGGGTGTGCCAAAGGGAAATATTGAGGTCTGACTAAACTAACTTTTAAGAATGTTGACCACGGCAACATTTTTCAACGGAAATTGAAGAAAATCGATAGCTCCCATCTTGAGGTCACCCCAAACAAGCATGCCAGGTTTCAAAGCAATCCGATCATAAATGTGCCCTGTAGGGTGTGCCAAAGGGAAATATTGAGGTCTGACTAAACTAAGTTCTAAGAACATTGGCCGCGGCAACATTTTTTGACGGAAATGGAAGAAAATTGATAGCTCCCATCTAGAGGTCTCCCCCAAAAAGCATGCCAGGTTTCAAAGCAATCTGATCATAAATTGGACCTGTGAGGTGTGCCAAAGGAAATTGTGTACTCCGCCAGACGAGAAGTTATGTCAATAGCTCAGCTTGACTTTGTCAAGTTGAGCTAAAAATGCAGACCACAATAAATTCTCTCAAAGATTTACAGTTATCTGAGACGTCACAATTACTGATCGCTTTTAACCGGTAGAGGGGTGAATTATTTTTAGTCATCAAAATTTTCTCACTTGTCTTTGATTTGTTACAATTTATGGGAGAGAAATTGTTTCATGGCAAATCCATACACTCAATAATTTAGCTTCAAAGATAAAATGAAGCACATCCACAGAATAAGAAGACTTCAAGTTGCATCACTCACACTTCAGAATGAAGACCAAATATGGGCTTACAGCACTCTACCAGTTAAGATAAAACTTTGATGTCTATGAAAAATGAATACACTGAAGGCATGCTCATTTTTCACAGCAATACAAATGGAATATTTACAAAGTATTTTAGTTATTATTCACAAAAAATGCCATGTTACAAATTTTCATGCTTGGTTTTTGTTTTGATGTTTGATGATGTGGAAACTGTTATGCTGTGATTACAGTTACAGAATAACACCTTTCACATCATCAACCACCATCGATGGGAGGAGTTACAGCAGCAATGTTTGACTTGATGCCAAGGAAGGAGATGAGGTGTGACATTTTTTGCTGAATAGAGATTAGTGGTAGCTGGTGATTGGGAAATATGTAGACTAAATTGCATTGGGAAAGGAGCCATAACTGGATACTGTAAACAGTTTGGCAAATCTGTGTACCAACACATGCTGAATATTTGTAAACTGATGTCAAGAAAAATGGTGAATACAGTGGTTACCATAAAGTAATCCCATCGGCCTTCAAGACCATTTCAGCATATTAGTCTACAACTTCAAAGACTGTGCTCTGTAACCTTTTTAAGATCATCTGTGAGCAAATATGTGACCTTTCAGAAGTCACCTACACCATCAGAGATTTATAGCCATGACATATCAATTCTTGAGTTATGTGTCCATTGCCGAATGGAAGAGTTGTCAGTGGGATGGAGCTAAGAAACAACAGTGTTGTACTCCTTTAATTCTGTGGATTATGTATCGTAGCGATCGGAGCCATAACTGGATACTGTAAACAGATTGGAAAATCTGTGTACCAACACATGCTGAATATTTGTAAACTGATGTCAAGAAAAATGGTGAATACAGTGGTTATCATAAAGTAATCACATCGGCCTTCAAGACCATTCCAGCATATTAGTCTACAACTTCAAAGACTGCGCTCTGTAACCTTTTTAAGATCATCTGTGAGCAAATATGTGACCTTTCAGAAGTCACCTACACCATCAGAGATTTATAGCCATGACATATCAATTCTTGAGTTATGTGTCTATTGCCGAATGGAAGAGTTGTCAGTGGGATGGAGCTAAGACACAACAGTGTTGTACTCCTTTAATTCTGTGGATTATGTATCGTAGCGATGATTTTCATATGAGTTCAATTTCAATTTCGATGATTTATTCAATGTTATTAGATTCATTTCAAAGACTCTTTCCTCCATTTCTGTATTTCATTATGTTCTAATTCTATCAAATGTCACATTACAAAGAGTTAAGTTAATTTCATAAGAACCTTATTTATGACAAGTCTGAACAACTCACGGTAGCTTTTCACCAAGCGTCCCTTAATCAGCCATTGTTTAATCTAAGCTAATTGTTCGTAGTGTGTTAATCTATTGTGTAATTTATATGTATATAAATGCAGTTCTTGTATTATTTGGTAACTATTCTGTAAGGGACACACCTCAGAAGGTTCATTCTTCACTTTCCAGTCGGAGGCTCCCGATTGTTTGTGAACCTTTGTTACTTCTGTATCTGGAGTTCCAGTACTGTCGCTGTAAATAAACACTAATTCCCCCAAAACTTGTTTTCGACTTCTATTTCAATGATCCAGCTCTACCATCCCACTATTTCGTAATTTTCACATTCTCATATATGCCTCCTAAAAATGTATCATGATACACCATGATAAATCTTTGTGTTGCCCAAAATACCATGGTAAACCATTGAGTTTGGGGTTACACAGAGGATATCTAGTGTTCCTGGGTGTATACCAAAAATTATCTCATGAGCGACAGAGACAAATGTTTAATTTTCGTGAGTGAAAGTAACCATTTATCTCAGTCACAAGTGAGATAATTTTCAATATCCACTCAAAAACACTAGATTTTCTTTTTATTATACGCTTTTTATAAGAATCTGATAATTCCACTCGTTTCAACCTTCACTTGATGCATGAAAGTAAACAGCGCATTGAATCATTGATATGTAGAAGTGATTTGTTCGATACTCGGCACAGATAGCGTCTTGCAATCTGATTCAGCTGGCGGGTTCCTGGTCCAAACATGGCCTGAAAGTCTGTAATATAAGTTTTTGGATTGGTACATCCTTTGAAAGGACGTACCAAACCAAAAACTTACATAACCACTTTCAGACCATGTTTCAACTAGCAGGTTTCATGCATTAATTCAATGTGAATATGTGTTGAATTATTGCTGGAAATGATCGGTATCCACTCAAAAACACTAGATTTACATTTCAACACACGTTTTTAGATCAAATTGATCATTTCCAGTGATAATTTGACTTGTATTCACCTTGAAGTGATGCTTTGAAAGCCGCCATTTTGATTGATACCGTAAAAGTGAAAATTTCTATACCTTCACAGTGGGGGATACGATTTCTATCTTTCCGCAATTTCTTTGATAATCTATCGTTTAGCGTATAATAAAATGTAAAACTATGCAGCAGCAAAGCCATGGGGAATACATACTGCCCACCTCCCACTTTTCCTGAAAAATGTCAAACTTATATATATGCATGCCTGAAATCCATAAATCAGATTCATATACAAGTACTCTCACCCTGATATATCTTGGGTCATTTTGCTACAGTTATACCTCCACTTTCTAGGTACTTCAACCTTATTTATTTACAGGCATGTAAGGTCACATATTTCTGCACAATGGCTAATCAGGAGTAGAAAATGGAGTTAAAGTCAAGTTTAGTCAATCGTTTACACCCATGTTGCTCATTTTAGAGGACTTTCACCCCAAGCATTGGTGACTGGGTTTTATTTTACCAGTAAAATAGAGCTTGTTTACAACAGTAAACAAGCACTGCTTCACGTCCTAGTGTTCTCATGGAGACTTAAGCCCCAAAAAGTACCAAGGGTGCACCTTTTGGCAGGAAAAGTCAAATTTATTACCTGGAAAAGACACTGAATCCTAACCTATGGGGAATATCGACTCTTTACCCAGCACAAGGTGAAATGGAATTGGGTGGGGGGGGGGGGGGGGAGTTTTTCTGCTCCCAATTGCAGCAGAGAAATATTTTGTCCCCCACTTCATTTAATATGGCTATTAATACAGTTTACAATGGTCTTTTTTGTGAAGGACAGTGCAGTACGGTAATGAACAGAAGGAGAGTTGTAAATTGCTTGAAGAACTGACCAAAGATCATTAGAAAGTCTGTATGGTCTTGATTATCTGAATTAATATTTATGTCTGACACTTTTTGGTCCAACTCCAACATTTTAATACTGGGGTTAAAGAATTAATAGCTGCAGTAATTATTGTAAGTACCCACAATGTTCAGGTTTAATGATAATCGACAGCACTCAATTACATTTGATTATGGAGTGTTAAGAGAATATACTGAGACAACTCATGTACAGAGGGGTGGGATCAAGAAGAAGAATTACCCGATTCATGACCACAACAATTAGGCTGTCAGATCCAATCTACTAATAAGTCAAACAGTATTGAGAAGGAGACACACAAAACTCCATCCATTATCAGAAGAATTTTAACCTTTTTGACTATCCAATATTCTGATAAGTTTCTTAGATTATCTTTATCTCTTTATCCAAAGCAGTTTCCATGGATTGATTTTTTCTGAATTGGGATTTTATTGCCATCTTCCATGGTGTAATCCCCTTAACATTTTAGCTTATGTAATCACAAAAACAAATTACATTCAATTTTTCTTTTGGGGAATCTGCATGATGAAGAGAAACCAGGATTTGAGAAGTATCATAATAGTACCTTTGTGGGGATCAATGCTGTTCAAACCGAGGTCGAAGTCACTTGAATTTGGGGGGGGGGGGGGGGGGGGGGGGGGAATTGGAAAAGGCAGTGAAAAAGAGTGCCAGTTGTGTAATTTGGGAGTAATGGAGACCCTGGAACATTTTCAAAATATCAGTTGGACAGAATAACAGTCACTGGGGATATAATGGAGAAGTGGGATGGGAGAATGAAGAAAGGAAGGATATGTGGCTATTGCGTGACACAAAGGAAAAGGCTAGGATACTCATTGGTGAAACTGGGAAGAATAAGATATGGCTTATCATCAAGTAATTTGTTTCTAGGTGTTGGGAGGAGAGAAGAGGTTTGAGGTCTGTCATACAAGCTTTGCTTTTAGTTTCTCAAATATTCTCTTTGCAGAAGTAAAGTCTCTTCATCATTTTAGGTAAAGAGAAAGCTTAAACAATATTATATTTCAAAATTATGTGCCAAAATTTGATTGTTTGACAAGAGCAATCATAAAACATACGATACAATATTTGAAAATGGATTCAGCAGCAGGCATGATGCTTATTTTAGATGTCTCCAAGGTAAAGACTTATGTATGATTACACTCACAGAACTGAATTTCTACAAGAGACATTAAAACAAGCGCTGAGTAAGTCGCTGAGTTAGTCGAGTCCAACTGGCTCTGATGCTATATATAAAATGTGCTCTTCTACTGATGGTTTGAATAATGGTACAAAGTAAACCTGTTTTTAATCTGAGTAGCTGTCTTTGGTCAAGTGATGTATTGTAGAATAGAAACATGACACTTGACTATACTGCATTACCAGAAGCCTTTATAATTTTTGATGTTCAATATATTCACTATTATTTTGCAGGCTAGTCTCTCATTCAGTCTTCACGCTGGCCCAAAAGTTTTTGGTGTCAAGTTGAATTTTTGTTTGGTGACAAATTAATTTGTTGGTGCCATTTTTGTTTGGTGCCAAATTAATTTTTTTTGGTGCCAAATTAATTTTTTTAGTGCCAAATGAAGTATTTTATTGCCAAATTGAATCTGATTGTAGAAGAGAACAAATTAACCATGTATTGTTCTTTCAGTTCAAAAAAGGTGCCATCTGCAATGCTAAAGCATTGCAAATTGTGCACACACTGTTGCACTCAAAGTAGTATTACCTGGCTCTATTTTAGTTGCAAAAAAACATGCAAATGATAAAAATATAGACAATACAAAAGTACAAGGCTATTATTAAGTTTACAAAATAATTTGAAGATTAATATTATTTATTTATTTATTGGTGTTTAAGGTCACATATTTTCTGCATAATGGCTAACCATGACCATGATAGTTTTATGGGTGGAGGAAGCCGGAGTACCCAGAGAGAACCACCCAGCAACAGCGAGCAACTGTCAGCTCCCAAAACATACCAACTCCACACAAGCAGGGTTAGCATTGGTTGAAGACAGGTGCACCATCGACGTGCAGTACGCCTTAGTACACAACGTCACTGTACCCCCACGTGGGCAATGGGGGTGAAGTGTCTTGCCCAAGGACACAATGCAGTTGCTGCAGGTGGGACCTCTCGACTTGCAGACTGCACCTCTACCAACTGAGCCACCGCGCCCCCTTTTTGAAGATTAATATTTACTAATTGTCTATAAACTCCAAATAAATTAGTAACAGATAATGTATTATCTTCCTAAACAAGAGGCCCCAGGCGGCCTGAGTGTGCTCACCTGACATGGTAGCCTAAATATCAACCCAGGGAATTGATTTGAACAAGTTGCAGCATCTGCCCCTGCTAAGAAAAGCTTATAACAAATATAAAAAATTCTGACTGGTGGATCTGAAAAAAAGAAGAGTTTTAAAGAATATTCCTCATATTGATCTAAGTTACAATTTGGGCACCCGCAGGAAGCCCAAATATGAACCCAGGGACTCGATTTGAACAAACTTGAATCTGACCCTCCCCTATATATGTTGTATACCAAACATGAAAGGAATCTGACTGATGGATCTGAAGAAGAAGATTTTTAAAGAAAATTCCTCAAATTGCGCCAAGTTAAACTTTGGGCTCAAAGAGAGAGCCCAAATACTAACTCAGGGACCCAATTTGAACATACTGGAATCTGACCCCCCTCCTCCCCCCCCCCCCCCCCCCTCCCCCCTAGAGATGTTAAATATCAAATATGAAGGCATTTTGACTGGTGGATCTGAAGAAGAAGATTTTTAAAGAAATCTTTGGCTGACAGACATTAACTGTGATGGCCACATTAACCTATGCCTCAGTTCTTTAGAACAGTCTACACCTCACATTATTCTTATTGAAAACATAGCACACAGGGAACAGAAATTAACATATTCTCAATTATCACAACTCTTGTCTTATTTCATAATCTTTTCATAAACATTGAACATTATCCTTTTCATCAAACACTAAACACAGTAAAGTTAAGGTAAAGTGTCATTGATACTTTCATTGCATCTAAACATCCGATCAGTTTATCATTGGAAGACATGAAAATGACCCATTTCCTGTTAATTGAATAATTTTTTTTACTAACAAAGAGGATATTCAATTTACAGGATTCTTTTATACAACTTACACTCAAGCATTATTGGCAGTCAAAATCCATGAAATCTTAAATTTAGTCAGAAAAAGACAAATTACTAATGAAAACTCTTGTGTGTAATATAGTTATCCATAAATAGTATGGCAGCTTGTCTTTGAATGCTACTGAGGGTAATAGACCTAAGAATACCAGATAATAAAGACAGTAAAACTAGGGCAATTATGAAAATAAAATTAAGTGTTAATCTGATCAGGAAGTAATGTGGCCAGTACCTCTTTAGTGCAGACAATTCTATTATTGTCACTGCTCTGCCATAAGCTAAAACAGTAATCAGCAAAAAATATCAGTGATTACCAACAAAATGCTTTAGTTGTGTGTTGGTTCATTTTTTTCTCCAAAAAATGTGAAGTAAAATATTTGCCAACATAAATTTTTAGCTGCGACTAGCAGCTCTATAAGTGGCAATGTCAGTCTGTCGGTCTGTCTGTTGGTCTGTCGGTCAGTCGGTCTGTCGGTCGGTCGGTCGGTCGGTCGGTCGGTCGGTCTGTCTGTCTGTCTGTGACCAACGAGTTTGTCTGTGACCAACAAGTTTCAAAACTCAATAACTTTTGAAATACTTGATGGAATGGCTTTATATTTGGCATGTAAGTGTATCTTATTGATGTCTAGCCACTGTTCAATGCATGTGTTGTTCCAAATATTTTTCTTGGAGTTATGGCCCGTCTGTCGGTCGGCCGGTCTGTCGGTCTGTCTGTGACCAACGAGTTTCAAAACTCAATAACTTTTGAAATACTTGATGGAATGACTTTATATTTGGCATGTAAGTGTATCCTATCGATGTCTAGCCACTGTTCAATGCATGTGTTGTTCCAAATATTTTTCTTGGAGTTATGGCCCTTGATGAACTTAGAATTTTTTGAGACTGCACCACCCATCGCAGCTACGGCGTCGATGTCGCGATTTTTTTCTTAAACAGGGGTGTGATTGGGATCTGATGATAAGAACTAAAATCATGTTTACAAATAGGAAAATATTTCAAAATCAAACTTTATATCTACCAAAAGCTGATATCCTCCTATGGGAGGATGATGGATCACAACCCATCCAAATAGCTCATATTTGACATTGCTAAGTTGAGCTAAACACCAACTAAACTCACTATGAATTGTGTCAAAACAATAATATGTTTTTAGGTTATATAGAGGATATCTAGTATTTTTGAGTGGATTCCAAAAATTATCTCATGAGTGACCGAGACAAATGTTTATTTTTTGCGAGTGCTTGCGAGAGGGAAAATGCCCAGTTGTCTCTGTCACAAGTGATTTCATTTTCGGTATCCACTCAAAAACACTAGATTTTCTTTTTATCATATGCTTTTTATAAGAATCTGATAATTCCACTCGTTTCAACCTTTAATTGATGCATGAAAGTATAAACAGCACATTGAATCATTGAAACGTGAAGTGACTTGATTGATACTCAGAACAGATAGCGTCTTGAAATCTGATTCCGCTGGCGGATTTCTAGTTCAAACATGGCCTGAAAATCTGTAATATAAGTTTTTGGTTGGCTACGTCCTTGAAAGGACGTACCAAACCAAAAACTTATATTACGGACTTTCCAGGCCTTGTTTTCAGGCATCAATTCAAGGTGAATTCTTGTGGAATTATTGCTGGAAATGATAAGTATCCACTCAAAAACAACAGATTTACTTTTCATTATACGTTCTTAGAACAAATTGATCATTTCCAGTGATAATTTGACTCATATTCACCTTGAAGTGATGCTTTGAAAGCTGCCATTTTGATTGATACCGTGAAAGTGAAAATTTCTATATCTTCACAGTGGGGGATATGATTTCTATCTTTCCGCAATTTCTTCAATAATCTACCATTTAGAGTATAATAAAAGAGGTCATTATTTTCCATGAACTAAAAATGAGTCAATGAAATCTGGAAAGAACATGAGGAATAAAAATGAGTAGTGAAAACAGTAATGAGAAAATTAAACCAATTGTTTTAAGAATACTGTGTAAACAAACCTGCAGAATTTATATAAATATACAAGGGTTGAAAAGATTTGTTGTTATTTTGTATGCTGGTAACATTTAGTAAGTTAAATTTCACGGTTAGACTATATGACCAATGTTCAATATCAAGAAGTGGAAATATAAATTTTATAGTAAATTTCCTTTCTTATTATACTTACCGCAATTGTTTACTACACGCTTGCACTACAGTGGAAGACCCTAACTTGGATAAAATACTCTCTATTTTAATCTTTCCCAAGAGATGTGGGAAAGAAAAGTGGTGTAAAAAACACCACGATAAAATAAGCCAAAATTGGGCTGAGTGCCATCAGCGCACACCCAGTATGGGACGCTCTTCCCTTAGTACAAATCCACCACTTCCGTTAACCAATGCGCAGTGCAGTCATCAATTCATCATTCTTTTGAGTCCGCCAACATAGGAGTTATGTGATCAGCAGGGAGGAAGGATTCTTACCCGAAGAAGAAGACGGGAGGGCCTCCATGTAAACAACTGCGGTAGGTATAAGAAAGGAAATTTACTATAAAATTTATATTTCTTATCAACCTACCTTACAATTGTTTACTACAGGCTGAATAGACAATAGGATGGAGGGAATCACATAACCAACCCACACATAACTCAACTGCACTGGAACCATGGACAGACGAAGAGATCCCTAGTCCTATCAAACCATAGCATCATAAACATTAGTAAAAGACAATGAAAGATGAGGCATATGGTGATGTGCGATGCACAGACAGAAAGGGCAGTAACAGCATGGAGCTGGAACTGACCCTGAAGAAGCTGAATGGCTGGGATAGATAGCAGAAGAAAAAAGGCCCGTAGAACAAAGGTCCTCTGTCTGCTCCTGCAACTGTCGCAGATAAGTGGAGAAGGCAGCATTTCTCCAGAACGCTGCCAGCATAACATCCGACAACATGACGGAGTTAGTATAAGCCCCGAGAGGAAGACAATGCATGCACCTCGTGGCAGAAAAACGATTGGTAATACAATCGTCAGTAGCTAGACGAGTGGAAGCTGCATGAATAGCAAGACAAATCCATCGAGAAATGGATTCAGGAGAGATCTGGCATGTGAGAAAACACATATCCACCTGGGATAAAGACGCGAACCCCCCCCCCCCCCCCCCCCCCCCCAAGCAGAGCAGCGCCCAATAAAGTGTCCATCTTGGAGTAAACTGCAAAGTCCTAGGCCTTTTCAAGGAAAAGTGCTGAACAAGCTTGGAGAGGCAAGGATGAGTGCCAAAACGAAGCGGTACCACATATGAAAAAGGTCTCCGAAGCATGGACTTGTACCCATTGCTGGAGACCCCCAGAAACAAACATATACCAGAAACTCCACAATCGGTGTGATCGAAGGAGTGACAGAAGCAACAGAGTGATCACACACCATCGACAGAAGAACCTTCTACTTAGCCACAGAGGCTAAACCAGTGGAGTGAGTGCCTCCTAGAAGAAGAAAAGCAACTCCACTGCTCGTCTCTAAAAACCACTACGGAGCAGACAGGACCCGATAAAAGACATGCACAAAGGCACAATGAAGTCGGATCGACCTGAAACCTCCTCCGGGGACTTTGGCAAAGAAAGTCGCGACGTAGAGGGAGACATGCCGGAACCGCTGCTAACAGAGAGTGGAGCAGATTGATCCACACCCACCAAGGTGACAGGGGTGTGATCAAAAGGATTTGACAACTGCAGGTTCATATCTGGGCTAGAACCTGAGGCAGAATCGGAACCGGCAGGAAGGCATAGCCGACAAGACCGTCCCAAAGGAGGGCCAGAGCATCCACAGCAAAAGCCAGAGCATCTGGACACAGGGACACGAAAGTGTCCATCTGATGGTTCCAACGAGTCGCAAAGAGATCGATGTGGGGACGACCCAAAGAGACTGGAACACGGCCGTGTGGAGCATCCACTCGGTGGAAAAGAATCTGCCCCGTCAGGACAGGGAGTCGGCTAGGATGTTCAGATGACCGGGAATGTGACCAACCACCACTCCGGCGTTGACATCCTGAGCGAGCAGTAGAAGATCTCAAACCAAATCGTACATGGGAACATAGTGCGTTCCGCCCTGGTTCCAAATGTAAACAACCACCATAGAATTGTCAGACCACAGAAGGACCTGACAATTTGAAAAGCGGGGGATCCACTGTCGGAAACACAGAAGAAGAGCAAGAAGCTCCTTCTGGTTGACATGAAGAGCTGCTAGATCATGGTCCCATGACCCATGAAGGAAAAGACCTAGAGGATGCAACGTCACACCCCTTCCAAGATAATTGGCGATTACCGCCAGAACACGATCAGACATGGGGAAGTCCAACGGAACTCCCTGCATAATCCACTGAACATCTGTCAGGGGAGAAGGTGACAATGAAGAGACTCCGGTAACAGAAGCACCAGAACCAGAGGATCGACATTTGGCCTCCAACAACTGAGCAAAAAGTGTTGGAGAGGTCAGACATGCAGTTGACCTAGAGGAATGAGATCCGTCACCGAAACGCAGAGACCAAGCAGTCGGGGAAGACTCCGAGCTGATGAAGTCCATCCCAGATGACAAGACGGAGAAGGGATCAGGTCTGACTTCTCTCCGTTGACTCTGAATCCTAGTAACGTGAGTAGGCTCAACAGTGTGACGACATCAGACTCCAGAAAAGCAGCACTGGATTGCCTCTGGAGGATATCAACTAGACAAGCCGAAGAAGACACCTTGGACTATATGCGATGTAAGACTAACACATGCAACATCAGACAGGTGAAGGCGCAAGGATCCAGGCCGAGGCCAAAGGGAATGGCCTTGAACTGGAAAACATCCTGGGGAATGGAGCGGTGAACTGATCTGAAACCCTCCATGCTGAACGGAAGAGCAATGATAAGACTGTGTCAGAATACTCATATCGATAACCTATCTGAGTTGGCCATCCTTCTTCGGCACCAAGAACATGCGGGAACAAATCCCACTGAAAGAAAGTTCTTGATTACCTCTACTGTCCCCTTTAACAGGAGATCGCCTATCTCCATGGTCAAAAGTTCCCAACGTGTAACGTTGAAAGGGATTCATGTTGGAAGAGGCACTCTCTACTTAGTGGAGTGCCTCAACCTGGGACGAAATCGAGGTGACTACTGCCAACGCCTACCCCATCCAGTGAGTGAGTAGAAGTGGCGGCGGTAGGAGGATCTGCCCTCAGCTTCGCAGAGGAAGCAGAAGGGTACTTGTTAGGCTTTGGACGGCGCCTGTCTCCAACAGAAGGTCGATCAAGCTGACTAAGCAGCAGCAGATCAATGGAATGACAAAGGGATCCATCCCCGACCGTCGCAATGGAACCATGGAATAATCACGGACAAGCCGAAAGAGGCAGATCGAAGAGCAGTGCACTGCCCCTCAAGAAGGGGACGTCCTGTGTCCAGCACAGCGTACCTGTGAACTAATTCCAAGCTAGCCGCGTAACAGGCATGTGTGTGAGAAGATGCATGAGCGCCTTGAACAGCACACACAAAACAAAAACCTGTTTGTCGTCAAACTCATCTAGGAGCAGATAAGCAGCAAAGCAGAGACGACGTGATCGAAGAGAGAACGCATTCCAGCATCCCTCCCGATAAGCCCAACCTGGACTTCAGAGTCTCCATATGGCTGAGGAGTTGGAGTCCCGATAAAAAACAGTCACAGTCTGGCAGACTGACGGATTGGCAAAATCGTAGGAACGATAACGCACCAGAGGAAAAAAGTGTGAACCTTTATGAAGAACGACGTCTTCATAGCCTTGGAACTCAGCTTAGTCTAAAGCGGTAAATGCTTCAAGCACCTGCACTGACAGGCATGGTCGAAGATGCCCAGAAGCATGTTGCTCCACAGGCTGTAGACGTGTGACCGATGATCGCAGCCGGGTGACACTGTCGGCTGGTTTAACGGTTTGAGACCTGGTTTGAGACCTGGAAGGAACCCAAACACAAAGTCAAGAGCTGCCCCCAAGTCAGAAGACTGTTGGCGCTCGACATCAGGAATGTCAGACTCATCCCACGACTCGGAAGACACATAGCCCATCATGGGCAAACCAGCCGATGCCTCCCATGGTGTGGGAATACCAGGGTATCAGAAAGCGACCTGTTTCCAATCCCGGGAGGTGGCGCCACAGGGGGTGCCTGGAAACCACTCGTAGCCTCGCTGGAAGCAATGGAAAAAGGCTCTTGGACAGAACCTAAGTGAGCAAGGACAGGGCCTCCATAAGCTCACTGACTGTTGGAACGGAACGACATGGGAACGAATCGACAAAGTGGATTCACTCCTGGCGCATTTACCAGCGAAGGGTCACGATCCTCAAATACACACGATGCGGGGCGACGAGCTGCAGCCGAAAACATCTGAAGGCAGATGTGTAGTGGGGTATCACATACCCTGAGGATCAACAGAGGGAAACTCAGGAGAGTTGCCGCGGACCTCTGCGGACAGAAGGTCCAGGCTTTACAAAAAGCGTTGGTCACACAAAACTGGCCATGGGACCAGAGTGCGTGGACAGAAACGCCACGGAGCTCATGGTGACCCCACCATGAACATCTGAATCCAATGAAAAAAACTGAGGTACTCGACAGTTGAGAGACCACAGTAGAGGGCTCGGCCCTCAGCCCCTTCCAACTTCGCCAAATTGAAGTCAGTGAAGGCTGATGCCAATACCTCACGTCTACACTACCAGACATCCCTGCATACCATTGCAGGGATAAAACTGCTGTGCTCAATGGCTGAGAGGACATAGCATGGGGGTTCAGTCGGCAGCCACTTCCAACTTCGCCGAGTTGAAGTCAAGGAAGACTGAGGCCGATACCCCACGTCTACACTACCAGACACCTCTGCAGACCCCTGCAGGGATAAAACTGCTGTGCTCAACGGCTGAGAGGACACAGCAGGGGGTTCAGTAGGCAGCCACTTTCCAACTTCACCGAGTTGAAGTCAGGGAAGGCTGAGGCCGATACCCCACAACCACACTACAGACATCACTGCAAATCCCGAGGCTGGCTAAAACGGTGACCAATGACGTTGTAGACGGAACAGCAGTAGCAGCAGATACGATGGGAGCTGTTGGAACCAGCGGAAATGGGGAGAGAGTAACCTAGCTCGGCCTCCAAAGGAGGAGTCACAACCCTAGTGACAGCCTCAGATGTCGACTGGAGAGGGCGCATAGTCCCGGAACCAGGTATCTCTTCACCAAAAATTCAACCAGCTCCCGCAGTATCCACCATGGTAAAAAGAACTGCATATCCCCCACGGATGGGGAATAACTCTAACCAGACGTGGTCATGTCGGGAGGCCCCGAAACGACAGCATTCCCCACACCCCGTGGGTGTGGGAGGAGCTGCACATCCCCCACAGAGGGGGTGTAACTCTCACCAGACAGGGTCGTGTCGGGAGGCCCCAAAACGAAAGCGTTCCCCACCCCGTGGGTGCGGGAGGAGCTGAACATCCCCCATGGAGGGGGTATAACTCACACCAGATGTGGTTGTGTTGGGAGCCCCCGAAATGACAGCCACACACCCCCACCCCCCCTGCGGGGAACAGCCATGAGAATGCACCAAAAGCGAGGGCAACAGGCATTGCCCTAAAAGAACCGAACTGGAAATAACAGAGGTGAGAGCAGTAGAAGAACAAGAGGCCCCAAGAGGCCTTAATTGCTCACCTGACAAGTTGTTCAAAAAAGTATTTTGGATCACATTCAGCTAATCATGGCTCATCAACACTTCAGAGGAATGAAGTCATGAAATTATTATAGGGTTCCTTTTTTTTTTTAAAAATAAATTCACTCTAATTCCTTCAAAACGCAATTGTAGCAATTTTTTTTCTTTTCCTCTGCTTAATTGACCCCTTAGGTTGGTGGTCATAGGGGTATTTTTTTTTTTTTTGATGGCGGGGGGGGGTTGAATAAAATCACTAAATCTTTCAAAGTATTTTTTGCAGCCAAACATTTTGTTACATCTAACTGCCTCCACCCCACACCCCCCCCCCCCACCCCACACACCCCCCCCCCCCCACCCCGACAATGAAGGGAGGGAAGGACATAGGGTAAAAAAATGGACCCAAAATTTTCAGGCCAAAATTTTTTTTTTTCCCTCTCAAAATTAAAAAAAACGTATAAATACCAAAAAAAAATTCCCAAATTTTGGTCCAAAATTTCCAAGTCGCCACCGGACCCAAAATTTTCAGGCTAAAATTTTTGGTTTTTTTCTGTGGCAAAATTGATCAAAATGTATAAAAAAATCAAACAAATTTTTTTTCGGAATTTTGGTCCAAAATTTCTAAGTCCAAATCAGTCCCAAAATTTTCAACCCATGGACCCGATTTGAACAAACTTGAACCTGACATGGTAGCCTAAATATCAACCCAGAGAACTGATTTCAACAAGTTGCAAATGCTCCTCCTAAGAAAAGCTTCTACCAAATATCCAAAGATTCTGACCAGTGGATCTAAAAAAAAAAGATTTTTAAAGAATATTCCTCATACTGAACTAAGTTATAATTCGGGCTTCCACAGGGAGCCCATATATGAACCCAGGGACTTGGCTTTAACAAATTTGAATCTCACTCCCCTAAGGATGCTGCTCACCAAATATCAAAACATTCCGACTGCTGGATCTGAAGAAGAAGATTTTTAAAGAAAATTCCTCATTTTGAACTAAGTTACAATTCGAGCTCCCAAAGATTCTGACCAGTGGATCTAAAAAAAAAAGAAGATTTTTAAAGAATATTCCTCAATTGAGCTAAGTTCTTATTCGGGCTTCCACAGGGAGCCCATATATGAACCCAGGGACTTGCCAATAACAAACTTGAATCTCACCCCCTAAGGATGCTGCATACCAAATATCAAAAACATTCCGACTGCTGGATCTGAAGAAGATTTTTAAAGAAAATTCCCTCATTTTGAACTAAGTTATCACTCGGGCTCTCCACAGTGAGTCCAAATATGGACCTAGGGACATGGCTTGAACAAACTTGAATCTCACCCCCCCCCTAGGGATGCTGCATACCAAATATCAAAACAATCCGACTGCTGGATCTGAAGAAGATTTTTAAAGAAAATTCCTCATTTTGAACTAAGTTATAATTTGGGCTACCACAGTGAGCCCAAATATGAACCCAGGGACTTGGCTTGAACAAACTTGAATCTCCCCCCCCCCCCCCCCCCCCTCCCCCCTTAGCATGGTGCATACCCAATATCAAAAGATTCTGCCTGCTGGATCTTGAGAAGAAGATTTTGAAAGAAATTTGCATGAAATGCACTACGTTCGAATTTGGGCTCCTATACCGAGTCCAAATATAAATCCAGGGGGGCCGATTTGAACAAACTTGAATCAGATCCACCACACAATGTTGTGTACCAAATATCAAAAGATTCTGCCTGCTGGATCTGGAGAAGAAGATTTTTTAAGAAATTTGCCTGAAATGCACTAAGTTCGAATTCAAGCTTCTATAGTGAGCCCAAATATAAATCCAGGGAGCCGATTTGAACAAACTTGAATCAGATCCACCCCACAATGTTGCATACCAAATATCAAAAGATTCTGCCTGTTGGATCTGGAGAAGAAGAATTTTTAAGAAATTTGCCTGAAATGCACTCGGGCTCCTATACTGAGCCCAAATATAAACCCAGGAGGCCGATTTGAACAAACTTGAATCAGATCCACCCCACAATGTTGCATACCAAATATCAAAAGATTCTGCCTGCTGGATCTGGAGAAGAAGATTTTTGAAGAAATTTGCCTGAAATGCACTAAGTTTGAATTCGGGCTTCTATAGTGAGCCCAAATATAAATCCAGGGGGGCCGATTTGAACAAACTTGAATCAGATCTACCCCACAATGTTGCATACCAAATATGAAAAGATTCTGCCTGCTGGATCTGGAGAAGAAGATTTTTGAAGAAATTTGCCTGAAATGCACTAAGTTCGAATTCGAGCTTCTATACTGAGACCAAATATAAACCCAGGGGGCCGATTTGAACAAACTTGAATCAGATCCACCCTACAATGTTGCATACCAAATATCAAAAGATTCGGCCAGCTGGATCTGGAGAAGAAGATTTTTTAATCTTTTTCCCATTGCCTACAGTGTTAAAAAGTGCTGATTCAGCACTTTTTCAAAGTCCTGAAAAAAGTACCTTGTGATCAAATCGATAGGGATTTTTTTTAACCATTCTATTCTACTGGATAAAAGTAAACTTTATACAAAATAAGAATTCTCTGTGCCGTGTAGTTTTGGAGATATGGCAGTTTTAAGGTTTTCCCTATTTTTAGCTCCCGAGGTTTCCACGGGGCAATGAGAAATTTTTATTTTTGCATCAATCAACTACTTATGACCCATTATCATCTCATATCAAATTTGGTTCAAATCGACCTGACGGTTCTGAAAATAGAAATTTTAGGCGTGGGCAAAATTTTTGTCCCTCCCATAACGAAGGCAAATAATGCCCGACAAACTTCTCTTGAACAAACTTGATTCTACACCTCAAAAGGACTCTGTATACCACATATCAAGTCTCTGCTGCTGGTGGTTCATTAGAAGAAGATTTTCAAAAAATTTGGCCATTTTTTCCCCACACCTCTGCTCAATATGAGCCGAAACCTATTTTGGATAAAAATCAAAATGCCCCTATATAACCACTACTTACATGAAATTTAATTAAAATGTGGCCAGTGGTTTAGGAGAAAGAGGCTCAAACACCACCTTCACGCAGGACGACGGACGACGGATGAAGAGTGATAAGAAAAGCTCACCCTGACTTACAGTCAGGTGAGCTAAAAACAGAAATTCAGCCCTCAACAGAGTGAAGAAATCCTGTCCATACAGTCCCTCATTGACCCCTAACTCCAATAATAATAATAAAATTTATCAACCGAAAAATTTTATTTCCGAACCGCATTGACACGATGTCGAAAAAACATTCGCGAAAACGGAATGTATAAATAAAATTCAAAGAGAATGTGGTAAATATTAACGAGAATATACAAAACACAGTTCTGTTATTATACGATCTTCAGATCCATAATTCCTGTCACAGGAAAACCATTATCGACGAGTTGAATTATCACTGTTTCCGTAATGCAAATGGCAGAGACACATCCTTCACGTGTCTCGGACAAAAAACGAATGATGAACTGATGACTGCACTACGCATTAACGGAAGTCGTGGATTTGTACTAAGGGAAGAGCGTCCCATACTGGGTGTGCGCTCAGCCCATTTTTGGCTTATTTTTTCGTGGTGTTTTTCTTTCCCATATCTCTTGGGAAAGATTAAAATAGAAAGTATTTTATCCGAGTTAGGGTCTTCCACTGTAGTGCAAGCCTGTTGTAAACAATTGTAAGGTATGTTGATAAGAAATGCTGTCTGAAGAGAGCTTGGGAAGAAAGAAAAGTAAAGGCATGTTTATTGAGGTTTAATGTTGACACTTTCAACAGCCAGGGTCATTATGTTGGAAGGTTTTACAGGTGGAGAAAGCCAGAGAACCACTGACCAGTGGCAAGCACTTTGCAGACTCTCTAATGTAGTACTCTGGCACAAGCAGAGTTAGCACCAGCTGAAAACAAGTGCACCATCGATGTCCAGTATGCCTTAGTACACAGCAAAAGAGTGCCTCCATGTAAGCAATCTGGATTAAGCTTCCTTCCCAATAACACAACACAGATGGCACCAGTCAGGAATGAACTGTCAACCTTTTTGTTTAAAGTAAAGAGCTCTAACCAACGAGCAACCACTCTCCCTGGTATAATCCTTCAAAATAAAAAATAGGCCAATGAAATCGTCAGATGTGTACCCATACGCGCAACTAGTAGACAGCTGTATGACGGAGGGCCACCACGGATGCCGACATTATATACACCATCCAAGGTATGGGTACATATAGAAATGGATTGGAGGAGTGTCTAATTTGATGGATAAAGGGTTAATATCTCCAGATCAAATTATCAGATTTATATAAAAAATTACACTGCACAGCACATCAGTAACCTGAATAAATAGATAAAGTAACATGACAATCGGATTGTTATTTTTTGAGTTATCTCATGCCAAAGGGATTGGAGGAATTTTCAATTTGAAGGATAAAGGGTTAATATCTCGGGATCAAATTATCAGATTACCACCAAAAACTATACAGCTCAGCACATCAGTAACCTGAACACAATTATAAAGTAACTTGACAATCCAAGCAATATTTTTCAAGTTATCAAATGCCAAAGGGATTGGAGGAATTTTCAATTTGAAGGATAAGGGGTTAATATCTAAGGATTAAAATAACAGATTTACACCAAAAACTATACAGCTCGGTACATCAGTAACCTGAACACAAACATAAAGTAACTTGACAATCCAAGCAATATTTTTCAAGTTATTGAATGCCAAAGAGATTGGAGAAATTTTCAATTTGAAGGATAAAGGGTTAATATCTCAGGATTAAATTATCAGATTTACACCAAAAACTATACAGCTTGGCACATCAGTAACCTGAACACAAATATAAAGTAACTAGACAATCCAAGCAATATTTTTCAAGTTATCGAATGCCAAAGGGATTGGAGGAATTTTCAATTTGAAGGATAAAGGGTTAATATCTCAGGATCAAAATAACAGATTTACACCAAAAACTATACAGCTTGGCACATCAGTAACCTGAACAGAAATATAAAGTAACTTGACAATCCAAGCAATATTTTTCAAGTTATCGAATGCCAAAGAGATTGGAGAAATTTTCAATTTGAAGGATAAGGGGTTAATATCTCGGGATCAAATCATCAGATTTACACTAAAAACTATACAGCTCGGCACATCAGTAACCTGAATACAAATGTAAAGTAACTAGACAATCCAAGCAATATTTTTCAAGTTATCGAATGCCAAAGGGATTGGAGGAATTTTCAATTTGAAGGATAAAGGGTTAATATCTCAGGATCAAATTATCCGATTTACACCAAAAACTATACAGCTTGGAACATCAGTAACCTGAACACAAATATAAAGTAACTTGACAATCCAAGCAATATTTTTCAAGTTATCCAATGCCAAAGGGATTGGAGGAATTTTCAATTTGAAGGATAAAGGGTTAATATCTCAGGATTAAATTATCAGATTTACACCAAAAACTATACAGCTCGGCACATCAGTAACCTGAACACAAATATAAAGTAACTTGACAATCCAAGCAATATTTTTCAAGTTATCGAATGCCAAAGGGATTGGAGGAATTTTCAATTTGAAGGATAAAGGGTTAATATCTCAGGATTAAATTATCAGATTTACACCAAAAACTATACAGCTCGGCACATCAGTAACCTGAATACAAATATAAAGTAACTTGACAATCCAAGCAATATTTTTCAAGTTATCGAATGCCAAAGGGATTGGAGAAATTTTCAATTTGAAGGATAAAGGGTTAATATCTCGGGATCAAATCATCAGATTTACACTAAAAACTATACAGCTTGGCACATCAGTAACCTGAACACAAATATAAAGTAACTAGACAATTCAAGCAATATTTTTCAAGTTATCCAATGCCAAAGGGATTGGAGGAATTTTCAATTTGAAGGATAAGGGGTTAATATCTCAGGATCAAATTATCCGATTTACACCAAAAACTATACAGCTCGGCACATCAGTAACCTGAACACAAATATAAAGTAACTAGACAATCCAAGCAACAATTTTCAAGTTATCGAATGCCAAAGGGATTGGAGGAATTTTCAATTTGAAGGATAAATGGTTAATATCTCAGGATCAAATTGTCCGATTTACACCAAAAGCTATACAGCTCGGCACATCAGTAACCTGAACCCAAATATAAAGTAACTTGACAATCCAAGCAATATTTTTCAAGTTATTGAATGCCAAAGAAATGGATACAGACGCCGGACGGACAGATGGATGGAAGAACAGACGGATGGACAGACGGACGGACAGACAGATGGACAGACGAAGGACAAAGGATGGATGAACGACGGATGGTCACCCCGGATGCCGGCATTATGTGTACCATACATAGTATGGGTACACATAAAAAAAGGAAATTTCTTTAACCAACAACTTATTATGAGAGGAATAGTGGATCCTCTTTATAAAATAAATCTGTCAACTGCTTGAGTACTGGAAGCCCATTTTTGGGCTTTATCCTGAAGTGCCGGTACCATAGCTGAAAGGCTTCATATTCTGTGGATGTGCTTCAATTAATTTTTGCTGTGATAGATTATTTAGTCTAGATGGATTTGACCTGTTACATTTTATGGGAGAGTGATCACAGACCCTCTCCCACGAATTGTTACAAGGCAATAACATGTGATCAAAAATTTCACACCCAACAAAATTTAGCACTCTACCAGTTAACAGAATACATCTCTCAAATATAAAACAATTTACAATACCATTAATACATATTTGATTTCCTAATTATACAGAGTTTACAGAGTAAATCCCTGTTAAATGACAGATTGCTTATTTCCAGGTTTGGCAATATTTATGTACTGCTGCCACAGTGGTCTGCTATAGCATTTACCAAGATAGTGCAATCTGCTGTGCTGCTGTTTGAGGGTGGCATCTCGTGGTCAGTAAATAGGAAAGCAGGTTTTTGACAATTCTTTTCTTCACATTCAGAATATTCATCCCCGAGACAGAACAGTCTTGTGAACTTAAACCGATTACCAGACTGAGACAATCCAATGCATTCTAATAGTTATTTAACAGTCTAGGGATGAGACTAACATGATAAAAGAGTCATCCACCTATCAGAGCATAAAGAATGTATATCAACTGAAGTATAGAACAAATATTCCCACAGCAGAGTTTATTTAAAAGACATGACAGTTGCTATTTATATTCTTTGTGTTATTTTCTGTCAAAGAATTTTGTGTGTGTAGTTCTTTATCAATCTAGACCTGTTGAGGTGGAAGTGACTCTTGCTCTTGAACAAATTTATTAAATAAAAGGTACCAGAACAATATCTCTTAGGGTGATTAATAACCCACTCCTGGCTTTCCAGAATGCACTTCCTGATGTGAAGGTTCAAAATGTGGACATGTCTAAGAAATTTTTTAAAAATCAGTTGAGAAATGTAGGAAGAGTTGCACATCCAGAAATTTCATATTTATTAAACCTAAGTTAAGGGGAGATAAGTTCATCAAAATCAAATCATATGTAGGATGTGTGGCACACAGAATAATTTTATGCAGAAATCTGTATTAAATCTAAGTTCAAGAGGAGATAACTTGGTAAAAGTATCATAGACTTGAAAATTCTGTAACATGAACATGTTTGCTTGTTGGAGTTGCATGTTCACTTTTAGTGATTAGTTTTGAAAAGATTTCTTGAAATCAGTTCAAAAATGTTGGAGGAGGTGCATACATAATAATTTTATACAGAAATCTATATTAAATTTTCTATGTTCACAAGAAGATAGCTTGATTGAAATAGCCACAGATTAGAATATAATTAACCTCACATTTAAGTGCCAGATGTTTTGGTTGATTAGACAAAACAATAGATCATTTAAGTCATTTCTGCAAGTGAGCAACAAACTGAGAATTTACCAACATACTCAAAGTGATGGGTATTTCTAGCCTTCAAATTAAAGAAAGACTCTTGCAACAAGTCCGTCTTGATACACAAACTGTTAACTGGTAGAGTGCTAAATTATTCTCGGCCATCAAAATCTGTTCACATGTCTTTGCACTGTGACAATTTCTGGGAGAGTGCCTACAGGCACTCTCCCAGAAATTGTAAAAAGCAGATCCAAACAGTGTACATAACATCTTGTCAAAAGTTAATATGTAGCACATCCATCAAATATGAAGCTTTCAAGTTGCATTACCTATACTCCACAATACAGTCTAAATATGGACTTTCAACACTGAACCAGTTAAAGCTGTTTATGAAACACATGAAAGTACAAGAATTGTCAACATCAGAAAAGAGGTCAGGGGTCAGCAATTCATAACATTCATTCTGTGAATCGAAACAGGAAGTCTCATCACTGCAAAAATAACAAATTTACTCAATTTCCAAAACATGAGAATGACAGTACAGCAAATAGGTGCCATCACCACACAAATTAAAGTGCTTAACCAAAACAAAAGTTGGACAGAAAACAATATTACCAGTATACGCAACTGACTGCTGTATGGAATTCATCCTAAAAACTATTGCTCGGCATTAGGAAAATCATGTGCTAGAGGTAACAGTCTTAACCACTTCAAGGTAATGTGTCATCAGAAAATATTCACTCTACTCCATGAATCAACTGGGATACCATACCCAGCAATTATTTGTCTGATTATGATGCTAATCCATCTCATGATCAGTTGTTTGTTGTAACTTTAGAAAACAAGTCTTCAACTAAGGAGTCTAAATAGCTTGAAAATGCATGTATTTGCTTCGACAAACATCACATTAACTTCAAGCTTGTCACTGGAGCTCAAGCCAACATCATCACATACAATGGTTACAGAAACATTACATAAAAACCGATGAAAATGTGTGGGAGCGTGGTGGCTCAGTGGTTACAGAATTGGACTTCAAACTGAAAGGTCCACAGATCGATCCTTGCCAGGGGTAACTATGTTGTGTCCTTGGGCAAGGCACTTCATCCTAACTGCCCATGTGGGGGGCATGATAGCACTGTGTATTAAGGCGTACTGCATGTCGATGGTGCACTTGACTTCAAGCAATGCTTACCCTGCTTGTGTGGAGTTAGTACATTGGGGAGTCTGGCAGTTGCTTGCCATTGCTTTCTCTTACAAAATGGCAAAATCCACTTCAAAACTAGCTGGCTCAGAATTGTATGCAACTTTGAATGCAAAAGCTTCATTTGCCAAATAAAATTAGATCAAGAAAAAGCAGAGATCAACAATTTTGGCACACTCTGTGGCAACAATAGTTTTTATCTACCTCCATATGGATTGAACATTTCAAGCCAAGTAGAAATGTATGTCAAAATTGCTTGAAAAAATTGCTGGTGTTGAAGCATATGTAGATTATATGTAATTCATAACCTGATAAAATAGCAGTGAATCAGTGACTCACAAACATATTAGACATTTGTCAAGTAAAAAATTTGAAATTGAATAAAGACAAACCTGTGTTCAAATCAATCTGTGTCAAATATTTTTATATCAGAGCACCATATACAAATTGATCAAGAGAGATTCAATCAGTGGAAAATATCAAGAGTCCAACTTCAAAAGAAGAAGTGCAATGATTCCTTGGAATTCTAAATTTAGTTAACAAATTTACTGAAAACTTATCTCTTGCAACTAAACTTTTAAGTGAACTTCTCAAAGCTGAAAATGCATTTTTATGATCTGTTGAATGTGAGACATATATATTATCGTTACAATGAAGTAATCTGGGTCGTAGTATCACGTCGAGTTGAGGAGGTCACATTGAGGCATTTAGCGTGAAAATAGGTGACAAAATTCCTTCTTTGTGTTTTCAATGTTCATCTAATAATCAAATGCCCTTTCCTTTGCGAACTGGAACCTGCCATTTGTTCCACGTTTATAATGTCAAATATATTTATTTCTACACATAATTTTGAAAGCTTGAACTCCAAAACTGGTTTTAAAATCACAGTTGAAGTCGGAAGAAAATTTAGGGTTACAAGGAACTAAATGAGTGACTAAAATTTTTAGGGGTGGCATAATTTTTTAGAGTTGGCCAGGTTACCCTAAATGCAGGTATTTTTATTTTGCAACAGACTCAAGGCAAAAATAATTTTTCTCAAACTTTAAATTCTTGAGATATTTTATGCAAATACATTGTGCTCAGGAAAGGGAGTCCCTGTCGACACTGACTGGTGCATAAATTAACACCTCATAAGATTTTGTACCCGAAAATATATTTAATCTTCTTTTTCATAAAAGCACAAAGAAGCACTTGCAAACCTTTACCTCATGGACCACTGGATTGTATCCAGTTACCCCACTAGATGCCAGTTTGCAAATACTTCTTGTCTTTTGTTCTCAGAAATTTTGAATAATCGCCGCTGGAAATGTATCCAGCTACAATTTAGTAGCAATTCACCATCCAGTATCCAGCTACTATAGTTCCACCAGTTGAATAAATTACAGTTTCAAGCAATTGGAGACAGCCAGTGCTGCAAAAAAAAGATTGAATTTGACTTGGATATCTCAGTAAAGTATCATGTTCTGTTTTACATTATGAATGGGTCAATTGGAAGTTCTTATTTGTTTGACACAAATGCATGTACATTTACATCTTCCGATATGCAAATGCAATGTATGCATTGTTTTGTTTGTACAATGAAAACCAAAAACCTGACTCTTTCAATAAAACTGAAACCGGAACCAACAAGAAATTTGAAAACCGCTCATCTCTACTGCACGATGAACATCTTGGAACAGCCAAGTGAATATTTCGAGCTTCAGGCAGCATGTTTTGGATTGGTATGTGCGAGGACATTAATTAAACATTTTGAAAACAACTTACAATGTGTCAAAAGTTCAAACCTCAGCAAACAAAAGAACAACTGGAATCATACAGCAGACTAAATCAGCCTTAGCTAAAATTTGGTTGTGACATTTTTCATTTTGATAGTCAAAACTTTCATCTGATAGCTGACTATTATTCAAATTTCTTTGAACCCTTAAATGCCTATTTCCGAGTTTCACAACCTCAGAACAGGTGCCCTAAACATGCTATCATAAGGACATCCTGCTAGCAATAGACAAATTTCCTAGGCAGTTGTTTCAAGTCAAATCTTGGCTGCCTTAACAGAAATAACTGCTGAGCCATTGGATGTGTACAGCCTGTGGTCAGGTGTGAATTCCAGACAATTGTCCAGGCCATTTTTTTTTTTATTACGGTTTAACGACACATTAACAGCCAGGGTCATATCATGTCAGTGACAGTTTTATGAGTGGAGGATGCCGGAGTACATGGAGAGAACCACCGAGCAATGATGAGCAGCTGTCAGCTCTCCAACATCGTAACTCTGAACTCTGCAACGCGACACAGGCAGGGTTAGATTGGTTGAAGACATGTGCACCTTCGATGTGCAGTGCTCCTTAGTACACAGTGTCATCGTGCCCCCATGTAGGCAAGTTCCCTGCCCAAGGACACAACACGAGAGCACAAATCAGTTGCTGAAATGGTCACCCATCCAACTTACTAACCACACTTGGCATTGCTTACCTTCGGTGATCTGACGAGAACTGATTACCGCGATGCCACCGTGCCCCCACCCCCTCCCCTTTAAGGGTTAAGCTGCTAAATTGGACAACAAGAGACTATGATAAAAAAATCAATACTAGCTTGCCATTGGTATATCTGAAACTCTATCAAAGACAATGCTACAATTTTTTTATGCAAATGACAATTTCAAAACATTCATTGTGCAGATGTGTTACTGAACATATTATTTCAAGTCCCTACTGTCATAAGTCAAATGGTAAAGCTTACTTCTAGTCTGTAATATCCTAAGTTAAATGGTTAAGCTTACTTCTAGTCCCTACTATTCTAAGTCAAATGGTTAACCTGAGAAGTGTTCTGGTACAGAGAAATCAATTCTTCAAAAAAGCAAGGAATGAAAATTTAAATTTTATAGTAAATTTCCTTTCTTATTATATCTACCACAATTGTTTACTACAGGCTTGCACTACAGTGGAAGTCCCTAACTCGGAAAATATACTCTCTATTTTGATCTTTCCCAAAGAAAAAATAAACCAAAACTGGGGCGAGTGCTACCGGCGCACACCCAATAGGAGACGCTCTTCTCCTAGTACCAATCCACAGCTTCTGGTACTAGTGCACAGTCAGTAACTAATGAATCATTCTTTTGAATCCACCAACATTGGAGTTATGTAATCAGTGGGGAGGAAGGATTTTTACCCAAATAATTAGACGGGAGGGCCTCCATGTTAACAATTGTGGTAGGTATAATAAGAAGGGAAATTTCCTATAAAATTTAAATTTCTTAGCAACCTACCTTACAATTGTTTACTACAGGCTGAATAGACAATAGGAGGAGGGAATCACATAACCACCCCACACATAACCCGACTGCACTGGAACCGTGGACCGAAGAAGAGTTCCCAAGGCCTATCAAACCATAGCATCACAAACATTAGTAAAAGACAAAGAGAGATGAGGCATATGGCACTGCATGATGCACAGACAGAAAGGACAGTAAAACTGCACAGGACTGGAACTGACCTTGAAGAAGCCTAAAGGCTAGAGTAGACAACAGCCTGAGCAGAAGAAAGAGAGCCCAAAGAAAAAAGGTCCTCAGACTGCTCCTGCAACTGACGCAGATAGAAGGTGGAGAAAGTAGAAGCATTTCTCCAATAGGCTGCCTGCATAACATCCGACAACTTGACGGAGTTAGCATAAGCCCAGGTGGTAGACACCTCATGAAATACGATTGGTAATACCATCATCAGTCGCTAGATGAGCATAAGCCACACGAATAGCAAAACAAATCCATCGAGAAATGGATTAAGGAGAGATCCTCTGTCGACCAGGAATAAGAGACAGAAAGAATCATTTCCTGCCTGTCCTAATGAACTGCATCCAGTTGAGATAAATGCGAAGTGCACGAACTGGACAGAGCAAAGGGCAATTACCCTCAGCCGAAGGAAGAGCCCTGATACAGAGAGGAGGCAGAGTTGTTCCAGGTATCTGATTCTTGGCCAGAAAGGAGCAATCAGTGGTAAAAGTAACATTGTTGGCGGAGCCCCTGAAAAAGCTGGATCAAGCGAGAGGGCGTGAAGCTCACAAACCCGTCTGGCTGAGGCAAAAGCCATCAGAAAAGCCGTCCTGTATGTGAGAAAAGGCAAATTCAGCTGAGATAAAGGTTCGAACAGCGCCCCCCCCCCCCCCCCCCCCAAGCAAAGCAGTCCAAGAAAGATTCCATTTTGGGGTAAGCTGCAAATCCTAGGCCTTTTCAAAGAAAAGTGCCGAATAAGCTTGGAGAGGTATGGATTAGTGCCGATACGACGCTTTCCCGCATGCGAAAAGGTCTCCAAAAGCATGGACCAGCACCCTTTGATAGTAACAGGCTGAATACCCCGAGAATCAAACAGATATACCAGAAACTCCGCAAACTGTGTTATCAAAGGATTAGCTTAATCAACAGAGTGATCAGCACACCATCGACAGAAGACCTTCCACTTAGCCGCATAGGCTAAACCAGTGGAGTGGCACCTTGAAGAAGAAATGCACTCTACTGCTCATCTCGAAAAACCTCTACGGAGGAGACAGGACCAGACAAAAGATATGCATGAAGTCGGGTCAACGTGAAACCTCCTCGGGTGACCTTGGCAAAGAAGGTCACAACATAGAGGGTGACGTGCCGGAACTGCCAACAGAGAGTGGAGCTGATTGATCCACACCCGTTTAGGCGACAGGGGAGCAATCAGAATGATTTGACAACTGCAGGTTCTGATCTTAGCCAGGACCTGAGGAAGAATCAGAACTGGTGGGAAGGCGTAGCTGACTAGATCGTTCCAACCGAATGACAGAGCGTCCATGGCGAAAAACAGAGGATCTGGACACGGCGACACGAAAGTATCCACCTGATGGTTCCAACGGGTCGCAAAGAGATTGATGTGGGGATGACCCCCAGAGATCGCAAAGCGACTGAAACACTGTCCCGTGAAGCATCCACTCGGTGGAAATGGCCCTGCCCCATCGGGACAGGGAGTCAGCTAGGATGTTAGATGACCGGGAATGTGATGAACAACCACTCCGGTGTCGACATCCTGAGCATGCAATAGAAGATCCAGAGCCAATCTGTACATGTGAACTGAGTGTGTGCTGCGCTGGTGCTGAATGTAAGCGACCACTGTCGAATTGTCGGACAACAGAAGGACCTGACGATCCGAAAGGTGAGGGATCCTCTGCCGGAAACTCGGAAGAAGAGCAAGAAGCTCCTTCTGGTTGATGTGAAGAGCTGCTTGATCCTGGTCCCATACATCATGAAGGGAAAGACCGAGAGGATCCAACGTCACACCTCATCCGAGATCGCTGGCAACTGCCGTCAGAACACGATCGGACGTGGGCAAGTCCAATGGAACTCCCTGCATAATCCACTGAACATCCGTCCAGGGAAGAAGGTGACAATGAAGAGAGTCTGGTAACTTTAACACCAGACCCAGAGGATCAACATTCAGCCTCCAACGACTGAGCAGAAAGTGTTGGAGAGGTCTGACATGCAGCTGACAGAGAGAAATGATATCCATCGCTGAACCGCAGAGACCGAGCAGCCGTACAATACTTCGAGCTGTCGCAGACGTGGGCTGGGACAAAGTCAGGGTGAAAGTTGAGACAATCACAGTCCTTGCTTGGGGTACTGCCACCATATTCAGCTGAGTACGGATGTCCATCCCCAGATGACAAAACAACTGAGAAGGGACCAGGTCCGATTTCTCCTCATTGACTCTGAACCCTAGCGACATGAGCAAGCTCAACAATGTACCAACATCTGACTCCAAGAGCAGCATCGGAGTGCCTTTTTCTTATTGTTTATACATGGAGACCGGTCAACGCTAATTTAATTAATTACTTGCGAAAGTACAGTTGTTACTTGTACAACATGTGTGGAAATCCCCAGCAAATGTATGAGATCATATGTGTGACATATTTACTATTGACAGAGCTAACCACTTGTACAATAAATAACTGTGGAGACTGCGCATTCATCACTGAATGTTTTATTTTTGTCGCAACATACCTTGACCATCTTGTTCTCCATATGATCGTGTATGACATCAATGATTCTTCCCAAGCAGTGGGCTAAACTAATTGATAACACTGTCAAAATAAAACGGTGCAACTGATGATTTTCGGTTTTTGAAACCATGTTATAAATATATTTATTTAGAGGAATAATTTCTTCCAGCTGAAAAGAACAAAATTTTCATACTGAACTCAGTCACAGTCCTCAAATTTTAATTATCAATTGGTACAGTATAAGTCATGAGAAAATCGTCTCGTGGTGGCACTTCAAGTCTGTAAACAAACTGAACAGCAAAACAGCAGAGTTAGCACGTGTTACAGTGTACACCGACGCGATCTTATAATATAATTCATCCTCTTTCTTTTTAAAATTGGAATCATTAACACATACTTTACCCATGATAGATATTTGTTTAATTATGGTGTGCCATAGGCACAGGGAACAGTTGAGTGCTGTTTCAGCTCAATTAATTTGCAGAACTCAAACTGATCAATAAATCTGTTGGTCACTGTCTGAAAATTGAAACTCTTGTCGAATGTTTGCTTTACTTTTCTAAGAAACTGAAAGTGGAAATTTGCATGGATTCTGTTTAGAGCATTCAGAAGCATATCTAAAGAGATATTATTTTAGTGGCACACTATTAACATGTTGAATGGTTTCCGTTCAATGTTATTAAAGTGCCACGCTGAAATGGGTTACCTTAATTCAAAGGGTTACCTGTATCACAAGCGACATGTCGGGTGAAGGCCCAAGGAGCAAGGTTGAGGATGAAAGGCATGACCTTGAACTGGTAAACTCGCCCCAGAAAAACAAACCTGAGATACTTTCGCAATGTCCGATGAATCGGAGCGTGAAAGTAAGCATCTCACAGGTCAATGCTGGAAGCGAAATCTCCCTGGTTAATGGAGCGGCGAACCAACCTGAAAGTCTATATGCTGAACTTGGGAGCATTGACTGCTTCAGAATACTCAGATCGATAACCGGTCGGAGTCGACCATCCTTCTTCGGTACCAAGAACAGGCGGGAATAAAATCCCACTGAATGTATGTTCTTGACGACCTCGATCGACCCCTTTGTTAGGAGATTGTCTATCTCCAGGATCAAAAGCTCCTGACATGAAACGTCTGAAAGAACTTGTGTTGGAAGAGGCACTCTCGACAGAGTGGGGTGCCTCTGGAAGGATATTCGCAGCCCGGACCGAACGTCTAACACCCAAGGATCGGATGTGATGGTGGCCCAATGGTCTGCGAACCTTGATATCCTTTCTCCAACCTGAGACGAATCGTGGTGAGGATCTTCATCTTGAGCCCCGGCGAGGCCCACAAGAGGAGAAACTACCTCCTCTAGTAGATGAATGATCCTGAGTCCTCCCTATGGTCTGTCGACACTTACTCTTACCATGTGAGTAAGAAGTAGAAGCAGCGGCAAGAGGATCAGGACTTGGCTTTGCAGAAGAAGCAGAAGGGAAGGGCAATTGTTAGGCTTCGAATGGCCCCTGCCTCCAACAGAAGGCTGATCAAGCTGGCGAAGCAGCAGCTGATCTTTGGAATGATGCAGGACGTCATCCCGGACTGTCGCCATGGAACCATAGAAAAGTCACAGACCCGGCAAAGAAGTGGATCGAAGAGCAGCACGCTGCCCCTCAGGAAGGGAACGGCTTGTGTCCAACACAGCGTCCCGGTGAACTAATTCCAAGTTAGCCGTGTTAAAGGCAGGGAGTAAGATGCATGAGCACCTTGGAAATCACATGCAAAGGAGACTGAACGTCGTCAAACCTATCTGGAGGCAGATAAGCAGCTAAAGCAGAGACGACGTGATCTGAGAGGGAAAGCATGCCCAGCATCTCTCTCGATAAGCCCAACAGGGACTCCAGAGACACCATAGGAATAACGACTGACTTGGGTTTGGAAAGCCCGAGGGAGGTGGAGTCCTGATCCAAGATGTAGGTACACCATGGGGATCAGAAAGCGGCCTGCTTCCAATCCCGGGAAGCGGCGCCGCAGGGGGCACCTGGAAACCACTAGTAGCCTCGCTGGAGGCAACGGGAAGGCCCTTGGAAAGAACCTGAGTGAGCAAGGAGAGGGCGTCCCTAAGCTCACAGCAGCCAGTTCGACATGGGAATGAACTGGCAAAGTGGCTTCACTCCTGACCCTCATAACCGGCGAAGGGTCATGATCCTCCAGAACACCCGATGCGGAGCGACGGGTGGCAGCAGGCAGATGCTGATAGGGGCATACCAGACCCTGAGGATCAACAGTGCTGGAACTCAGGAGAGTCACCACAGACCTCTGAGGGACAGAAGGCACAAAAAGCATCAGTCCCGCAAAACTGGCCGTCGGACCAGAGTGCATGGATGGAAATGCAACATGATCCCACCAGGAACATCCGAATCCAAAAAGAAGGCTACTGGGCTCGATGGCTGAGAGACCACAGAAGAGGGTTCAGCTGGCAGCCCCTTCCGACTTCGCCGAGTTGAAATCAGGGAAGGCTGAGGCTGATATCCCACATGTACACTACTAGACATCTCTGCAGACCCTGCAGGGATAAGCCGAGGCCGGCTGAAATGGTGACCAATGATGCTGCAGACAGAACAGCAGTAGCAGCAGATACGACAGGAGTTGTTGAAACTGGTGGAAAAGTGGAGAGAGCAACCCAGCTTGGCACCAAAGGATGAGTCACAACCCTAGTGACAGCCTCAGATGTCGACTGGAGAGGGACCACAGTCCCAGAACCAGGCATCTCATCATCAGACAACTCAACAGCTCCCGCAGTATCCACCACATTTAAAGACTGAACATCCCCATGGAGGGGGTATACCTCTCACCAGACGTGGTCGAGTCAGGAGACCCCGAACAACAGCGTTCCCCTTCTCTGTGGGTGTGGGAGGAACAGCCATGAGAACGCACCACATGCTTGGGCAAAAGGCATTGCCCACAAGGAACAGTCCTGGAAATAACAGAGGAGAGAGTAGTAGAAGAAAAGATGAACTCAACAGATGTAGAAAGTAGAACACCCCCAACTACGAGAGAAAGGTGGCAGAAAATAAAGGACATGCAGGAACACAACTGAACCCAGGCGGCTGACAGGGACCCTAAAAACAGAAAATCTGTCCTCAACGGAGAGGAGAAATCTAACACCTAACTCCAATAATAATAATAATAATATCCAAAAGGATAACATAAATTTATCAACCAAAATATCATATGTCCGAAACGCACGGTACGCGAAAGTCGCACACGAACACAGAGAATATATAAAATACAATGAAAATGTGGTTAAAATTAATAACGAGAATATATAAAACACAGTCGTGTTTTTATACGATCCTCAGATCCATAATTCCCGTCACAGGTTACCATTATCAACGAGTTGAATTATCACTGTTTTCTTAATGCAAATGGACATATCACCATGTCGGCAGACGAAAAAAGAATGATTCATTAGTTGCTGACTGCGCACTGGTACCGGAAGCCGTGGATCTGTACTAGGAGAAGAGCATCCCCTACTGGGTGTGCACCAGTAGAACTCGACCCAGTTTTGGCTTATTTTTTCTTGGTGCTTTTGCACCACTTTTCTTCAAATTCTTTGGGAAAGATCAAAATAGAGAGTATATTTTCCGAGTTAGGGACTTCCACTGTAGTGCAAGCCTGTAGTAAACAATTGTACGGTAGGTTGATAAGAAAGAGTGAGCCCTATTTAGTAGTTTTAAGCAACAGAAACACTCAAGAAATGAGTGATAAATACTGGATTTTGTATATAAATAATTGTCCTGTCACAATTTATTGGAGAGTGCCAATTGGCACTCTCCAATAAATTGCAACCAAACAATTCTATATAAAAAAGTTTTCTTTTTCTGCTGATCAAACCTCAAGCTAATGCATATTGGGTAAGCATTTTTCAATAGAGCCATGACAGTGGCTTCTAGCACTCAACCAGTTAAATGAAAAGATGATCATTATTTAAAGGGGATATATTCATGGACATTTGCCTATGATGAGGCAATTCACTTGCACTCCCACCCCTAGCCACACACATGCCTTTCAAATAAAAATTTTGGCAACAAATTGTTTTCTGCACAAAGTGGCCACAGCCAGTTCTTCCAATAGAGATCAGACGCATGTGCCCAAGATTAAAAAAATTGAATAGATTCTTGCATCAAACATTTAGTCTTTTGCATATTTTTAATAAACTCAAGCTATAACTGCTATGAAGCAGTCATGACTTGATTTTACACAAAATTCAAGAAAATTGTCTGTCAGTTAAGAGTTAACAACTGAGAGAGATGAGAATATTTTTTTCGACCCTGTTCTACAACAGATCTGTTAAATATGTAAATGTCTCCTTTTTCCGAATGACAGCATCACAAAAATATAATCAAAGCCAAAAAATTATCACCACAGTTCTGCTGAAATTGTATCAGAAATTTAATTTATCATTCCAAAATTGAATCAAGGAGATGTCATTTCTGAAACAGTGAAATGCTCTCCATGTTTCTGAAGAGAAATATCATTCTTAAAATAGTGTCAAATGTTTTCAACCCATTGTAACTGCTAGAGAATTTGCTGAAATATTAACACTACTTTTTATAAAGAAAAATAATTTTAAAATTTTAATTTTCCATCCCCATTACACATTTACAAAATCTCACAGAAAAATAGGGCATGAAATCTATTTGAACATCACCTAGATTCAAAAAAGAAAAAAACAGGAAAATTTATTGGGGTCTGAGGTAACTTTCTAGATATATGTCTACAAGGAATGTTCATTGGGAGATTTCAATACACTTCTGTGTGGTTGAGTTGGGGAACTGGGAAGGGAACTTTTTGGGGGACTTAGGGGTCACTATGGGAGGGGGTGGAGGGATCACCTGGTCGGATTACCAATATATGGTGGGTCAAGGAAAACATGGTCAGTACAACTGGAAATTTTGCTATTTTGTATTGGGTATAGGAAAAAATTCAGCTTCTCAAAGGGCTTGGATTAAACATTGTTTATGAGGTAATGTTCATTTCATTTAAACAGATGCAATTATTTTCAAAAGTTAACTATAAATAAAATAAAACATTTTCTTGTAACAAAACCCCAATTATTTCAACAGTACACAAGACTCATTATACATGTAATTGTAACAAAACATCAATTATTTCAATAGTATACAAGATTCATTATAGTTATCGGAATTTTTATCCTTGATTCGAATCTCAAATTGAATTGGGGGTCTGATGTCGACAGTGACATCGAATTTGAACGAACAATTAACAGCACAGGAAGGACAGCTTGAACAGATTTTTATTGCAAAATTATTGAACTAGGTATCTAACAACAAATGTTGAGATCTATTCTCTGAAAGTATAAATTTTATAGTAAATTTCCTTTCTTATTATACCTACCGAAATTGTTTACTACAGGCTTGCACTACAGTGGAAGAACCTAACTCGGATAAAATACTCTCTATTTTAATCTTTCCCAAGATTTGGGAAAGAAAAGTGGTGTAAAAACACCACTAAAAAATAAGCCAAAATTGGGCCGAGCGCCATCGGCGCACACCCAGTATGGGACGCTCTTCCATAATACAAATCCACGACTTCCGTAACAGTGCGCAATGCGTCAATTCGTCATTCTTTTGATTCCGAACAACACAGGAGTTATGTGATCAGCAGGGAGGAAGGATTCTTACCCGAATAAGAAGACGGGAGGGCCTCCATGTAAACAATTTCGGTAGGTATAATAAGAAAGGAAATTTACTATAAAATTTATACTTCTAATCAACCTACCTCAATTGTTTACTACAGGCTGAATAGACAAAAGGCTGGAGGGAATCACATAACCAACCCACACATAACTCAATAGCACTGGGACCGTGGACAGAGGAAGAGATCCCTAGGCCTATCAAACCATAGCATCACAAACATTAGAAAAGCCAATGAAAGATGAGGCGTATGGTGAAGTGCGACGCACAGACAGAAAGGGCAGTAACAGCACAAAGCTGGAACTGACCCTGAAAAAAGCTGAAAAGCTTGGAGAGACAACATCCTGAGCCGAAGAAAGAGGGCCCCAAGGTTCTCTGTCGGCTCCTGCAACTGTCGCAGATAAAAGGAGAATGTAGCATTTCTCCAGAAGGCTGCCAGTATAACATCAGTCATCCGACAACATGACAGAGTTATTAAAAGAGGAAAACAATGCACGCACCTCGTGGCAGAAAAAACAATTGGTAATACAATCACCAGTAGCTAGACGAGCGGAAGCTGCATGAATAGCAAGACAAGTCCATCAAGAAATGGATGCAGGAGAGATCTGGCATGTGGGAAAACGCATATTCATCCAGGATGAAGGCGTGAACGCCCCCCCCCCCCCACCCCCAAGCAGAGCAGTGCCCAAGAAAGTGACCATCTTGGAGTAAACTGCAAAGTCCTAGGCCTTTTCAAGGAAAAGAGCTGAACAAGCTTGGAGAGGCAAGGATGAGTGTCGAAACAATGCGGTATCACATAGGAAAAAATGTCTCCGAAGCATGGACATGTACCCATTGCTGGAGACCCCCAGAAACAAACATATACCAGAAACTCCGCAAGTGGTGTGATCGAAGGAGTGACAGAAGCAACAGAGTGATCGCACACCATCGACAGAAGAACCTTCCACTTAGCCACAGAGGCTAAACCAGTGGAGTGAGTGCCTCCTTGAAGAAAAGCAACTCCACTGCGTGTCTCGAAAAACCACTACGGAGGAGACAGGACCCGATAAAAGACATGTGCGAAGGCACAATGAAGTCAGGTCAACTTGAAAACCTCCTCGGGCGACTTTGGCAAAGAAAGTCGCGAGGTAGAAGGAGACATGCCGGAACCGCCGCTAACAGAGAGTGGAGCAGATTGATCCACACCCACCGAAGCGACAGGTGTGATCGAAAGGATTCAACGACTGCAGGTTCATATCTGGGTGAGAACCTGAGGCAGAATCGGAACCGGTAGGAAGGCGTAGCCGACAAGACCATCCCAAAGGAGGGCCAGAGCATCCACGATGAAAGCCAGAGCGTCTGGACACGGGGACACGAAAGTGTCCACCGGATGGTTCCAACGAGTCACAAGAGATCGATGGAACCCGCCATGTGGAGCATCCACCTGGTGGAAATGACCCTGCCCTGACGGGACAGGGAGTCGGCTAGGACGTTCAGGCGACCGGGAATGTGACGAACAGCCACCCCGGCGTGGACATCCTGAGCGAGCAGTATAAGATCCCAAGCCAATTCGTACATTGGAACAGAGTGCGTGCTGCCCTGGTTCCGAATGTAAGCAACCACCGTCGAATGGTCGGACAACAGAAGGACCTGGCGATTCGACAGGTGAGGGATCCACTGCCTGAAACGCAGAAGAAGAGCAAGAAGCTCCTTCTGGTTGATGTGTAGAGCTGCATGATCCTGGTACCACATCCCGTGAATGGAAAGACCTAGAGGATCCAATGTCGCACCCCATCCGAGATCGCTGGCATCTGCCGTCAGAACATGATCGGATGTGGGTAAGTCCAACGGAACACCCTGCGAAAGCCACTGGACATCCACCCAGAGGAGAAGGTGAGGAGAAAGATATTCTGGAAACTGAAGCACCAGATCCAGAAAATCTACATTCAGCCTCCAACGACTGAGCAGAAAGTGTTGGAGAGGTATGACACGCAGCCGACCTAGAGGAATGAGATCCGTCACCGAACAGCAGAGACCGATTAGCCGGAGAAAACTCCGAGCCGTCGAAGATGTGGACTGGGACGGAGTCGGAGCAAAAGCTGAGAGAATCACAGCCTTGGCCTGGGGAACCGCCACCAAATTTAATTGTGTGCGGAAAGCCATCCCCAGATGATAAAACAACTGAGAAGGGACCAGGTCCGACTTCTCCTCGTTGACTCTGAAACGTAGCGACATGAGCAAGCTCAACAGAGTGGCGACATCCGACTCCAGTAAGGCAGCATCGGAATGCCCCTGGAGGATATCGTCCAGATATGCCGAAGTAGTCACCCTGGACTGTGTGCGATGGAAAGCTATCACATGCGACATCAGTCTGGTGCAGGCCCAAGGAACCAGGTTGAGGCCGAAAGGCATGGCCTGGAACTGGTAAACTCACCCCAGAAAAACGAACCTGAGATACTTCCGTAACGCCCAATGAATCGGAACGTGAAAGTAAGTGTCTCACAGGTCGAAGCTGGAAGCGAAAACTCCCTGGTGAATTGAACGGAGGACCGACCTGAAAGTCTCCATGCTGAACTTGGGAGCAATGATAGACTGGTTCAGGAAACTCAGATCGAGAACCGGTCGGAGTCGGCCGTCCTTCTTCGGCACCAAGAACAGGCGGGAATAGAAACCCACTGACCTAATGTTCTTGATGACCTCAATCGCCCCCTTTGTCAGGAGATTGTCTATCTCCGTGGACAAAAGTTCCCGACGTAAAATGTCTGAAGGAACTGTGGTTGGAAAAGGTACCTTGGACAGAGTGGGGTGCCGTCGGAAGGATATTCGCAGCCCGGACCAAACAACATCTAACATCCAAGGATCGAATGTGATGGTGGCCCAACGGTCTGCGAACTCTGCTATCCTTCCTCCAACCTGGGACGAGTCGAGATGAGGACCTTCATTGCGAACCCCGATGAGGCTCGCGAGAGGAGAAAACACCTCCTCTACTGAATGAAGAATCCTGGGACTTCCCTCAAGACTGCCGACGCTTACCCTTACCCCTTGAGTAAGAAGTAGAAGCGGTGGCAGAAGGATCAGCCCCTTTGCTTCGCAGAGGAAGCAGAGGGTACTTGTTAGGCTTGGAACAGCCCGTGCCTACCCTAGAAGGCCGATCAAGCTGACGAAACAGCAGCTGATCGTTGGAATGACGTAGGAAGTCATCCCGGACCGTCAACACAGAACCATGGAAAAGTTGCAGACCTGCCAAAAAAGCAGATCAAAGAGTAGCGCACTGCTCCTCAGGAAGGGATCGGCCTGTGTCCAGCACAGAGTCCCTTCGAACTAATTCCAGATTAGCCGTGTTACAGGCATGCGTGTGAGTAAGATGCATGAGCGCCTTGGACAGCACACGCAAAGGAGCCTGTACCTCGTCAAACTTATCTGAAGGCAGATAAGCAGCTAAAGCTGAGACGACATGATCGGAGAGAGAAAGCATACCAAGCATCTCTCTCGATAAGCCCAAAGTGGACTCCAGAGTCGTCATCGGAATGACGGCAGACTTGGACTTGGAAAGCCCAAGGGAATTGGAGTCCTGATCCAAAACTGTCAAAGTCTGGTAGACCGACGGATTGGCGGAATCGTAGGAATGATAACGCGTCGGAGGTAAAAAGGTGTCAACCCTGGTGAAGAACGGAGCCTTCATAGCCTTGGAACTCAGCTTGGAGTCCAAGGCTGAAAGTGCTTCAACCAACTGTACCGACAGGCACGGTCGAAGACGCCCAGAAGCAGGTTGCTCCATAGACTGTTGGCGCGCGACCGATGATCGCGGCCTGGCTGACACTGTCGACTGGTTAGATGGTTCGAGATCCGGAAGGAACCCAAACACGAAATAAAGAGCTGCCCCCAAGTCCGAAGACTGCTGGCTCTCGACATCAAGCATGTCTGACTCTTCCCCTGAGTCGTTAGACACATAGCCCATCGTGGGCAAACCAGCCGATGCCTCCCATGGTGTCGGAACACCAGGGGGATCAGAAAGCGGCCTGTTTCCAATCCCGGGAGGTGGCGCCATAGGGGCTGCCTGGAAACCACTCGCTGCCACACTGGAAGCAACGGGAAGGCTCTTTGACAGAACCTGAGTGAGTAAGGAAAGGGCCTCCCTAAGCTCACTGCCCATACTGGCCGGTTCGACAGGGGAACGAACCAGCAAAGTCGCTTCACCTCTGACCCTCTTAACCAGCGAAGGGTCACGATCCTCCAAAAGACCCGACGTGGGACGACGGGCGGCAGCCGAAAACGTCTGAAGGCAGACGTGTATAGGGGTGTGAAACACCCCGAGGATCAACATAGCAGGAACTCATGAGAGTCACCACTGACCTCTGCAGGGCAGAAGGTCCAGGCTGCACAAAAGACGTTGGACCCCCAAAACTGGTCGTGTGGCCAGAATGAGTGGACGGAGACCACAGAGAGGGTCTGGCCGGCAGCCACTTCCAACTTCGCCGAGTTGAAGTCAGGGAAGGCTGAAGCCGATACCCCCACGTCTACACAACCAGACACCACAGCAGACCACTGCAGGTATAAAACTACTGTGCTCAATGGCTGAGAGGACACAGTAGGGGGTTCAGTCGGCAGCCCCATTTGACTTCGCCGAGAGGAAGTCTGGGAAGGCTGAGGCCGAAACCCCACAACCACACTACAGACATCCCTGCAGACCCTGGCAGGGAGAAGCCGAGGCCGGCTAAAAACGGTGCCCAATGACGTTGTAGACAGAACAGCAGTAGCAGCAGATACGACGGGAGCTGTTGGAACTGGCAGAAAAGCGGAGAGAGCCACCAAGCTCGGCCTCCAAAGGAGGAGTCACAACCCTAGTGACAGCCTCTGATGTCGACTGGAGAGGGCGCATAGTCCCGGAACCAGGCATCTCTACACCAGAAAACCAACAGCTCCCACAGTATCCACCACGGTAAAACACTACACATTCCCCACGGAAGGGGAATAACTCTCACCAGACATGGTCGAATCGGGAAGCCCCGAAACGACAGTGGTCCCCACCCCCCGCTGGTGCGGGAGGAGCTGCACATCCCACACAGAGGGGGAGCAATTCTCATCAGACGTGGTCGAATCGGGCGACCCAAAACGATAGCGTTCACCACCCCCCACTGGAGTGGGAGGAGCTGCACATCCCCCACGGAGGGGGTCAAACTCACACCAGACATGGTCGAGTCGGGGAGGCCCCGAAACGATAGCATTCCACACCACCCGCAGGTGCGGACGAAATGGACACGAGAACGCACCAATGGTGAGGGCAAAAGGAATTGCCCTAAAGGAACCGAACTGGAAATAACAGAGGTGAGAGCAGTAGAAGAAAAAGGTGAACTCAACAGAAACAGAAAGTAGAAGAACACCCTCAACTACGAGAGAAGGTAGCAGAACCCAGACGGCCGACACCTACTCCAATAACAAATTTTTATCAACCGAAAAATTCATTGTCGAATCGCCATGACACGATGTCGCAAACAAAACATTCGCGAAAACGGAATAGTAAATAATAAACAATGAGAATGTGGTTGAAAATATAAACGAGAATATATAAAACACAGTCCTGTTATTATACGATCTTCAGATCCATAATTCCAGTCACAGGAAAACCATTATCCACGAGTTGAATTATCACTGTTTCATAATGCAAATGGCGGAAACACATCCTGCTCGTGCCTCGGATAGAAAAAGAATAACGAATTGACGCATTGCGCACTGTTACGAAAGTCGTGGATTTGTACTATGGAAGAGCGTCCCATACAGGGTGTGTGCCGATGGCGCTCGGCCCAGTTTTGGCTTATTTTTTTGTGGTGTTTTTACACCACTTTTCTTTCCCAAATCTTGGGAAAGATTAAAATAGAGAGTATTTTATCTGAGTTAGGTTCTTCCACTGTAGTGAAAGCCTGTAGTAAACAATTGAGGTAGGTTGATAAGAAATCTAAATTTTATAGTAAATTTCCTTTCGTATTATACCTACCACAATTGTTTACTACAGGCTTGCACTACAGTGGAAGTCCCTAACTCGGATAAAATACTCTCTATTTTTGTCTTTCCCAAGCAAGTTGGGAAAGAAAAGTGGTGCAAAAGCACCAATAAAAATAAGCCAAAACTGGGTCGAGTGCAACCGGCGCAGACCCAGTACTGGACGCTCTCTCCCAAGTACAACTCCACGACTTCCGTTGCCAGTGCGCATATACCGTCTCTAAAGACTCATTCTTTTTGAATCCGTAAATGTTAGAGTTATGTGATCAGCGGGGAGGAAAGATTCTTTACCCGTAAAGAAGACGGGAGGGCCTCCATGTAAACAATTGTGGTAGGTATAATAAGAAAGGAAATTTACTATAAAATTTAGATTTCTTATCAACCTACTCACAATTGTTTACTACAGGCTGAATAGATAAAAGGCTGGAGGGAATCGCATAACCAACCCCCACATAACCCTAGTGCACTGGAACCGTGAAGTAGAAGGAAGAGGTCCCGAGGCTTATCAACCATAATGTCGCAATCATTGGTAAAGGACAATGAAAAGAGACATATGAGCCTGTGTGACACACAGACAGAAAAAGGGCAGTAACAGCACAAAGCTGAAACTAGCCTTCAAGAAGCCTAATGGCTATGGCAGACAACAGCCTGAGCAGAAGAAAGAGGACCCAGGGCAAAAAGGTCCTCCGACTGCTCCTGCAACTGGCGCAAATAAAAGGTGGAGAAAGTAGAAGCATTTCTCCAGTAGGCTGCCTGCATAACATCCGACAACTTGACGGAGTTAGAATAAGCCCAAGAGGTAGACAGTGCCCACACCTCGTGGGCAGAAATACGATTGGTAATACAATCGCCAGCTGCTAAACGACTATAAGCCGTACGAATAGCAAGACAAATCCATCGAGAAATGGATTGAGGAGAGATCTTCTGGCGACCCGGAATGACAGACAGAAAAAAACGTTTTCTGCCTTTCCGTATGAAGCATGTCCGATCAAGATAAATGCGAATAGCACGGACCGGACAGAGCAAAGGGCGAGTACCCTCAACAGAGGGAAGAGCCCTGATACAGATAGGAGGAGGAGTAGTATCTGGTAACTGATTCTTAGCCAAAAAGGAGCAATCAGTGGTAAAAGTAACACTGTTGGCAGAGCTCCTAAAAAAGGCCGGGTCAACCGAGAGGGCGTGAAGCTCACTAACCCGTCTGGCCGAAGCAAATGCCATCAGAAAATGCATATCCACCTGGGATAAAGGTTCGAACGCCCCGCCCCCCCAAGCAAAGCAGCACCCACGAAAGATTCCATCGTGGAGTAAGCTGCAAAGTCCGAGGCCTTTTCAAAGAAAAGTGCCGAACAAGCTTGGAGAGGTAAGGATTAGTGCCGATACGACGCTTCCCCACATAAGAAAAAGTCTCTGAAAGCACAGACCTGTAACCCTTGATGGTAACAGGCTGGAGACCCCGAGAATCAAACAGATATACCAGAAACTCCGCAATCTGTGAAATCGAAGGATTGGCATAATCAACAGAGTGATCAGCACACCATCGACAGAAGACCTTCCATTTAGCTGCATAAGCTAAACCAGTGGAGTGCCTCCTTGAAGAAGAAATGCACTCCACTGCTCGTCTCGAAAAACCTCTACGGAGGAGACAGGACCTGACAAAAGATATGCGTGAAGGCACAACGAAGTCGGGTCGACGTGAAACCTCCTCGGGCGACCTTGACAAAGAAGGTCGCGACGTAGCGGGAGACGTGCCGGAACCGCCGCCATCAGCGAGCGGAGCTGATTGATCCACACCCGCTGAGGCGACAGGGGAGCGATCAGAATGATTCGACAACTGCAGGTTCGAATTTTGGCGAGAACCTGAGGAAGAATCGGAACCGGCGGGAAGGCGTAGCCGACTAGACCGTTCCAATCGAGTGACAGAGCGTCCACGACAAAAGCCAGAGGATCTGGACACGGGGACACGAAAGTGTCCACCTGATGGTTCCAACGAGTCGCAAAGAGGTCGATGTGGGGACGTCCCCAGAGATCGAAAAGTGACTGGAACACTGCCCTGTGCAGCATCCACTCGGTGGAAATAACCCTGCCCTGTCGGGACAGGGAGTCGGCTAGGACGTTCAGATGACCGGGAATGTGACGAACAACCACTCCGGCGTGAACATCCTGAGCGAGCAGTAGAAGATCCCGAGCTAACTCGTACATCGGAAGCGAGTGCGTGCCGCCCTGGTTTCAAATGTAAGCAACCACTGTCGAATTGTCGGATAGTAGAAGGTCCTGGCGATTCGACAGGTGAGGGATCCACTGCCTGAAACTCAGAAGAAGAGCAAGAAGCTCCTTCTGGTTGATGTGTAGAGCTGCTTGATCCTGGTCCCACATCCCGTGTAGGGAAAGACCGAGAGGATCCAACGTCGCACCCCATCCGAGATCGCTGGCATCTGCCGTCAGAACGCGATCGGACGTGGGTAAGTCCAGTGGAACACCCTGCGTAATCCACTGAACATCTGTCCAGGGAAGAAGGTGAGGATACAGAGAGTCCAGAAACGGAAGCACCTGATCCAGAGAATCTACATTCGGCCTCCAACGACTGAGCAGAAAGTGTTGGAGAGGTCTGACACGCAGGCCACCTAGAGGAATGAGATCCGTCACCGAACCGCAGAGACCAATCAGCCGGAGAAAACTCCGAGCGGTCGCGGACCTGGACTGGGACAGAGTCAGAGCAAAAGCTGAGAGAATCACAGCCTTGGCCTGGGGAACAACCACCAAATTGAATTTGGTTTGGAAAGACATCCCCAGATGACAAAACGACTGAGAAGGGACCAGGTCCGACTTCTCCTCGTTGACTCTGAATCCTAGCGATGTGAGCAAGCTCAACAGAGTGGCGACATCTGATTCCAGTAAGGCAGCATTTGAATGCCTCTGGAGGATATCGTCCAGATATGCCGAAGTAGTCACCCTGGACTGTGTGCGATGGAACGCTATCACATGCGACATCAGTCTGGTGAACGCCCAAGGAGCCAGGTTGAGGCCGAAATGCATGGCCTTGAACTGGTAAACTCGCCCCAGAAAAGCAAACCTGAGATACTTCCGTGACGCCCGATGCATCGGAACGTGGAAGTAAGCGTCTCGCAGGTCGATGCTGGCTGCGAAATCTCCCTGGTGAATTGATTGGCGGACCGACCTGAAAGTCTCCATGCTGAACTTGGGAGCAATGATAGACTGGTTCAGGATACTCAGATCGATAACCGGTCGGAGTCGGCCGTCCTTCTTCGGCACCAAGAACAGGCGGGAATAGAAACCCACTGACTGAACGTTCTTGACGACCTCGATCGCCCCCTTTGCCAGGAGATTGGCAATCTCCGTGGACAAAAGTTCCCGACGTAAAACGTCTGAAGGAACTGTGTGGTTGGAAGAGGCACCCTTGACAGAGTGGGGTGCCGTCGGAAGGATATGCGCAGCCCGGACCGAACAACATCTAACACCCATGGATCGGATGTGATGGTGGTCCAATGGTCTGCGAACTCTGCTATCCTTCCTCCAACCTGGGACGAGTCGAGGTGAGGACCTTCATTTCGAGCCCCGACGAGGCCCGCGAGAGGAGAAACCACCTCCTCTGCTAAATGAAGAATCCTGAGACTTCCCTCGATTCTGCCGACCCCTACCTTTACCCCGTGAGTAAGAAGTAGAGGCGGCGGCAGAAGGACCAGCCTTTTGCTTCACAGAGGAAGCAGAAGGGTACTTGTTAGGCTTGGAACGGCCCTTGCCTCCCCGAGAAGGCTGATCAAGCTGACGAAACAGCAGCTGATCTTTGGAATGACGTAGGACGTCATCCCGGACCGTCGACACGGAACCATGGAAAAGTTGCGGACCTGCCAAAGAAGCAGATCGAAGAGTAGCACGCTGCTCCTCGGGAAGGGATCGTCCTGTGTCCAGCACAGCGTCCCTTCGAACTAATTCCAAATTAGCCGTGTTACAGGCATGCGTGTGAGTAAGGTGCATAAGCGCCTTGGACAGCACACGCAAAGGAGCCTGTACCTCGTCAAACTTATCTGGAGGCAGATAAGCAGCCAAAGCTGAGACGACGTGATCTGAGAGAGAAAGCATGCCAAGCATCTCTCTAGATAAGCCCAACGTGGACTCCAGAGTCGTCATTGGAATGACGGCAGACTTGGGCTTGGAAAGCCCGAGGGAAGTGGAGTCCTGATCCAGAACTGTCAAAGCCTGGCAGACTGACGGATTGGCGGAATCGTAGGAACGATAACGCACAGGAGGCAAAAAGGTGTCAACCCTGGTGAAGAACGAAGTCTTCAAAGCCTTGGAATTCAGCTTGGCATCCAATGCTGAAAAAGCTTCAACCACCTGTACCGACTGGAACGGTCGAAGGCGCCCAGAAGCAGGTTGCTCCATAGGCTGTTGGCGCGCGACCGATGATCGCTGCCAGGCTGACACTGTCGGCTGGTTAGCAGGTTTGAGCTCAGGCAGAAACCCAAACACAAAGTCAAGAGCCGCCCCCAAGTCCGAAGACTGCTGGCCCTCGACCTCAAGCATGTCGGACTCCTCCCCAGAGTCGGAAGACACATAGCCCATCGTGGGCAAACCAGCCGACGCCTCCCATGGTGTCGGGACACCAGAGGAATCGGAAACCGGCCTGTTTCCAATCCCGGGAGGCGGCGCCATAGGAGGCGCCTGGAAACCACCCATAGCCTCGCTGAAAGCAACAGGAAGGCTCTTAGAAAGAACCTGAGTGAGTAAGGAGAGGGCCTCCCTACGCTCACTGCCTGTACCGACCGGTTCGACAGGGGAGCGAACCGGCAAAGTGGTTTCACCTCTGACCCTCTTAACCAGCGAAGGGTCACGATCCTCCAAAACACCTGACGCGGGACGACGGGCGGCAGCCGAAACATCTGAAGGCAGATGTGTATAGGGGTACGATGCACCCTGAGGATCAATATTGCGAGAACTCATGAGAGTCACCACGGACCTCTGCGGGGCAGAAGGTCCAGGCTGCACAAAAGGCGTTGGTCCCCCAAAACTGGTCGTGTGACCAGAGTGAGTAGACGGAAACGCCACGGAGTTCATAGTGTTTCCACTACGAACATCCGAATCCAAAGACACAACTGTGGTGCTCGACGCCGAAGAGACCACAGCGATGAGCTCGGCCGGCAGCCCCTTCCGACTTCGCCGAGTTGAAGTCAGGGAAGGCTGAGGCCGATATCCCACGTCTACAGTATCGGACATTCCTGCAGTCCCCTGCAGCGAAAAGCCGAGGCCGGCTGAAACAGACAACGAAGCAGACGGACCAGCAGCAGTAGTAGATACGTCGAGAGTCGTTGAGGCTGGTGAAAAAGTGGAGAGAGCACACCGGCTCGGCTCTGAAGGAGGAGTCACAACCCTAGTGACAGCCTCAGATGTCGACTGGAGGGGGACCGTAGTCCCGGAACCAGGCATCTCTTCACCAGAACACTCAACGGCTCCCGCAGTATCCACCACAGGAAAAGACTGCACATCCCCCACGGTGGAGGAATAACTCTCACCAGACAAAGTCGGCTCGGGAGGCCCCGAACGACCACGTTCTCCTTTCCCGCGGGAGCGGGAGGCACGGCCACGAGAACGAACGACACGGTTTACTGATGCCCAGAAGGTGGAAGACCATGTTCCACAGACACCACACGGCCGCTCGGCCGAACACCCATTACAGGAGGAACAAGACGAATGTACATCGTCCACATGCTTTGGCAGCAGACATTGCCCACAATGAATTGTCCTGGGCATGATAGAGGTGAGAGGAGCAGAGAAGGTGAGATCAGAAAACAGAACACCCCCAAAGAAGAGAGAAAGGTGACAGAAACAAAGACCCCAGACGGTCGACCGGGAACCACACAACAGGAAGACTACTCTCAAAAGAAAGAAGAAACACTGTAGGAGTGGTACCCCGCTGACACCTAACTTTAACACAATTAGAAAATTTTGCAAAAAAAGCATTAACAATAATTGTGAAAAATCTAAGTCCGAACCGCGTGGCACGCTAAATTCGCGCGCGACTCGAGAGAGAGCAAATAAATATACATTATGGACATATAATAGAAAAGAGAATATAAAACACTGTTCCTGAGAATACAAAGGATACACTGTGGTATAATGAATCAGGAATCATCAAACATCGAGCTGGTGGAACACTGATAAGCGTGCAAAAACATCTCGACACGAAGCGGATTATAAAAAGAATGAGTCTTTAGAGACGGTATATGCGCACTGGCAATGGAAGTCGTGGAGTTGTACTTGGGAGAGAGCGTCCCGTACTGGGTCTGCGCCGGTTGCACTCGACCCAGTTTTGGCTTATTTTTATTGGTGCTTTTGCACCACTTTTCTTTCCCAACTTGCTTGGGAAAGACAAAAATAGAGAGTATTTTATCCGAGTTAGGGACTTCCACTGTAGTGCAAGCCTGTAGTAAACAATTGTGAGTAGGTTGATAAGAAATAAAACAGTGGACAAAGACAAGAATAACATGTTAACCTTTCAACATTCTTGTATTCACGAGAACAATATCACCAGTGGGGCATTTCCAGGACCAGGAAAGTCATGTAGGCTATGGCGCCAAGTCACAGAAAATAATCCTGAGCATCGTGAATTGTTTTGGTTCAAATTTCCTATACAGCGTGATGTTCATTTTATAAAAAAATATATAAAAATAGATAAATGAATAAATATACAGAACTAAAAGCACTTTTCAACTGGATAATTGCTGCATTTCCTTCGTTGTTATGAGACATCACTGTTATGGTGGTGGGGTACCAACCATAATTTGCTTTTTAATTTTTACCGCATGCAATTGGTCGAAACCAACTGACGCCGATCAATGTCAGGGTCACGATGATCGAAACTTCAAATATTGACTAAACTGCAGGGAATAACACAACAAAAACTTTTTAAATAGCTAATAAGTTCAGCACACTCCATCATTATATGACCATTTGTGGAAAGTATTTGTCAAGGTACAAGCAGGCAGAATGTTATTTTTATTTTGTAGATTTTTTACTCAAATCTGATTGTTTAAAATATCCCAGGTAAAGAAATCTAAATGAGGAACTTGTAATTTCCAAGCAATCTTGACTCTGGTGCATTCGATCAACAATGACGTGATTTATTTAGACGGGTTCCTTCTCTGTTTATGCTGGAAATGAAATCACATGGGTTTTGTATCACCACCTGTGCGATACAACTTTATTTTTATCATACAGGCAGAACAGTGGAAATCCCGTGTTTTACATTAATAGGTTGTGATAAAAAAGAATGAAGATGGTGAATTTCCGTCAAATCACTTATCACGTTACTGAGTTACAATATTCTTGCGGCATGCTGTAGGTCATATAACTTCCAGGTTGCAGATATTACAAGTTACATCCTATGTATAAAGGCCAGTAAGGCAGACATGCCAATAAGCGAACTGAACAAAAAATGCAACAGGTAGCTATTCCTTCATTTCTGAGGCATGATTCGACTCATAAAAGTCATTTATTTGCCATCATCCCAGCGGCCTAACAATAATATTGGGAGTCCTTAGGCCACATACTCTAATTATTCAGTACATTATAATATTATATTCTAGCACACTGACTGGGTATAAACATTCTATTCGAGATAATGGACATCTGGCCTTGACTAGCTTAATAAGTTCTAGAAATTGTTCAATACAACTACAAGAGTTCGAGGGAACTTGTTTTCGGACAATCCCATATAGTATATAGCCTAACCGGTTTCGTGCATTTGTACACTTCGTCAGAGGCAGTGGAAACACTCATGGCTCAGCCTTATATATCTGAAGCTCTGGTGGGTGCATTTTGGCAGATGCATTTTGGCGGATGTACTGGACGGATATGTGTTGGCGGATGCACTAAACAGATACATGTTGGCAGGTGCACACAGCCGTTGTATTTGGCGGATGCATTTGGCGGATGCATTTTGGCAAGTGTATGCCACGGTTGTGTTTTGGCGGATGCACTTGTTATCTATTGACATCCAGTTAAAGAGAAGTGTTCCTAATTGGTTAGGGTCAAATAAGATAAAATGGTCTCGGGAGGGGGGGAGGTGGGGGGGGGGGGGGGGGTTAGTGTTGATATCTTAAAAAGTCTCTTGTGAATTTCTCCAACAAAAAGTGTTTCTATTTTGTTCTTGGCCGAAGTGGCTGTTAGATCTTGACAATTGGTATGAGTGAGGCAGCTGAAAAAGGTTAAAAGCGAAGAAGTAAAAGATGATTACATTCATCATTGAGTTATAGAAACCAGTGATCACTAATAAATGAGAATATAATAACTATGTTGCTTCTTATTTATTGCTTATGTACACGGTAGTCTGCTGGATTGCAATATTAATGGGGTACTGGTGGTACAGAGTCATTCCCGCATATTTAAGCACTTTGGCGGTATTGTATAGACTTGTGATGTCCATGTTTAGTTCCGGTGGTGTATTCCCATTGTGTGAACCCACCAACATGTATCTGTCTAGTGCATCCGCCAACACATATCCGACCAGTGCATCAGCCAAAATGCATCCGCCAAAATGCACCCGCCAGAGCTTCAGATATATAAGGCTGAGCCACGAGTGTTTCGACTGCCTCTGACGAAGTGTACAAATGCACGAAACTGGTTAGGCTATATACTATACGGGATTGTCCGAAAACAAGTTCCCTCGAACTCTTGTAGTTGTATTGAACAGTATTTACCTCTAAACTTGTTAAAAAACTATGGCAGAAACACCGGCCACTAGCTCTATTAGTGACATCAGCCTGAGCACAAGTGCCAGCGCTGACACAGTTATTCTTACATCAGACAGCGGACACAGCACCCAAAAAGACAGCGCCATGAGACAGAACAAATCACACTTACTCCCATCCGAGAGGAATTTAAGCATGCAAACTGTACCATACGGAACCTCTGCATAAAACTGCTCAAACTGGAACTCCAAGGCCTTTTCCTGGGGAAATGCATGGAAAATAGCCTCTTCCCTACTGGCCCTCGGACAACAATACCAAAACCTCGTAGCCAACGGAGGGATATAACCAAAAACTGCTTGTATAAAAGGGACACACCCATCTCAATACATTTCAACCAAAATGACCACATATTGTCTGATATGCACTACCACATCATTCAGGTATTATCCTCCGATCCTGAGGGACCAAATGTGACTGAACAGTGCTGAACTTGTGAAATACATTGGATTTTCACTTTAAGAAAGCTACAACCACTCGACCTGAACAGGAAGGACTTCTAAGAAGTGTTTATAATTTAAGTTCTAGAGATTGTTAGTGGTTACAGTATGGCTGTCGTGGACTGGCCACTTTCCACAGGTGGGCAATATTTCTGCAGATGCAATAATATTACATTCCAAACACTAATTACAGGAGTAATAGTCAAAAATTGAATTAATGAAGCACCAGGTACAACCTGGTGCTTCATTAATTGAAATTTGTTCAATGGTGATTTATCTGAATATCTGCCAGCAGTATGCAAGAAGTTAAGCCACATAAAAACACATCATACAACATGCTGATTAGGTCCTGCAAAGAGTTACATATTAAGTGGTTGAGTGCTAGATTATTTTTGGTAGTCTGAATTTTTCATAAAAATTTGTTTTATTACAAACAAGAGCTGGACTGTCATCCGGTGCACACCCCCACGTGGTGTACCGCCTAGTGTGGGCATACCTATGACCAACAAATATTATAGAAAATAATGAAAGTTATGAATATTCGCAGACGGACTCACACATGGACAGATGCACAGACGGATGCATGTAATCCAGTATACTCCCCATTTTCTGCGAAAGTGGGGGTATAACAATTTCCAACAATTTCTAAGTCAAAAGGTATGGTAAATTGTTTGGTGTTTGGACGTTTTATGCAATGAGGCAGAAGCCTTTGTCATAGGCAAACTGCATGCCATATTTCACTGAAATCTGATAACCCATACCTGAGATACAGGCTGAAAGGCTGAACAGACAAATAATGTCTATTTCCTACAATTTCTAAGTCAACAAAGGGGGATAACTCTAAAAAGGAGAATGTGAGAAATATCGTTGAATTCCTTTTTAAAACCTATACCATAAGCAGTGTTCACAGCAAATTTCATTGCAATAGAACATTTGATACCTGAAATACAGGCTGAACAGACAAAATTTGGCTCGGACGGACACAATTTCTAAGTGAACAAGTAATAAAAACAAGTAATAAAAAAAAAAATAACTAGTGTGTGCATACCTATGACCAACAAATATTATAGAAAATAATAATTTACTTAAGTTATGAAAGTTATGAATATTCTCGGACGGACTCACACATGGACGGACGGGTTCTTACAAATAGCTACTTATGTGGCTATTTTATGGACATGTTAGGTGGCTAACCTAAAACACACGTCCAACATAATAAAACAAGTTTTTGGGGGGAAAATTTGGGGTGGGGGGGGGGGGTCAGCTAACCCTAACCCTACCCTTTACTTACCCTAACCCTACCCACCCCTAACCCTAAGCTAACCCTAACCCTAAACTAACCCTAACCCTAGCCAAATAACTCTAACGCCCCTTCACTGACCCCCACCCCTAAACCCCACCCCTAAACCCCACCCCAGAATGCCCTAATCCTACTCTATATCAAACCCACACCCCAACCACCCCCACCCCCACAATAAGAGATTCTGTTACATGGCTAGTCACGTAACAGACTTTAACCATATAAGTATCCCGTTTTACTAACTCGTAGCCACATAAGTAGTTAATTGAGTGTGTGGACGGAGGGACGGACGGACAGATGGACGGACGGACGGATGGACGGATGGATGGATGGATGGATGCACAGATGCACGGATGGACGCACGGATGCATGCAATCCAGTATACACCCATTTTCTTCGAAAGTGGGGGTATAATTATTGGAAAGTGCCCACAGGCAATAATTTGTAATTGAACAGATTTGTGTGAACAAAATATTATTTACATTTGAGTGAATATGGAACATGAGTGGGGAAAATGTTTTTGAATTGAACTGGTGGCCTCATTTTTTTTAATGCCCGGAGAGTGGCTTCCAGGCTTCTAGCACTCAACCAGTTAATAAAACGCAAATGGGAATACAAATTGTACACAGCATGGATACTAGTGGCTTGACTTACTCATTCAGCATTGCACTCCACATTTGGGTAGTCACATGATCTTGAAGCTTTTAACAGTATTTGATTGTACTGAAGTTAAATTCTATATGACCATTCTCAGAATAATGGTTCTGGAAATGGAGAAGACTTGCTAAACTGTTGCAGGTGATTCACAGAAACTATAAAAAATATGACCATGCAGGAGGGATTGTCATCCCCAATACCACCATGCAGGGAGGTCTTCAACTTACTAATCATATTTAACAGTGAAAGTTGTCATTTTTGCTTTGATTAGTGACTGCTTACCAAGCCTGAAAATAAGCAGTCTGACATTTGCAGAATGAGGTCCCCAGAGGGTGAATTTGATGATGCCTTCCCATACAGTAGGCCAATTTATCTTCTGGGTACCTCTTTCTGTTTAGTTTTGAGACCCTTATTCAGACTGAGGTTCACAGAGGGTAAAGTTAGTGATGCTACCCTGAGCATCACTAAATCCACACTCTGGGGACCTCACTTTGCAGATAACAATCAACTTTCATGGGTGTTGAAAGCTTTAGTGACATATATAAATTATAATTTATTTTTGTATGCATCTGGCTGTGAGACAAGCTGAATACTGCTGAAATAAATATCCCTCTTCAAATTGCCTTCAAGGCTTTTGAAAAAAAACTCTAACTTCCAAAAGTTCAGAAACCTTTTAAGGTCCTTGGTAAGAAATTTTAAATTCCAGGACCTCAAAGGAATTTGAGAAGCTTCAGGAATCCTGGGCAAGCTGTCCACTGGGAAAGTTGTCAACACCTTTTATTATCAAAGATAATGTCCTGAATCAAATGTCTGTGAGCACTGGAAGCCACTATAAGTACGCTATTGAAAATATCGGTACCATGATAGAAGTTTCATATTCTTTGGATGTACTTCATTTCAGCAAGATGCAAACTATATTGTGATGACACAGATTTGTTTTGTAAATGTACTGGAGAGTGAATACGACTTTTCAGTAAACTGCAGCAAACAAATACTGATGAAAGTGATTTTAACAACCAAAATTAATATTGGATTGTATCAGTTAACTTATGTAACTATTCATTGTCAATCCTAATCCTGTCAAATGGTAGTGGATGATAAAGTTTTTTTGGTATGGGTAGATAATCTGCAGGGAAAGTGTCTGAAAATGACGAAATAAATGCAAACTCAAAACTCCTCAACTACAAGTCATATGGGCTATAAACAAGAGGCCCCAGGGGGCCTGAGGGCGCTCACCTGACATGGTAGTCTAAATATCAAACCAGGGACTTGACTTGAATAAGCTGCATACGCCCCTCCTAAGAAAAGCATATACCAACTAGATGAAGCGATTGTGCCCACACAATACACAGGATTTTCCTTCTATTTTCAGTTCCTGCACTTTAACGTCCCAAAATTGAGATAAACACATAAAAAAGAGATTTTTTTCCCAAACAAAATATTTTCAGCCTAAGTTTTTTTCTTCTTCTTAAAACACATAAAAAACGCTAAAACTAATTTCCGGATTTTGGTCCAAAATTTTCCAAGTCCCACCCGGACCCCAAATTTTTGGTGTAAAAAAAAAATGTTTTTTTTGTCTTAAAATTGACAGAAACGCATAAAAAACAAAAAACAAAAAAATTATGGATTTTAGTCCAAAATTATCGAAGTCCCACCCGGACCCCAAATAGATTTTTTTTTTTTTGTCTTAAAACTGTCCGAAATGCATAAAAAACAAAAACAAAAATTTCTGGATTTTGGTCCAAAATTTTCGAAGTCCCACCCAGACCCAAAATTTTCAGTGTAAACAAAAAAATTTGTTTTTGTCTTAGAATTGACAGAAACGCATAAAAAATACAAAAAAAAAAATTTCGGATTTTCATCCAAAATTTTCTAAGTCCCACCGGACCCCAAATTTTCAGGGTAAAAAAAAAAAAAAATTTTTTGTCTTAAAATTGACAGAAACGCATAAAAAACAAAAAAACAACAATTCCAGATTTTAGTCCCAAATTTTCGTAGTCCCACCCGGACCCCAAAGTTTCAGGGAAAAAAAAAATTTGTTTTTTTTTTTGTCCTAAAATTGACAGAAATGCATAAAAAACAAAAAAAAAAAAATTCCGGATTTTGGTCCAAAATTTTCTAAGTCCCACCCGGACCCCAAATTTTCAGGGTAAAAAAAATAATTTTTTTTTTCTCTTAAAATTGACAGAAATGCATAAAAAACAAAAAAACAAATTTTTTCCGGATTTTGGTCCAAAATTTTCTAAGTCCCACCCAGACCCCAAATTTTCAGGGGAAAAAAAAAAAAAAATTTTTTCTCTTAAAATTCACAGAAATGCATAAAAAACAAAAAAAAATTTTTTTTTCGGATTTTGGTCCAAAATTTTCCAAGTCCCACCCGGACCCCAAATTTTCAGGGTAAAAAAAAAATTGTTTTTTTCTCTTAAAATTGACAGAAATGCATAAAAAAGAAAAAACAAAAAAAATTTTTTTTTCGGATTTTGGTCCAAAATTTTCAAGTCCCACCCGGACCCCAAATTTTCAGGGTAAAAGAAAAAAAAAATTTTTTGTCTTAAAATTGACAGAAACGCATAAAAAACAAAAAAACAAAAATTCCAGATTTTAGTCCCAAATTTTCGTAGTCCCACCCAGACCCCAAAGTTTCAGGGAAAAAAAAAATTTGTTTTTTTTTTTGTCCTAAAATTGACAGAAATGCATAAAAAACAAAAAAAAAAAAATTCCGGATTTTGGTCCAAAATTTTCTAAGTCCCACCCGGACCCCAAATTTTCAGGGTAAAAAAAATAATTTTTTTTTTCTCTTAAAATTGACAGAAATGCATAAAAAACAAAAAAACAAATTTTTTTCGGATTTTGGTCCAAAATTTTCTAAGTCCCACCCAGACCCCAAATTTTCAGGGGAAAAAAAAAAAAAAATTTTTTCTCTTAAAATTCACAGAAATGCATAAAAAACAAAAAAAAATTTTTTTTTCGGATTTTGGTCCAAAATTTTCCAAGTCCCACCCGGACCCCAAATTTTCAGGGTAAAAAAAAAATTGTTTTTTTCTCTTAAAATTGACAGAAATGCATAAAAAAGAAAAAACAAAAAAAATCTTTTTTTCGGATTTTGGTCCAAAATTTTCAAGTCCCACCCGGACCCCAAATTTTCAGGGTAAAAAAAAAAAAAAATTTTTTTTGTCTTAAAATTGACCAAAACGCAGAAAAAAACAAAAAAAATTTTTTTTCGGATTTTGGTCCAAAATTTTCAAGTCCCACCCGGACCCCAAATTTTCAGGGTAAAAAAAAAAAAAAATTTTTTTTGTCTTAAAATTGACCAAAACGCAGAAAAAAACAAAAAAATTTTTTTTTCGGATTTTGGTCCAAAATTTTCTAAGTCCCACCCGCACCCCAAATTTTCAGGGTAAAAAAAAATTTTTTTTTTTTTGTCTTAAAACTGACAGAAATGCATAAAAAACAAAAAAAAAATTTTTTGGATTTTCGTCCAAAATTTTCTAAGTCCCACCCGCACCCCAAATTTTCAGGGTAAAAAAACAAATTTTCTTTTGTCTTAAAACTGACAGAAATGCATAAAAAACCAAAAAAAATTTTTTCGGATTTTCGTCCAAAATTTTCTAAGTCCCACCCAGACCCCAAATTTTCAGGGGAAAATTTTATTTATTTTTTTTTTTTCTTAAAATTGACAGAAATGCATAAAAAACAACAAAAAAAAATTTCCGCATTTTGGTCCAAAATTTTCTAAGACCCACCCGCATCCAAAATTTTCAGGGGAAAAAAAAAAATAATTTTTTTTGTCTTAAAATTGACCGAAACACAGAAAAAACAAAAAAATTTTTTTCGGATTTTGGTCCAAAATTTTCTAAGTCCCACCCAGACCCCAAATTTTCAGGGGAAAAAAAAAAAAAATTTTTTTCTCTTAAAATTCACAGAAATGCATAAAAAACAAAAAAAAATTTTTTTTTCGGATTTTGGTCCAAAATTTTCCAAGTCCCACCCGGACCCCAAATTTTCAGGGTAAAAAAAAAATTGTTTTTTTCTCTTAAAATTGACAGAAATGCATAAAAAAGAAAAAACAAAAAAAATCTTTTTTTCGGATTTTGGTCCAAAATTTTCAAGTCCCACCCGGACCCCAAATTTTCAGGGTAAAAAAAAAAAAAAATTTTTTTTGTCTTAAAATTGACCAAAACGCAGAAAAAAACAAAAAAATTTTTTTTTCGGATTTTGGTCCAAAATTTTCTAAGTCCCACCCGCACCCCAAATTTTCAGGGTAAAAAAAAATTTTTTTTTTTTGTCTTAAAACTGACAGAAATGCATAAAAAACAAAAAAAAAATTTTTTGGATTTTCGTCCAAAATTTTCTAAGTCCCACCCGCACCCCAAATTTTCAGGGTAAAAAAACAAATTTTCTTTTGTCTTAAAACTGACAGAAATGCATAAAAAACAAAAAAAATTTTTTTCGGATTTTCGTCCAAAATTTTCTAAGTCCCACCCAGACCCCAAATTTTCAGGGGAAAATTTTATTTATTTTTTTTTTTTTCTTAAAATTGACAGAAATGCATAAAAAACAACAAAAAAAAATTTCCGCATTTTGGTCCAAAATTTTCTAAGTCACACCCGCACCCCAAATTTTCAGGGGAAAAAAAAAAAAAAAATTTTTTCGTCTTAAAATTGACCAAAACGCAGAAAAAACAAAAAAAATTTTTTTTCGGATTTTGGTCCAAAATTTTCCAAGTCCCACCCGTACCCCAAATTTTCAGGGGAAAAAATTTTTTTTTTTTTTTGTCTTAAAATTGACCGAAAGGCAGAAAAAACAAAAAAAAAATTTTTTGGATTTTCATCCAAAATTTTCTAAGTCCCACCCGCACCCCAAATTTTCAGGGTAAAAAAAAATTTTTTTTTTGTCTTAAAACTGACAGAAATGCATAAAAAACAAACAAAAAATTTTTCGGATTTTCGTCCAAAATTTTCTAAGTCCCACCCGCACCCCAAATTTTCAACCTAAATATGAACCCAGGGATTTGGCTTCAACAAACTTGAATCTCACCCCCCTAAGGATGCTGCATACCAAATATCAAAACATTCTTATTACTAGATCTCAAGAAGAAGATTTTTCAAAAATACTCCTCATACTGCACTAATTTAAACATTTGGGCTCCCATAGAGAGCCCAAATATCAACCCAGGCAATTCATTTCAATAAACATGTGAAACAATCTTCCAAAGATGTTATATGTGAAATTTTAAAGCTTTTGGAGCAGTGGTTTCGCAGAAAAGTAGTCTTATGTTTTTCCCATTACCCACAGTGTTAAAAAATGCTGACTCAGCACTTTTTCAAACTCCCCAAACAGTACCCCATCATAAAACCGATGGCAATTTTTTTTTTTATCATTCCATTCTGTTGGTCCTAAGGAAGCTTCACAACAAATAAGAATTCTCAGTGCCGTGTAGTTTTGGAGATACGGGCGTTTTTCATTTTTTTCTATTTTTAGCTCCTGTGGTTCCCACGGGGCTATGGGGAAAAAAATTTCGGCACAAATTAGGTACTTATCACCCAATAAGCACTCATGTAAAATTTGGTTCAAATCGGCCTCGCGGTTTGGAAAATAGAAATTTGGGGCGGGGTCAAAATTTTTGCCCCTCCTTTAACATCGTCAAATATAGCCCCTCCAACTTCTCTTGAACAAACTTCAGTCTACACCTCAAAAGGAAGCTGCATACCAAATATCAAGTCTCTGCTATTGCTGGTTCTTGAGAAGAAGATTTTTTAAGAATTGGAGCATTTTTGCCCTATCCCTCTGCTCAATGTGAGCCGAAACCTAATTTGACAAAGAATCAAAGTCCGCAGACAAAACCCCTTCTCACATGAAATTTCATTAATATGCGGCCAGTGGTTTGGGAGAAAAAGCCCAAATACCACCTTCACGCCGGACGACGGACGACGGATGACGGACGAAAAGTGATCAGAATAGCTCACCCTGACTTTCAGTCAGGTGAGCTAATAATCCAATCTCTTAACCTTTTTGTTCCCATACAGCCCAAACTTCCACCATTGCTTTGCCTTATAGGCAGGCAGCCAACAATGATGCTGAAATACTATTAACTCTTAGAAGCCGAGGAATCAGACTGAATTTATTGAACATGACATACTGCAAAAAACTTACAGTAAAGCAGGTGCTTCTAGTCAAGTGTCGTCTGCCTATTCAGGCAGACAACACTTGATTAGAAGCAACTGCTCAGTGTTTAATTCTCCCCCAGCCCAAAGATAGTCAAACTGCCACAGCCAGATTACCTGCTGCATTACATCACAGGCAAGAAAACTCGACTCCCGGCTTCTGAGAGTTAAGTCACCTGCAGCTGTATACATGTATTTATCATATGACTTCTCAGTTTTCCGGGCTTATTATACAGTATATGGAGAGTGATTGTTACAAAATCACTCATGGGGTGGTGTCTCCCCTCAGACAAAAATTTCTTGTCTGGAAAAAAGCATTAGAACGACGAGCAAAGTTTCAGCTAAGGAACCTCCGGGTAGAACCCAGAGGTCGCTTAGCTAAAACTATGCTTGTCCTTTTCATGCATTACCACAGGAATTGACTGTTGTTGTCTGGGTAATGACACCACTTCGCGAGTGATTTAGTAACAATCCACTCTTCATGTACTGAATTTTCAATAAATAATAATTAGTGCTTCATAACACCTTCAGTTGATCAGATTGGTCACTTTCAAAAGAATGCTTTCTGACTGATTATCACTGAAAAGATCTGTGTCAAATTAAGTCAGTTATGACAAATGACTGTGAGCACATTCAAATGCATGACGCTCAAGTTGAAATTCCATTCTTTAATCCTTCTTTTCTATCTAAAAGAAGTGTTTTTGATAACTGTGGTGTCATATGATAAACAGAATATGAAATTTATGATATGGTCACTCAATATTCATGAAACTCATCCACAATTGTTTTGTTTTGCCGAGCCAGAGACTCGGCAAAACAAAAAATTCTTAGACGCCTTTCATAAATATCGAGTGACCAAAACACTCATTCCATATCCTCTATATACGCTTGTTATTATCATAAAATTCATTTGAAGCTTAAAGGGTTAATGCTTTCAAACTGTTATGCCCAACATTTTACGTAAAGAAAATACATTGTAGCATGCCATGATGAGAAGACACAGTACACAACATTAGTAAGGATGTGCAGCAATAATTTAATCCTACAGTCCTATGAGGCTACAGGAGTCCTTTTGGTCAATTGGATTAAATTATTACTGAACCTCCCAATAGATTTGCCCACTTTGCTGTGAATTACACTCATGAGGGTGATACTATTCAGGAACACAATGCTGAAATGGTTAGACCACAAATCACATTGTATTGCTGCAGTAAATATTTGAATTAGAGTTACCCACCTTGAAATGTTGCACTCGGAAATGATGCAATCTCTAAAAATATGAAAGTGTCAATGACACTGTAGCACAACTTGTCAAGACAAAGACATGTACACGTTTAGTATGTGACACAGCAATGACAAACATCTAGGTAATGACCTGATAATGAAGGTACATATAAAGTATTGTAATGGTCTGTACATAAATACTGACCGCTGCCTGTAACAAATGTATAGGTAAAGTATTGTAAAGGTGGGTGACAGTCAGATGCTAAACTAGAAAAAAATCTTTGAGTCCCAGAGTGGGTCTGACTGAACCCCAAAATATTTGTTCTCATAGCACAGTGATAACAAAGGCACCCCAAAACACACTCATTCCTGTCCCAAGGTGAAAACAAAGATACCCAAGAAGTTTCGTGAAGATCAGTTCACAAATATGAGCTGTGTAGAAGTTGTGACAAAAAACTGATTGGACCTAATTTCGGTACAAAATGGCCACTGGCAGCCATCTTGAACTTTGGACCGCACCCAGAAACACTCGTTCTCTCCCAAGGTGATAACAAAGGTACCCAAGAAGTTTTGTGAAGATCGGTTCATAAATACAGCCTCTAGCTCGAGCCGTATTGACATGTGCACTTACAGTGTATAAGTAGCACTGAATAAATCAAAGTTCATCTAATTTGCATAATTTCTGCACAAGAAAAAAACCCGTACTATATGTGATGTATTCCATGTTACTAAACATTCATACAAAAATTTATTCAAATCAGAACTTTCATACAGAAGTTCTGTACAAAAGACTGATTGCACTAATTTTTGTACAAATGGCTGCTGGTGGCCATCTTGAATTTCGGACCACACCCAAAAACACTCGTTCTCATCCCTCGGTGATAACAAAGGCTCCCAAGAATTTTCGTAAAGATCGGTTCATAAATACGGCCTCTAGCCTGAGCCGTATAGAAGTTGTATACAAAAAACTGATTAGACCTAATTTCGGTACAAAATGACCACTGGCAGCCATCTTGAATTTTGGACCGCATCCAGAAACACCCGTTCTTGTCCCAAGGTGATAACAAAGGTACCCAAGACGTTTCGTGAAGATCGGTTCATAAATACAGACTCTAGCCCGAGCCGTATTGACATGTGTACTTACTGTGTGTAAGTAGCACTGAAATGAAAGTGTCAATGACACTGTAGCTCAACTTGTCAAGACAAAGACATGTACATGTATAGTATGTGACACAGCAATGACAAACATCTAGGTAAGGACCTGATAACAAAGGTACATATAAAGTATTGTAATGGTCTGTACATAAATACTGACTGTTGCCTGTAACAAATGTATCGGTAAAGTATTGGAAAGGTGGATGACAGTCAGATGCTAAACTAGAAAAAAATCTTTGAGTCCCAGAGTGGGTCTGACTGAACCCCAAAATATTTGTTCTCATAGCACAGTGATAACAAAGGCACCCCAAAACACACTCGTTCCTGTCCCAAGGTGAAAACAAAGGTACCCAAGAAGGTTCGTGAAGATCACTTCACAAATATGAGCTGTGCAGAAGTTGTGACAAAAAACTGATTGGACTTAATTTTGGTACAAAATGGCCACTGGCAGCCATCTTGAATTTTGGACCGCACCCAGAAACACTCGTTCTCGTCCCAAGGTGATAACAAAGGTACCCAAGAAGTTTTGTGAAGATCGGTTCATAAATACAGCCTCTAGCCCGAGCCGTATTGACATGTGCACTTACAGTGTATAAGTAGCACTGAATAAATCAAAGTTCATCTAATTTGCATAATTTCTGCACGAGAAAAAAACCCGTACTATAAGTGAATATGTGATGTATTCCATGTTACTAAACATTCAAACAAAAATTTATTCAAATCAGAACTTTCATACAGAAGTTCTGTACAAAAGACTGATTGCACTAATTTTGGTACAAAATGGCTGCTGGTGGCCATCCTGAATTTCGGACCACACCCAAAAACACTCGTTCACATCCCACGGTGATAACAAAGGAACCCAAGAAGTTTCGTAAAGATCAGTTCATAAATACGGCCTCTAGCCTGAGCCAAATAGAAGTTGTGTACAAAAAACTGATTAGACCTAATTTCGGTACAAAATGGCCACTGGCAGCCATCTTGAATTTTGGACTGCACCCAGAAACACTCGTTCTCGTCCCAAGCTGATAACAAAGGTACCCAAGACGTTTCGTGAAGATCGGTTCATAAATACAGACTCTAGCCCGAGCCGTATTGACATGTGTACTTACTGTGTGTGAGTAGCACTGAAAAAATCAAAGTTCATCTAATTTGCATAATTTCTGCACGAGAAAAAAACCCGTATTATATGTGATGTATCCCATGGTACTAAACATCCACACACAAAATTATTCAAATCAGTGCTTTCATATGGAAGTTCTGTGCAAAAATCTGATTGCACCAAATTTCGTACAAAATGGCTGCCATCGGCCATCTTGAATTTCGGACCGGACCCCAAAACACTCTTTCTCGTCCCACGGTGATAAGAAAGGTACCCACGGAGTTTCGTAAAGATCGGTTCATAAATACGGCCTCTAGCCCGAGCCGTATTGGCATTTGCACTTACAATGCTGAAAGTAACACCAAAAAACATCAAAGTTAGTCTAATTTGCATAATTTACGCACGAAAAAAAACCCCGTATTATATGTGATGTATCCCATGGTACTAAACATTCATACAAAAAATTATTCAAATCGGAGCTTTCTTATGGAAGTTCTGTACAAAAAACAGATTTCTGCATCGTCGGTACAAAATGGCAGCTGGCAGCCATCTTGAATTTCGGACCGCACCCAAAAACACTCGTTCTCATCCCACAGTCATAACAAAGGTACCCAAGAAGTTTCGTAAAGATCAGTTCATAAATACGGCCTCTAGCCCGAGCCGTATCCAATTGTTGACGGACAGATGGACAGACGGACGACTGGCCATGGCATAAGGTCAAATTTGGCTTCGCCAAAGTTGAGCTAAAAATAAGCAGCCTTGGGAAAATATATTGTTTCAATAAACATTTGAAACATTCTAATGACATCTTGCATTATTGTTGAATATTCCAGGTGAATAAACATGGTGATTTGCTGACTTTTGGACCTAAAAATTACAATTGATTTTTGGTGTGGTTTTGTTGGGAATTCCTTAAAAAATAGGTGCACGAAACAGGTACTTCCCTTCCGGTCAGGTTTTATCTCTTATTTGTTGCATGAACCCCTATTCTCAGGTCAGAAAAAGTTGTCTGAAGGGCTATACTTGACAAAGATATTTGAATGCCAAAATTAAAGTGATGCGATCATAATTTTTTTGGCTTGGGAAAATATTTACTCCTGTGATACCACTTGGAAATATGTTTTTCTGCCTTTTTTGGCTCCCAAACCTTATTTAATTATCATTTTCAGACCTTATTTCACATTTAAATGTTCACTGGGGGACCACACACCTTACAACACTGTTCAATTGTTTTGAAAAGTTATATTTTTGACACAGTCAGCAATAAAGTCTATAATATTACCAAAATAAGGCTGTTAATAGAAGCAAATTCACATCTTGAGCAAGTGTATTCTCCAGGAGCACACTATAACCTCTGGCAACTGCCAACTAACAGCCTATCTTACCCTATTAACATATTTATTTAAACAATGGTTCCTTCTCATAGTACTAGGGACAGGGTGATTCCAATCTTCCAACCCCTCCCAAATCACCATTCAAACACACAGCCTGAAAACCTGTACTGTGCTTCTAGTCACTAGTATTTAGAAGTTCTTCTCTATATTATGCTCTTAAAGATGTTAGAAAACAATTCTTTCACTGAAAGAGTATTTTGGAACAGAAATTTGGGGGGGGGGGGGGGGGAGCAACATTGGAAAACAAATTAACACAATAAAGTAGCAAATGTGAATGAAGGGCATTTGTGCATAGCTACCAATATTGTAGTTCAGTACTAGTGCTGTCATGGTTGCTATGGTACAGCACAAAACTACAATGACAGTTGTGAAATATTGTTCACTGCTTGAACCACGTCCCCCTCCAACCCATACTGAACCTCTCAACTGATGGGAAACATTTGGAAAGACTGTAAAGTATGTTTTTGGACACAGAATTTAATATCATACATTTTCAGTTCCTTATGATTTGCCTTGGGACTGCAGCACTCATGCTACACTGAGCTTTTTTCTATTTGACAACCTTATCCTGGCTCATCTCATTATATTTATCATGATATGTCATTCAATACTCTTATGTAGACTTCTAAAATGTGTGACTGCAAATCTGTCTATCTGTCTGTCTGTCTCTATCAGACCAGGTGTTTTTTTTTGCTTTTCATTTGCCTGGCTCCACATTTTCAATAACTGTCAGTTGACTATTTTTCAGCCTCCCCCCCCCCCCCCCCCCCCCACCTTCCCAACACTCACACAAATATATTAAACAACAAAGACCACTCTGTTCCAGAAGCAAATACCTGATTCATCCTCTTTGGAAACATATTTTTTACAATTTCACTCTTTTTGTCAGAATGGATGTCTGTGTCTGTGGGGCTTAAAACTAAATTTGTGAAAGTGCACTTATGGGTACTTGCAGCACAAGCATTGCACTATAGGATCAATAATTTATGGTTTTAGGCATTTTAACAGTGTTATGAGATACCATTATTATTTATTGGTGTTTAAGGTCACATACTTATGCACAATGGCTAATCATGACCATGACAGTTTTACTGGTGGAGGAAGCCAGAGTACCTGGAGAGAACCACCGAGCAATGACAAGCAGCTGCCAGCTCCCCAACATCGTAACTGCGCACTGCAGCACAGGCAGGGTTAGATTGGTTGAAGACATGCGTACCATCGACGTGCAGTATGCCTTAGTACATGGCGTCATCGTGCCCCCATGTGGACAATCGAGGTTAAGTGCCTTGCCCAAGGACACAATGCGGAAGTCCGAATCGATCGCTCAGATGGTCACCCATCCGAGAACTGACCGGGCTCGACGTTGCTGAACTTCGGTGATCTGATGAGAACCGGTTACTGCAACACCACCGTGCCCCCTATGAGATACCAAAGTAGCAGTACTTGTCATACTGTTGGAAGAAAAATTTAAATTTTATAGTAAATTTCTTTTTTTATTATACCTACCACAATTGTTTACTACAGGCTTGCACAACAGTGGAAGTCCCTAACTTGGAAAATATACTCACTATTTTGATCTTTCCTAAGCAATTTGGGAAAGAAAAGTGGTGCAAAAGCACCAAGAAAAAATAAGCCAAACTGGGTTGAGTGCTACCGGCGCACACCCAGTAGGGGATGCTCTTCTCCTAGTACAGATCCACAGCTTCTGGTACCAGTGCGCAGACGTGTAACCAATGACTCATTCTTTTGAATCCACCAACATTGGAGTTGTGTGATCAGCGGGTAGGAAGGATTCTTACCCGAATAAGAAGATGGAAGGGCCTCCCTGTGAACAATTGTGGTAGGTATAATTAGAAAGGAAATTTAGTATAAAATTTAAATTTCTCATCAACCTACCCTAAAATTTTATACTACAGGATGAATAGACAATAGGAGGAGGGAATCACATAACCAACCCCCACATAACCCGACTGCACTGGAACTGTGGACAGAAGAAGAGTTCCCTAGGCCTAAGGAAAGTAAAACAGAACAGGGTTGGAACTGACCTTGAAGAAGCCTAATGGCTAGGGTAGACAACAGCCTGAGCAGAAGAAAGAGGGCCCCCAAAAAAAAGGTCCTCAGACTGCTCCTGCAACTGACACAGGTAGAAGGTGGAGAAAGTAGAAGCATTTCTCCAGTAGGCTGCCTGCATAACATCCGACAAATTGATGGAGTTAGCATAAGCCCAGGAGGTTGACAAGGTACGCACCGCATCTCGTGGGCAGAAATATGATTGGTAATACAATCGTCAGTCTCTAGATGAGCATAGGCCGCGTGAATAGCAAGACAAATCCATCGAGAAATGAATTGAGGAGAGATCTTCTGTCGACTAGGAATAAGAGACAGAAAGAAGCGTTTCCTGCCTTTTCTTATGAACTGCGTCCGGTTGAGATAAATGCAAAGTGCACGAACCGGACAGAGCAAAGGACGATTACCCTCATCAGAAGGAAAAGCCCTGATACAGACAGGAGGTGGAGTTGTTTCTGGTATCTGATTCTTGGTCAGAAAGGAGCAATCAGTGGTAAAAGTAACACTGTTGGCGGAGCTCCTGAAAAAGGCTGGATCAACCGAGAGGGCATGGCAAAAGCCAACAGATAAGCCATCTTGTATGTGAGAAAGTGCATATCCGCTTGGGATAAAGGTTTGAACGGCACACACCCCCCCCCCACCCCACCCCCCCCACCCCCACCCCCAAGCAAAGCAGCACCCAAGAAAGATTCCATCTTGAGGTGAGCTGCAAAATCCTAGGCCTTTTCAAAGAAAAGTGTCGAATAAGCTTAGAGAGGTATGGATTAGTGCCAATACGCCGCTTTCCCATATACAAAAAGGTCTCCGAAAGCATGGACCTGTACCCTTTGATGGTAGGTAGCAGGCTGGAGACCCCAAGAATCAAACAGATATACCAGAAACTCCGCAATCTGTGTTATCGAAGGATTGGCATAATCAAAAGAGTGATCAGTGGAAGCCAGAAGCATCGACAGAAGACCTACCACTTAGCCGCATAGGCTAAACCAGTGAAGTGCAGCCTTGAAGAAATGAAAGTGTCAATGACACTGTAGCTCAACTTGACAAACTTGAACTTGGTAAGTTATAAATGAAATGGCAAAATTGAAGATCATTGGTACCAATGTTATTTGATGAAATTTCCACATAACAGCATTGTGTGTGCACAACATCTGAGTAATCCATGCATTTTTAAATGTAAACTGTAAGACTGGCTAAAGGAAGAATGTTGATACACAAATGCAGTATGTTCAGAGGTTATTGTAAATGGCAACTTTTTTCACAGAAATGAATGTTAATCAATAGCTCTTATCTAAAGGTCTTGCCTGATGAGCACACCAAGTTCAACTAGAACTATCACTGAAGGTGATTAATACCACCGCTTTGGGTTTTTAGAGGAATGCACTTCTGATCATGTAGGCGAAGGCCATAAGGAAATTGATTGATAAATGTAGGAGGAGTTGCGCACACAAGAATTTCATGTAGAAACCCATATTAAATCAAAGTTCGAGAAAGATAACCTGGTTAAAACTGTCGCAGATCAAAAATTTTGGATTATGCGCATGTTCACTTAGTAGTGATGATGTTTGAAAGATTTCTTTAATGTAGGAGGAGTTGCGTAGGAGGAGTTGCGCACACAAGAATTTGTTCGGACGGAAAGACGTACGGATGGATGGATGGATGGATGGACAGACGGATGGACATACGGACGTACAGGGCGATTCCCATATAGCCCCCACTTCTTCGAAGCGGAGGTATAAAAACAATCCTATGATAAATGTGGCCCATAGCCCATGTCAAAGAATGTTGCTGCACAAATGCAATAAATTCAAAGATTGTTGCTAACAGCAACAGTTTTTGTTGGAAATGAAAAGAAAATCAATAGCTCCTATCTTTGTCACCCTGCATAAGCAAACAAAGTTTAAAAACAACCTGATAATGAATGTGCCCTCTGAGGCATGCCAAAGGAAGATGTTAATGCACAAATGCACTAAGTAGAAGGTCATTGCTTGTGGCAATGGGTTTTTGGGTTTTTTTTATGGAAACTCATGAATATACCCTGCAGAGAGTGCAAAAGAGATAAGCTGATGCACAAATGCAGTAAGTTCAAAGGCTGGTGATAACGACAATAATTTTTTATGGAAATGAAAAAATGCAATAGCTCACATCTAGAGGTCACCCTGAACATACATACCAAGTTTCAAAGTGATCCGATCATAAATGTGCCCTGAAGGGTGTGTTAAAGGGAAATATTGAGGTCTGACTAAACTAAGTTCAAAGGACAGCGGCAACATTTTCTGACAGAAATGGAAGAAAATTGACAGCTCCCATATAGATGTCACCCCACATAAGCACACCAAGTTTGCAAGTGATCCAATCATAAATGTGCCCTGCATGGTGTGTCAAAGGAAAATATTGATGCTTAACTGCACTAAGTTTTTACTCAGTTCATCAAAGGTAATTGCCAGTGGCAACATTTTTTGATGGGAATCGAAGAAAATTGATAGCTCCCATCTAGAGGTAACTCCAAACAAGCACACAAAGTTTCAAATCAATCTAATCATAAATGTGAGCTGAAGGGCATGCCAAAGGAATATATTGATGCCTGACTAAACTAAGTTCTAAGAACAATGGCCGCAGCAACATTTTTTGATGGAAATGGAAGGACATTGATAGCTCCCATCTAGAGGTCTCCCCAAACAAGCATGCAAGGTTTCAAAGCAATCCAATCATAAATGTGCCCTGTAGGGTGTGTCAAAGGGAAATATTAAGGTCTGACTAAACTAAGTTCTAAGAATGTTGGCCGTGGCAACAAGTTTTGACGGAAATTGAAGAAAATCGATAGCTCCCATCTAGAGGTCACCCCAAACAAGCATGCCAGGTTTCAAAGCAATCCGATCATAAATGTGCCCTGTAGAGTGTGCCAAAGGGAAATATTGAGGTTTGACTAAACAAAGTTCTAAGAATGTTGGCCGCGGCAACATTTTTTAATGGAAATGGAAGAAAATCGATCGCTCCCATCCAGAGGTCACCCCAAACAAGCATGCCAGGTTTCCGAGCAATCCAATATTAAATGTGCCCTTTAGGGTGTGCGAAAGGGAAATATTGAGATCTGACTAAACTAAGATCTAAGAAGGTTGGCTGTGGCAACATTTACCGGCGGAAATTGAAGAAAATCGATAGCTCCCATCTAGAGGTCACCCAAAACAAAACAAGCATTACAAAGTTTCAAAGCGATCTGATCATAAATGTGACCTGTAAGGTGTGCCAAAGGAAATTGTGGACGTACATACGTACGCCGACGGTCGAGAAGTGATGGCAATTGCTCAGCTTGACTTTGTCAAGTTGAGCTAAAAATGCACTCCACTGCTTGTCTCGAAAAACCTCTATGGAGGAGACAGGACCTGACAAAAGATATGCGTGAAGGCACAATGAAGTCGGGTGGACATGAAACCTCCTTGGGTAAAGAAGGTTGCAACGTACAGGGAGACGTGCCAGAACTGCTCCCAACAGAGAGCGGAGCTGATTGATCCACACCCGCTGAGGCGACAGAGGAGCAATCAGAATGATTCGACAACTGCAGGTTCATATCTTGGCTAGAACCTGAGGCAGAATTGGAACCAGCAGGAAGGCATAGCCGACTAGACCATTCCAATCGTGTGACAGAGCATCCACGGCAAAAGCCAAAGAATCTGGACACAAGGACACGATAGTGTCCACCTGATGGTTCCAACGGGTCACAAAAAGATCGATGTGGGGACGATCCCAGATATCACAAAGCAACTGGAACTGTGAAGCATCCACTTGGTGGAAATGACCCTGCCCTGTCATGACAAGGAGTCGGCTAGGACGTTCAGACGACTGGGAATGTGATGAAGTGCCACTCCAGTGTTGACATCCTGAGCTAGCAGTAGAAGATCCCAAGCCAATTCGTACATGGGAACCGAGTGCGTGGTGCCCTGGTTCCGAATGTAAGCGACCATTGTCGAATTGTCAGACAAAAAGTGGGAGATCCACTGCCAGAAACTCAGAAGAAGAGCAATAAGCTCCTTCTGGTTGATGTGAAGAGCTGCTTCATCCTGGTCCCATACCCTGTGAAGGGAAAGACCTTGAGGATCGTATGTCGCACCCCATCCTAGATCACTGGCATCTGCCATCAGAACATGATCGGACAAGGGCAAGTCCAACGGAACTCCCTGCATAATCCACTGAACATCCGTCCAGTGGAAAAGGTGATGATGAAGAGAGTCTGGTAACTGAAGCATCACATTCAGAGGATCGACATTCGGCCTCCAACGACTGAGCAGAAAGTGTTGGATAGGTCTGACATGCAGCTGACCTAGAGGAATAAGATCCGAACCGCAGAGACCGAGCAGCTGGAGAATACTCTGAGCTGTCACAGACATGGACTGGGACAGAGTCAGGGCAAAAGCTGAGAATCACAGCCCTCGCCCGGGGAACCGCCACCATATTCAGCTGAGTACGGAAGTCCATCCCCAGATGACAAAATGACTGAGAAGGGACCAGGTTCGACTTCTTCTCGTTGACTCTGAACCCTAGCAGGCTCAACAGTGTGTCAACGTCTGACTCCAGAAGAGCAGCACTGGAGTGCCTCTGGAGGATATAGTCCAGATATGCCGAAGTAGTCACCCTGGACTGTGTGCGATGGAAGGCTTTCACATGCGACATCAGTCGGGTGAAGGCCCAAGGAGCCAGGTTGAGGCCGAAAGGCATGGCCTTGAACTGGTAAACTCGCCCCAGAAAAGCAAACCTGAGATAATTTTGCAATGAATAGGAATTCTTCGGTACCAAGAATAGGCGGGAATAAAATCCCACTGAATGAATGACATGAATCGTCTGAAGGAACTCGTGTTGGAAGAGGCACTCTCGGCAGAGTGGGGTGCCTCCGGAAGGATATTCACAGCCTAGACCGAACAACATCTAACACCAAAGGATCGGATGTGATTTTGGCCCAATGGTGTGCAAACTCTGATATCCTTCCTCCAACCTGGGATGAATCTAGGTGAGGACCTTCATTTCGAGCCCCGACGTGGCCCTCGAGAGGAGAAACCACCTCCTCTACTAGATGAAGGATCCGGAATCCTCCCTCTGGTCTGCCGACACTTACCCTTACCACATGAGTAAGAAGTAGAAGCGGCGGCAAGAGGTTCAGCCCTTGGCTTCACAGAGGAAGAAGAAGAGCGATTGTTAGGCTTAGAATCGCCCCTGCCTCCAACAGACGGCTGATCAAGCTCGCGAAGCAGCAGCTGATCTTTGGAATGACGCAAGACATCATCCTGGATCATCGCCATGGAATAGTCAAGGACCCACCAAAGAAGCAGATTGAAGAGCAGTGTGCTGCCCAACAGGAAGGGAACAGCGTGTGTCCAACACAGCGTCCCGGCAAACTAATTCCAAGTTTGCCGTGTTACAGGCATGCGTGTAAGTAAGATACATGAGCGCCTTGGAAATCACATGTAAAGGAGTCTGTATGTTGTCAAACTTATCTGGAGGCAGATAAACAGCCAAAGCAGAGATGATGTGATCCGAGAGAGAAAGCATGTCCAGCATCTCTCTCGATAAGCCCAACAGGACCTCCCGAGTCACCATAGGAATAACGGCACCCTTGGGCTTGGAAAGCCTGAAGGAGGCGGAGTCCTGATCCAAGACCATCAAAGTCTGGCTGACTGACAGATTGGCGGAATCGCTTCAACCACCTGTACCAACTGGCACGGTCGAAGGCATCCAGAAGCAGGTTGCTCCACAGGCTGTAGGCACTCGACTGATGATCACGGCCTGGCTGACACCATCGACTAGTCTGACGGTTTGCGATCCAGAAGGAAATGACACACAAAGTCAAGAGCTGCACCCAAGTCAGAAGACTGTTGGCTCTCGAAGTCAGGTATGTCTGACCTATCCTCTGAGTCGGAAGACACATAGCCCATCACGGGCAAACGAGCCGATGCCTCCCATGGTGTAGGCATACCAGGGGGATCAGAAAGCGGCCTCCTTCCAATCCCAGGAGGCGGCATCGTGGGGGGGGGGGGGGGGGTGCCTGGAAACCACTAGTAGCCTCGCTGGAGGCAATGGGAAGGCTCTTGGACAGAACCTGAGTGAGCAAGGAGAGGGCCTCCCTAAGCTCACGGCCCATGTCAGTCGGTTTGACATGTGAATGAACTGGCAAAGTGGCTTCACTCCTGACCCTTTTAACCAGCAAAGGGTCATGATCCTCTAGTACACCCGATGCGGGGTAACGGGTGGCAGCCGCAAAACATCTGAATGCAGATGCTTATAGGGGTATGAAATATCCTGAGATTCTGAAGCATGGAAACTCAGGAGAGTCCCCGCAGACCTCTGAGGGACAGAAGGTCCAAGCTGCACAAAAAGCATCAGTCCCGCAAAACTGGCCGTAGGACCAGAGTGCATGGATGGAAATGCAACAGAGTCCATGGTGACCCCACCATGAAGATCCGAATCCAATGAAAAAGCTGCTGGGCTCGATGGCTGAAAGACCACAGCAGAGGGTTCGGCCAGCAGCCCCTTCCGACTTCACCGAGTTGAAGTCAGGGAAGGCTGAGGCCGATATGCCACATCCACACTACCAGATATCTCTGCAGACCCCTGCAGGGATAAGCCGAGGTCGGCTGAAACTGTGACTGATGACAGAACAGCAGTAGCAGCAGATACGTCGCGAGCTGCTGAAACCGGTGGAAAAGTGGAGAGAGCAACCGAGCTTGGTTCCAAAGGAGGAGTCACAACCCTACTGACAGCCTCAGCTGTTGACTGGAGAAGGAGCACAGTCACGGAACCAGGCATCTCTTCACTGGACAACTCAACAGCTCCCACAGTATCCACCACAGGAAAAGACTGCACATCCCCCATGGAGGGGGGTATAACTCTCACCAGAAGTGGTCATGTGGGGAGGCCCCGAACGATAGCGTTCCCCTTTCCCGCGGGTGCGGGAGGAACGGCCATGACAATGCACCACACAGTTCACAGAAGCCCAACAAGAGGCTCCAGGGGGCCTGAGGGCACTCACCTGACATAGTAGTCTAAATATCAAACCAGGGACTTGACTTGAATAAGCTGCATACGCCCCTCCTAAGAAAAGCATATACCAACTAGATGAAGCGATTGTGTGCACACAATACACAGAATTTTCCTTCTATTTTCAGTTCCTGCACTTTTACGTCCCAAAATTGAGATAAACATATAAAAAAACCAGATTTTTTTTTATTTTTGTTCGGAAATTTTCGAAGTCCCAAACAAAATATTTTCAGACTAATATTTTTTGTTCTTCTTCTTAAAATTGACCAAAATGCATAAAAAATTAAAAAAAACTAATTTTCGGATTTTGGCCCAAATTTTTTAAGTCCCACCGGGCCCCCAAATTTTCAGTGTAAAAAGAAAAAAAATAATTTTGTCTTCAAATTGACTGAAACGTATAAAAAAACAAAAAACTCATTTCCAGAGTTTGGTAAAAAATTTCTGAGTACAGACCAAGACTCCAAATTTTCAGCCTAAATATGAACCCAGGGACTTGGCTTGAACAAACTTGAATCTCACCCCCCTTAGGATGCTGCATACCAAATATCAAAAGATTCTCATTGGAAGATCTGAAGAAGAAGATTTTTAAAGAATATTCCTCATACTGCACTACTTTAAACATTTGGGCACCCATAGAGAGCCCAAATATGGACCCAGGGAATTGATTTCAATAAACATGTGAAACAATCTTCCAAAGATGTTATATGTGAAATTTTAAAGCTTTTGGAGCAGTGGTTTGGGAGAAAAGTAGTCTTAAATGTTTTTCCCATTACCCACAGTGTTAAAAAATGCTGACTCTGCACTTTTTCAAAGTCCCCCAAAAGTACCCCATGATAAAACTGATAGCAATATTTTTTTACCATTCCATTCTGTTGGTCCTAAGGAAGCTTCACACCAAAAAAGAATTCTCAGTGCCGTGTAGTTTTGGAGATATGGGCGTTTTAATTTTTTTCTATTTTTAGCTCCTGTGGATCCCATGGGGCAACAGGAAAAAAAAATTGGGCACAAATTAAGAACTTATGACCCAATAAGCCCTCATATCAAATTTGGTTCAAATCTGCCTCTCAGTTTGGAAAATAGAGATTTTGGGAGGCGCAAAAATTCTTGCCCCTCCCATAACGATGGCAAATATAGCCCCACAAACTTCTCTTGAACAAATCTGAGTCTACACCTCAAAAGGTAGCTGCACACCTAATATCAAGTCTCTGCTACTGCTGGTTCATGAGAAGAAGATTTTTTAAGATTTAGGCACACTTTTTGGGCGTGGGGCGAGGCAACTTGATTTGAACAAAATCAAATTGCGATGTCATAACAAACTATTATCTCAAATATCAATTAAATTGGTTCAGCCAACATGGACCCCAAAAACAGAAAATCTGCCCTCAACGGAGAGGAGAAATCCTGTCCATACAGCCCCCCACTGACACCTAACTCCAATAATAATAATAATATCCAAAAGGATAACATAAATTTATCAACCAAAATATTCTATGTCTGAAACGCACTGTACACGAAAGTCGCGCGCAAACACAGAGAATATACAAAATACAATGAAAATGTGGTTAAAATCAATAATGAGAATATATATAAAACACAGTCCTTTTAATGTACAATCCTCAGATCCATAATTCTAGTCACAGGTAACCATTATCAATGAGTTGAATTATCACTGTTTCTTATTGCAAATGGAAGCACGTCTTCCCAGATGGCGGAAGAAAAAAGAATGAGTCATTGGTTACACGTCTGCGCACTGGTACTGGAAGATGTGGATCTGTACTAGAAGAGTGTCCGCTACTGGGTGTGCGCCGAAAGCACTCGACCCAGTTTTGGCTTATTTTTTCTTGGTGCTTTTGCACCACTTTTCTCGCCAAAATCGCTTGGGAAAGATCAAAATAGAGAGTATATTTTCCGAGTTAAGGACTTCCACTGTAGTGCAAGCCTGTGGTAAACAACTGTAAGGTAGGTTGATAAGAAATGTGTTTTATGTTTTGTCAGTGTCATACAAATGCCTCTAGGTGCCTTAACTGAGAAAACCAGGGCTTTTTCTTGAAAAAATTGCAAAATATTCATCAAACACAATGTGAAATGTCTTCAGAAGACATAATATAATTTATAAATTATCACAAATGGGAAATTTAATATCACAAGAAGTTTGTTTTGTGGCAACATCAATTAATTTAGGAATCATATCATAGTTTTTGATGAAAAGGGGCATACCAGGGCTATATTTTACCACATCAGTAGGAAGAAGAAAATTTGACATCAAATGTGGGAATAAAAAGGCACTGTCCTTTGATATTGGCAAAATTTATAGCTGGAACCCCAGTTTTTGAAACAAAAGTTGATATGCATATTGTTTCGAGGGGGTTGGAACACTATTTCTCATGCTGTGTGGTTAAATGAGACAGAGTTTTTCCCCAAATATGATGGACTGATGCATATTTCAATTTTATTTTGGGATCAGGGTAGTTTTCAAAGAAAGCTGTGAATTCTTATCCCTCTCAGCATACTTATTAGGTTACAGGCTAGAAAAATCTTTTTGCGGCAATGCAGGTTAAGCCCATTTGAAAAAGTTTGCACACTTTTCTTTAAAAGAACAAATTTCCCATGTTTTTGACTCAACAGAAGTCAAAAGTTTAAATTCTAATGCAGAAATTACTCTTTTATCCCATGGAAGTGGTAAAATGTAACTTTGGGATGGTTAGGGATAATTATAGGTATAACTGCAGTAAATATTTGATTAGAGTTACCCACATTGAAATGTTGCACTCGGAAATGATTCAATCTCTGAAAATAAGCAGCATTTGGAAAATATATTGTTTCAATAAACATTTGAAAAATTCTAATGACATCTTGCATTATTGTTGAATATTCCAGGTGAATAAAGAGGGTGATTTGCTGACTTTGGACCTAAAAATTACAACTGATTTTTGGTGTGGTTTTGTTGGGAATTCCCTGAAAAATAGGTGCCCCTGACCAGAACTTCCCTTCTGGTCAGGTTTTCTCTCTTATTTGTTGCATGACCCCCTGTTTTCGGGTGAGAAAAAATTGTCTGAAGGGCTGTACTTGACAAAGATATTGGAATGCCAAAATTAAGGTGATTCAGATTCAGATACAGATTCTTTATTCACGGTACACATACATGTAAAATGGTTACAAATAAACATATTGCACAAATGTAATGAGAAGTATACCGTGGGAAGTGGCATAGCCAGATTGGCTGTCTACCTGCCACCCCCTGGAAGAAGATGGGGTGATTGCAAACAGACTGTCACTGAAAGGATGAACTGAGAGCCAATTATGTGACACATGATGGAGAATGACGATCGAATCATTACTTTTCTGATATTAGAATATTAGTGTTTCATTTTCGCCAGCGGAAAGACGGTGATTCAAGGTAGGCAAGAAGCAACCTGCCTATAGGACTCCCTCCACTACTTATCATAACACATGAGGGTGGCAACAAGTCCCATCGTGAAGTTTGTATCGTTTAGACTGCGACAAGGAGATTGGTCATAATGTTTGGGTGTGGTGTCTACATTAGCTGCATCATCATCGTAGGATGACGAATGTTATGATTTATTTGTTTAGACTTTTATTTGCAAGTTCTTACTTGTATCCATATAGTATTTTACATAGCACCACTGTAAGGAGGAAGCGCGACAGGTTGCACAAGACGAGAATTCTAGATTTAGACGCGGACCACGACTTTGACAATTTACGAAGTTTACGAAGTGCAATCAGGGCAGTAGGGATTGTTGCAGCTGACATAACTGGAATATGAGGAAATGAATGTGGATGCGATAATTTTTTTCGCTTGAACGTTATAATGGTCGCATATGGGAAAATATTTACTGCTGTGATACCACATGGAGACTTCTCATTTCATGATTAATTAATTTGAAAAAAAAGACACCCAGTACGAGATAACTGATCCACTCTGTGTCGATTTCTGTTCACTCAAAATTGTTGATATGCAACAACATGAAGTTTTAATTAAAAATGAAAGTGTCAATGACACTGTAGCTCAACTTGTCAAGACAAAGACATGTACATGTATAGTATGTGACACAGCAATGACAAACATCTAGGTAATGACCTGATAACAAAGGTACATATAAAGTATTGTAACGGTCTGTACATAAATACTGACCGTTGTCTGTAACAAATGTATAGGTGAAGTATTGTAAAGGTGGGTGACAGTCAGATGCTAAACTAGAAAAGAAATCTTTGAGTTCCAGAGTGGGTCTGACTGAACCCCAAAATATTTGTTCTCATAGCACAGTGATAACAAAGTCACCCCAAAACACACTCATTCCTTCCCAAGGTGAAAACAAGGGTACCCAAGAAGTTTTGTGAAGATCAGTTCATAAATACGAGCTGTATAGAACTTGTGACAAAAACTGATTGGACCTAATTTCGGTACAAAATGGCCACTGGCAGCCATCTTGAATTTTGGACCGCACCCAGAAACACTCATTCTCGTCCCAAGGTGATAACAAAGGCACCCAAGAAGTTCTGTGAAAATCGGTTCATAAATACAGCCTCTAGCCCGAGCCGTATTGACATGTGCACTTACAGTGTATAAGTAGCACTGAATAAATCAAAGTTCATCTAATTTGCATAATTTCTGCACGAGAAAAAAACCCGTACTATATGTGATGTATTCCATGTTACTAAACATTCATACAAAAATTTATTCAAATCAGAACTTTCATACAGAAGTTCTGTACAAAAGACTGATTGCACTAATTTTGGTACAAAATGGCTGCTGGTGGCCATCTTGAATTTTGGACCAGACCCAAAAACACTCGTTCTCATCCCACGGTGATAACAAAGGAACCCAAGAAGTTTCGTAAAGATCGGTTCATAAATACGGCCTCTAGCCTGAGCCGCATAGAAGTTGTGTACAAAAAACTGATTAGACCTAATTTCGGTACAAAATGGCCACTGGCAGCCATCTTGAATTTTGGACCGCACCCAGAAACACTCGTTCTCGTCCTAAGGTGATAACAAAGGTACCCAAGACGTTTCGTGAAGATCGGTTCATAAATACAGACTCTAGCCCGAGACGTATTGACATGTGTACTTACTGTGTGTAAGTAGCACTGAAAAAATCAAAGTTCATCTAATTTGCATAATTTCTGCAAAAGAAAAAAACCTGTATTATATGTGATGTATCCCATGGTACTAAACATTCACACAAAAAATTATTCAAATCAGCGCTTTCATATGGAAGTTCTGTGCAATAATCTGATTGCACCAAATTTTGTACAAAATGGCTGCCATCGGCCATCTTGAATTTCGGACCGGACCCCAAAACACTCGTTCTCGTCCCATGGTGATAACAAAGGTACCCAAGGAGTTTCGTAAAGATCGGTTCATAAATACGGCCTCTAGCCCGAGCCGTACTGGCATTTGCACTTACAGTGCTGAAAGTAACACCAAAAAACATCAAAGTTAGTCTAATTTGCCTAATTTACGCACAAGAAAAAAACCCGTATTATATGTGATGTATCCCACACATTCATACAAAAATTTATTCATGATAACAAAGATATCCAAGAAGTTTCGTAAAGATCGGTTCATAAATACGGCCTCCAGCCCGAGCCGTATTGGCATTTGCAGTTACAGTGCTGAAAGTAACACTGAATAGATCAAAGTTAGTCTAATTTGCATAATTTATGCATGAGAAAAAAAACCCTGTATTATATGTGATCTATCCCATGGTACTAAATTTTTGTCGAAAAATTTATTCAAATCAGAACTTTCATATAGAAGTTCTGTACAAAAAACTGATTACACCTAATTTCGGTACAAAATGGTTGCCAGTGGCCATCTTGAATTTCGAGCCGGACCCCAAAACACTCGTTCTCATCCCACCGTGATAACAAAGGTACCCCAGAAGTTTTGTGAAGATCAGTTCATAAATTCGGCCTCTAGCCCAAGCCGAATTGACATATATATTTACAGTGCTGAAAGTAACACTGAATAAATCTAAGTTAGTCTAATTTGCATAATTTATGCATGAGAAAAAAACCTGTATTATAAGTGATGTATCCCATGGTACTAAACATTCATACAAAAAATTATTCAAATCAGAGCTTTCATCTGGAAGTTCTGTGCAAAAATCTGATTGCTCCTAATTTTGAACAAAATGGCTGCCAGCAGCCATCTTGAATTTCAGACCAGACCCAAAAACACTCGTTCTCGTCCCACGGTGATAACAAAGGTACCCAAGAAGTTTCGTAAAGATCGGTTCATAAATGCGGCCTCTAGCCCAAGCCGTATTGGCATTTGCACTGACAGTGTTGAAAGTAACACTAAATAAATCAAAGTTAGTCTAATTTGCATAATTTAAGCACGAGAAAAAAACCCGTATGATATGTAATGTATCTCATGGTACTAAACATTCATACAAAACATTATTCAAATCAGAGCTTTCATATGGAAGTTCTGTACAAAAAACAGATTTCTGCATCGTCGATACAAAATGGCGGCTGGCAGCCATCTTGAATTTCAGACCGCACCCAAAAACACTCGTTCTCGTCCCACGATCATAACAAAGGTACCCAAGAAGTTCCGTAAAGATCGGTTCATAAATACGGCCTCTAGCCCGAGCCGTATCCAATTGTTGACAGACAGACGGACGGCGGGCCATGGCATAACCTCAAATTTGGCTTCGCCAAAGTTGAGCTAAAAATAGTAATTTTTTTGACTCAATAACTTTGTATAAAGTAATAAGCTATACCTGGTGATAATTATGTAGCAAACTGGCAGCTAATATTATGAAAATTAATTACATGCTGAACAATACACTGCATTTAGCCAGTAATAATGAGAGGAAGTGGTTCCTGATGTGTACTTAACAACAATGTATAAATCAGGACAATTTAATCCATTCACTGACCCTTTCCAATCTGCAACTTACAGTTGAATCATTATGACAGATACTGTTGGAGGAATTTAAACTAAAAAAATTCAGCTGTTTTCGTGGTATGGTCTCTACACAAAGGTCAATACTGGAGAAAAAAATTATATCCAACACCACTGCACATGCATATTGGACCAAGATGATTGATTATCAACCCTACTGTCAGTAATGTTCCACATCTTTGCCAAAGGCTGGTAAAGATGGTTGGGCAACTAATGGATTTTAGGCATCAAATGACTGATGGAGGTCCAAAACTAGTTTGATACTTGAGAACAGGGGGACAGTCACACTAAATATTTGTAAAGAAATGTGTGTTTGAGAGTGTATATAGAATATTCAGATAAAAATAACAAACTGTCAGGTGCACAAGACTGTGCAAGAATGAGGTTGACAGAGCGGATGTGACAAATGCAAGGGCAAGTTCGGCAGGAGTTGGAGTGAGAGGCAGATGTAATGACGATGAGCAATTGAGAAAGCTCTTGTGTAAATATGTACTTATCAATATGTAAATAAATAATATGTTCTAAACCTGTTGAAAGTCTTACAGGTATGTATGAGTTTGGGTAGGGGGTGTCAAGGATGAGTCCCACCCAAACCCATTCCTCCTACAGTCCTCCCATCACTGCTTGGGAAATTCATGTTATTACTTTTATCAAACCCAGAGTATAGTCGCTAGTTTGCAGGTCTAGTAATTTTTTATAGGTCCTTGCTGCTCTCTTTGTATGTTCTCCAATGGTGCCACAACAGGGGGATTTTGCCCCACCCCACCTCCATTCAGTAGGGTCACTGTATCAACTTGTAACCCTTTACCTAACCCAACAACCATAACTGTCTGCTCTTCAAAAAACATTGCCTTTCAGATTTTATTATTTTTTTTTTAACTCTTACTTGCTGAGTATTTTAAAAATATTTTCCATCAAATCTAGTCATGGCTGCTGTGTAACTTAAGAAATCACTGGACAAAATGTTGATACAGTTTGTGAGGCAAATTTGGTTAAACATGCCTAATGATATTTATTTTAGTGGCATAAGATTTTCTGCCCATTCAGGAATATCCCTCAGCAGCATGCAAGGAGTTAATCCCCAAAACCCCCATACCACTGGATGATGATTTCTTGCCCACCATCTGATTGAAATTAACTACAGCTTGTGTGATGAAAATTTACTGCTCTACTGACTGATTGGTGGTTAAAAACGAAAGTGTCAATGACACTGCAGCTCAACTTGTCAAGACAAAGACATGTACATGTATAGTATGTGATACAGCAATGACAAACATCTAGGTAATGACCTGATAACAAAGGTATATATAAAGTATTGTAATGGTCTGTACATAAATACTGACCGTTGCCTGTAACAAATGTATAGGTAAAGTATTGTAAAGGTGGGTGACAGTCAGATGCTAAACTAGAAAAAAATATTTGAGTCCCAGAGTGGGTCTGACTGAACCCCAAAATATTTGTTCTCATAGCACAGTGATAACAAAGGCACCCCAAAACACACTCGTTCCTGTCCCAAGGTGAAAACAAAGGTACCCAAGAAGTTTTGTGAAGATCAGTTCATAAATACGAGCTGTATAGAACTTGTGACAAAAAACTGATTGGGCCTAATTTCGGTACAAAATGGCCACTGGCAGTCATCTTGAATTTTGGACCGCACCCAGAAACACTCATTCTCGTCCCAAGGTGATAACAAAGGTACCCAAAAAGTTTTGTGAAGATCAGTTCATAAATACAGCCTCTACCCTGAGCCGTATTGACATGTGTGCTTACATTGTGTAAGTAGCACTGAATAAATCAAAGTTCATCTAATTTGCATAATTTCTGCACGAAAAAAAACCCTTACAATATGTGATGTATTCCATGTTACTAAACATTCATACAAAATTTTTTATTCAAATCAGAACTTTCATACAGAAGTTCTGTACAAAAGACTGATTGCACTAATTTTGGTACAAAATGGCTGCTGGTGGCCATCTTGAATTTCGGACCACACTCAAAAACACTCGTTCTCATCCCCCGGTGATAACAAAGGTACCCAAGAAGTTTCGTAAACATTGGTTCATAAATATGGTCTCTAGTCTGAGCCATATAGAAGTTGTGTAAAAACAAGAGGCCCTACGGGGCCTGAAGCGCTCATCTTGTACAGAACACAATTTAAACAGAGTCCAAGAAAGAGTCTACATTAAGCAAGCCATCTCCATAGGCTACACTGTCGATCCTTGAGTCCCTCAGGAAGGACAAAAATAATCTGGGCATCATGCCTTTTCTTCAGTTGATCATAAGTAAAATGTAGAGCTCCCCTATGAAGCTCCTTGATACAACCTATTTGGATTAATCTTAGTACCTCTAGAGGGTACTGAATACAAAATTTTTAATTCTTCAGCAAAATGGCCAATTCCAGCTCCCATAGAGAGCCCAAATATTAACCCAGGCTCTTGATTTGAACAGAGTTAAATCTGACTTCCCTAGAGATGTTGTGTACTGAATATGAAAGCATTCTGACTGTTAGATCTGAAGAAGAGAAATTGTAAAGAAATTTCTTCGAATTGCACTGAGTTCAAATTTGGGCTACCATAGCGAGCCCAAATATTAACCTATGGATCCGATTTGAACAAAATTGAATCTGACCCCCCTAGAGATGTTGTATACCAAATGTGAAAGCATTCTGACAAGTGAATCTGAAGAAGAAATTCCCTCATATTGTACTAAGTTAAATTTCATGTTCCCATATGGAGCCCAAATATTAACCTAGGCACTCGAATTGAACAACCTGGAATCTGACCCCCCCTAGAGATGTTGTATACCAAATATAAAAGCATTCCGACTGGTGGATCTGAAGAAGAAGATTTTTAAAGAAATTTCCTCATATTGCACTAGGTAAAAATTTGGGCTACCATAGAGAGCCCAAATATATACCTAGGGATCTGATTTGAACAAACTTGAATCTGACCCCCATAGAGATGTTGCATACTAAATATCAAAGCATACTGACTGATGGATCTGAAGAAGAAGATTTTTTTAAATTACCCTCCATATTGAACAAAGATAAAATTTGGGCTTCCATAGGAAGCCCAAATATTAACCTAGGGACTTGGTTTGAACAATCTAGAATCTGACCCTCATAACAATGATGTATACCAAATATTAAAAGATTCTGACTGGTGGTTCTGAAGAAGAAGATTTTTAAAGAATATTCCCCGTATTACCCTATGTTAAAACTTCGGGCTCCTGTAGAGAGCCCAAATATGAACCAATGAGCTTTATTTCAGCAAACTTTTATCTGACCCCCCCCCCTCCCCCCCTCCCCCCCCCCCCCCCCCCCCCCCCCCCCCCCCTATGAATGCTGTATACCAAATATCAAAAGATTCTGATGATTGGTTCTGGAGAAAGATTTTTTAAAATTTTTGCAAATATGCTGACTCAGCATTTTTTCGATGCCCATTACAGAACACCCTAACATAACCGATGGCAATTTTTTTTTACCATTCAATTCTACTGGTCATAAGGATACTTCATACCATATAAAAGCTCTCTGTTCCGTGGGGTTTGGGAAATATGGGCGTTTGAAAATATTTCTATTTTTGGCTCCCAGGATTCCCATGGGGATGCGGGAATTTTTTTTTTTGCATGGGTCAAGTACTTATGACCCAATAATATCACAAACCAAATTTGGTTCATACCAGACTATCGGTTCAGAAAATAAAAATTTTGGGCGGGGCCAAAAATCTTACCCCTCCTATTACAAAGCCAAATATTACTTCACGAACTTTGTTTGAACAAACTTGATTCTACACCTCATATGGAAGCTCCATAGCAAATATCAAGTCATTGTACACACTGGTTCTTGAGAAGAAGATTTTTAAAATATTTTGGAGCATTTTCCCCCACTCCCTCCCTATGGGACTGGGCATGCTGAGTTGAACAAAAATGAAATGCCCCTTTGGGACCATCACTCACACAAACTTTCACTTGAATTGGCCCAGTGGCTTTGGAGGAGAAGACCAAAACATGGTGTTGACGGACGATGGACAGAGAGCGATGAGATTAGCTCAGCTTGACTTTGTCAAGATGAGCTAAAAACTGATAGACCTAATTTCGGTACAAAATGGCCACTGGCAGCCATCTTGAATTTTAGACCGCACCCAGAAACACTCGTTCTCATCCCACGGTGATAACAAAGGTACCCAAGACATTTCGTGAAGATCAGTTCATAAATACAGACTCTAGCCGAGCCGTATTGACATGTGTACTTACTGTGTGTAAGTCGCACTGAAAAAATCAAAGTACATCTAATTTGCATAATTTCTGCATGAGAAAAAAACCCATATTATATGTGATGTATCCCATAGTACTAAACATTCACACAAAAAATGATTCAAATCAGCGCCTCCAAATGGAAGTTCTGTGCAAAAATCTGATTACACCTAATTTTGTACAAAATGGCTGCCATCGGCCATCTTAAATTTCAGACCGGACCCAAAAACACTCGTTCTCGTCCCTCGGTGATACCAAAGGTACCCAAGAAGTTTCGCAAAGATCGGTTCATAAATACAGCCTCTAGCCCGAGCCGTATTGGCATTTGCACTTACAGTGCTGAAAGTAACACCAAATAACATCAAAATTAGTCTAATTTGCACAATTTAAGCACGAGAAAAAAACCTGTATTGTATGTGATGTATCCCATGGTACTAAACATTCATACGAAAAATTATTCAAATCAGAGCTTTCATATGGAAGTTCTGTACAAAAAACAGATTTCTGCATCGTCGGAACAAAATGGCAGCTGGCAGCCATCTTGAATTTTGGACCGCACCCAAAAACACTCGTTCTCGTCCCACGGTCATAACAAAGGTACCCAAGAAGTTTCGTAAAGATGAGTTCATAAATACGGCCTCTAGCCTGAGCCGTATCCAATTGTTGATGTACGGACAGACGGATGACGGGCCATGACAAAAGCTCAAATTTGGCTTCGCCAAAGTTGAGCTAAAAATGAATTGCATATTCCGAAACAGCAATTAAAAGTTCTGTATACACCAAATAAAAAATGAAGCTCTGGGTTAACATACAATAAAGCGAGTTGAAAAAGCTGACATTCTAGTGACATCACTTTTTAAATTACTGATATTGATGATGTCATATGGTATATTGTGAGAGGAAATTATTCTCCTCAAGTGGTGTGGGGGTAGGATGGGTAGCTTTATTAACTGGTAGAGTGCCGGAAGACCATATTTGGGCTTTATACTGGGGTGCAGGTGTGGCAACCTAAAGGGTTCATATTCTGTGGAAGTGCTTTGTATTATTTTTGAAATGAAATGAATGGATTTGCTTTGTTTAAATGTATGGGAGAGTGCCTAGAGACATTCTCCCATAAATTGCAACACAGCAAAAATATGTGAACAAATTTTGTCCACCAAAAAACATTCAGCGTTCTTCCAGTTAATGGAAATTTATTTATTTATTTATTGGTGTTTAAGGTCACATGTTTTTGCACAATGGCTAATCATGACCACAACATGAGTATCAACTCAAGACCAGGGGGGAGCGTTAATAAGCCATGTTGCCCATTTTAGAGAGGATTTGCACCTCCCAAGCATTGGTGACTGAGTCCTATTTTACCAGTAAAACAGAGCTTGTTTACCGCAGTGAACAGGCACTGCTTCTCTTCCCGGAGTTCCTGCGGGGAAGTTAATGGAAATGAAGCGGGAAACCACATTTGTTTTTAGGATACACATGATGATAAAATATTCCAGAGATTATTAAATATTCAAATGAGGATGGTCACATGGGGTGGGTAATTTAGAACTGTCTCACCCAGGTAACTCAGTAAGAAAATGCATATCTCAACAGGCAGGTGGTGGGAGAAAAAAGAGAGAAGGCAAATCAGGTAGAGAAAAGAGATGGGGGAATCAACAATTGTTGTAGGAGTTTTTCCTGTATTTTACAAGCGTCTTCAGCACACATAAAATACAGGGGAAAATGCCAACTCAGGTCGCTGATTCCATTTCCCCGTACTCCACCACATTGTGTTCTATTTTATTATACTATACTTCTACAGTACAGCTGCCTTGGACTGGTCACTTTCCATAAGTCGGCAATTTTTCCACGGACGCAAAAATATTAGATTCCAAACACTAATTATAGGAATAAGTATAAAAAATTTGACTGATGAAGCACTGGGTACAACCCGGTGCTTCATTAACCAGACATGTTAACTCTCCCGGAATGCCCGGGATTCTCCCGGAATTAGCTATCCCCTCCCGCCCTCCCGCCCGGGAGTCAATTTGAGCCAAAATCTCCTGGAAAGTCGACATACCAGACAAAAACTGAATCCACCAGCTTTTGTTTACAAATACAAAAGCATGTGCTCTACTCTCAATGGCAAGGTCATTAAGTTTGTGTGAAACGTCACCACTTACGTAAGAACTGGTGACCAATCTCATTTCTGTCAATGGCCGTGTTGTGATTATTTGCAACACGTTTGAAGGCGGATAAAATGAATTTGAGATGCAGGATAATTGCTGAAATTGATTATATATTAAAGGCACACCTTTGCTTGTATACAGGTAGCAGTCAAATCGAAAAATAAGTTCCATACGCATAAATTTTGTCCAATCGAACATGTGCAAAAATACGCACAAATTTATTATTGTGCATTTTGGATTTCACTTTCACTTCAGATAATTATAGCCAATTTTGCAGACAAAAGGCTCAAACATATGAGTTGCCGTAATTTTCAATATATTGGGAAAAATTTCCGATTCGCAATTTTCTAAAGCAGGCTGTGAAAAAAAATTATGTTTTTGGTGAAAAAAATCTCTAAAAAGTTGCTAATTTACGGCACTTGGACGTTTTTTCATTCGTTGTGATAAATGGACAACAAAATAAATTAAATATCCCGCAGATGTTTCGTCCTGGGCTGGCTGTGGCATAATGTTCACGTTTCACTGAAAAATGATCACCCCATTCCAATTCCCCTTCGTAAATGACCAACTACTTCCAGTGAGTACCCGGTGTGGTTAGGTGGGGCGCTGGGCTTTGGCAGATCGAATTACCACAACAACCGGGCTCGGGGTGTGCCTAAACACCACAGATCGCCGCAGGTTACCGCATGTCACCGCAAGTACCCATAATTTCCCAAATAGATCCAAAACTTTCAACACAGCGTCAAAACTGATATAGTGCTGAAAAGGTCGAAAATATCTCCAAACATTTTGTGCATAAAACCATTGAAATATGGATGTCATTGGAACAACTCAGATATTGGCACATGACCACATCCATATTTTTGATTTCTGTTTTTCTCTATATTTCTATGTTTTGGCTTTTGAAAGGACAAATTGTTCAAATAAAACACATTAGGGTAGAATGTTTAATGTATGTGTGTGTGTGTGTGTGTGGGGGGGGGGGGGGGGGGGGGGGGGGGGGGTGGTGGTAACATGGAAATTATTGATGTGCTGCCCACGTGCAAAAATCTCACTGACAAGCATCCGAGTCTCACTGGGAGCTCATCAAAATCTCACTGACAGTCACCTCGAGAGGTTAACAGGTCTGGGTCACTCACCACCGGTTAGTAGAACGTTGGCGTATGTTCCTTTGATGTATTGTTGTTGGACTGTTTCCTGTTATGTCTGTGTGTGTGGGGGTGGGGGGGGGGGGGTATTTGGTATTAATTTGTATTTAAAATTGATCCACACGTGGCTTCTATGCGCAAAAAAAAATCTCCCTGAAAATCATGTCATCTCCCTGAAAATTTTCTTCAATCTCCCTGAAAAAAATTTTGGAAGGTTAACATGTCTGCATTAACTGAAATTTTGCCGATGATGATTTTTATGACCAGGTAAACGCATGTGTGGACATCACTGCCCATGCGCGGATTATGACTAGTCCATGGCGACTGCACTGTATATATTGATCTTGTGGTCTTGACCTTTGACCTATGGAACTGAAAATGCAAAATAAGTCAGTACACTTTAGGATCAACCTAACTATCAATATTTTAATGGATGCTGAAATATCATTGGACATACAGACAGCCAAATGAGAAAACATAAAATAGGTGACACTGACCTTGATCTCTGACTGAATAACTATCAGACTGACCAGGGCACCTGAGGTCTGACTCGTGTACACAAAAGTTTGACAACTCTTGCTTGAATAGGTATGCATAATATTAAGTGAAGAAACAGACAAATAAACACACATACAAACAACAATGATCATTATACACACCTTCAACCAACAACTCACAGCAGAGATGAAAAAACAAATTTCAATTGGTACAGCTGAACCATGTTCACCCTTTACCCAATGCACACAATATCAAAATTTGTTTGTTTTTTCAATTATTTGTTTCAACTGTTTAAAAACTTTGAACAAAACCATATCATGTGAACCCTCATTGGAGTGAGCCCAATGAGATCATTCCAATGAGAGGGTCCCAAAAGGTTTTGTTGAAATTGTTTGGAAAAAAAATTATTTTCAACTGCTAAATTTGTTAACCCTTTACCCAATATAACGGCCAAAACCGGCCAGCGCTATTCTCAAAAAATGCCAATTAATTTTCATTATATTTTCATTTTTTTGTCTCAAAAGCATAGGTTATGACCCTCTTTGAAACAAGCTTATTGAGCTCGTTCCAATGAGGGGTCATAACCTATATTTTTGAGACAAAAATGAAAAAAATTAGTTATTCAAGAAATTTGTTTGCATGTGTCGTCTGCTTTTCATGTTAGGTAAAGGGTTAATTATGGAGGGCAAATGTAGCAATTTGTTAGGTAAGGGGTTAACTGAATAGAGAAAAAAATTCAATTAACTGTTAGAGTACTGAATTATTTTGGGTCATCAAAATTTGTTTACGTGTGTTTGCCTGGTTACAAGATGATGCCTTCAAATTGCAGCACCAGCACTTCAGAATAAAGCCCAAATATGGGCTTTCAGCAATCTACCAGTTAACAGGGGTGAGCAATTGACAGGAATTGGGTTATTTTCTTATCTTCTAGTTATAAACTGAGCATTTATTCTATCATATCTTATTTTATTTGACAGAGCTCATTGCGCTTTTACAAACAAACAAAATGTTATAGATTAAATGACTATATTTGATGTATTGAGATCAAAAACGTCTATAAAAGTGGAAATCCACTCTGGATAATGGTCTAAATCTTTGACATATTACAAAACTGTTTACTCCATTAACTGGTAGAATGCTGGAAGCCCATATTTGGACTTTGTTTTGAAGAACAGGTACAGCAACTCAAAGACTTCATATCCTGTGGATGTGCTTCATGTTATCTTTGAAGTGAACTTATTTAGTCTGCATGGATTTGCCTTATTACAATTTATGGGAGAGTGTCTGTGGGGCACTCTCCCATGAATTGTAGCAAAAACCTGAGAATAAATTTTGATGACCAAAAATAATTTAGCCCTTTACCAGTTAATAGGAGTTAACTTTATAATCTTAAACAGTTAACAGGTCAATATATTCTGAAGGTATTGTAAATGGTTTGGTATAAGCAGTATACTGTACTGTATGAAAATTCAGCAGAAGAAAAGTTAACATAATAGCTGCGTGGTGTGTTTATGATTCACTTTAGAGCCAATAAACCTGCAGGTTATCACCTGGGTGTATTACTTCATGTGTATCAAATCATGTTAATAAGTAATTAAATCAAAAATAATGTTAGGATAATTGCATACTTTATTCTCCATAATTTCAATATGCACTGTGATAAGGTAAGTTAGTTACCCATTACTAATATGAACACACACAATCAAAGTAATATAAACATGTTAACTGCCTACATGCCATGTTTCCTTTTAAGACTTGATCCAAATCTACAATATTCTATTTATCTTACAACAAGAAAATATTCCCCCAATACAAGTAAAAACGTCTAGACAAAATACAGTCTGTACTGAGGGTAGCAACCACACTTGCGGTCATTCGATTCAGAAAGAGAATGTTGTTCTCAACTGGTATCAAGTTATTCCATGAGTCGAGGTCATCATTTTATGATAACAGTAATTAAATGATAAATAAATCACCAGCTCAACAAAATAAATTAAACCATATATAATTTTTTGCCATGATAATATTTTTTATTTAGGCCTACCATGCATTAAACATGAAAAAAAGCAAAGAAACACATAGACAAAACACAACTATAAACTTAAGCGCTTTTTGTACAAGTAGAACAATGAATGGGGATTATGTCATGCACAAAAAAGAACACAATACTATAGTGTCATGATCTTCTTTCATAAAAAGTCTATTCATAGTCACTGTATGATTATCAAAACAGACGTCATTAATGCCTAGCACTCTAGGAGGATTTTAATTTTTTTGTTATTGACTCCACATTGCCCATGCAGAATGAAAAGTTTAACAATTTATATCTTGTTTGACAGAGCTGAATGACCTATATCAAACAAGATATAATATTTTAAATGTTTTGCTGCATTGTGGGAAACATTTGATGCTGAAACCTTTGGTATTTTGACTTAAGAGTGAAGAGGATTAAAGACTACCCAATCCAATCATTATGCAAACATGTTCAGAAAGGGGTGGGGGGGGGAGAAATATTGCAAGAAAATAGAGGATATCTATGCTGTTTTAGTGAAAATCGTGAATTATCTCATGGGTGTGGACATAAATGTTTTATTTTTCATGAGTGTTTGCCCAAGTGAAAAATAATACTTTCAGGTCCACACGAATGAGATAATTCTCGATATATACTAAAACAGGGTAGATTTTCTTTTTATTATAAGCTACGTGCCATTTTACTGCGTAATATTCAGCCCAATTCGACTGCAAACAGTTTCAAGACAATAACAAAAAGCTGCTGATCGATCCTTCGAGGCGACGTCATTTGGGAAGCTACTGAAAAAATTATAATAAATAAAACTTTCAGGTCCCACACTCATTAAATAATTCCAGATACTGACTAAAATAGACTAGATTTCTTTTTTTTATATGCTAAGAGACATTTTATTGGACAATATTCAGCCCAATACGATCCCAAATGCGTATGTTTCAAAACAATTACAAAGATCTGCTGATCTTTCCTTCAAGGCGACGTGATGCGGCATAGTGTGACATCACTTAGGAAACTACTCAGGGATATTCCTTGATATCCATCGAGACGATGGATATCGAGAAATATCTTTTAGATAATTTGTGATAATTCACAGGCTAACATATAATAAAATTGTTTATTACCACCATGTGGGTTTCCAAGATGGTATACTGAAGTCTCGAACTTGCCTCTGGGTCATATACTGACTAATCTTAATGGACACGACTTCAATACACCATCTCAGAATCTGACATGGTGGTAATTAACTTAATCCTACAGCCCAATGCAGATTCAGAAATTTTTGAACAAGCCAGAAAATAAGCAGACTGCAAAATGAGATCCCCAGAAGGTGAATTTAGTGATGCTACCCTGCACTGCAGGGTAGTATTACAGTGTGGAAATATTAATGATATTGATAACAGAAAGAAATCTGAGAATTGGCAACAATAACTATGAATTTAATTATTCTGAAATTTAATTAAAACAAGAGGCCCCAAGGAGCCTTAATCGCTCACCGGCCAAAGTGGTTCAAAGAAGTATTTGGGGTCACATTCAGTTAGACTTGGTTCATGAACACTACAAAGGAATGAAGTCATGAGAGACAAAATTTATGGAACTAGGGACATGGCTTGAACAAACTTGAATCTTACCCCCCTAAGGATGCTGCATACCAAATATCAAAAGCATTCATCTGCTGGATCTGAAAAAGAAGATTTTTAAAGAAAATTCCTCATTTTGAACTAAGTTATCATTCAGGCTCCCACTGTGAGCCCAAATATGGACCTAGGGACATGGCTTGAACAAACTTGAATCTTCCCCCCCCCCCCCAAGGATGCTGCATACCAAATATCAAAACATTCTCACTGCTGGATCTGAAGAAGATTTTTAAAGAAAATTCCTCATTTTGAACTAAGTTATCATTCGGGCTCCCATAGTGAGCCCAAATATGGACCTAGGGACATGGCTTGAACAAACGTGAATCTCACCCCCCTAAGGATGCTGCATACCAAATATAAAAACATTCCAACTGCTGGATCTGAAAAAGAAGATTTTTTAAAGAAAAGTCCTCATTTTGAACTAAGTTATCATTCGGGCTCCCACAGTGAGCCTAAATATGAACCCAGGGACTTGGCTTGAACAAACGTGAATCTCACCCCCTAAGGGATGCTGCATACCAAAGATCAAAACATTCTGACTGCTAGATCTGAAGAAGAAAATTTTTAAAGACAATTCCTCATTTTGAACTAAGTTATCATTCGGGCTCCCACTGTGAGCCCAAATATGGACCTAGGGACATGGCTTGAACAAACTTGAATCTCAACCCCCCCCCCCCCCCCCCCCCCCCCCCCTCTAAGGATGCTACATGCCAAATGTCAAAACATTTCGACTGCTAAATCTGAAGAAGATTTTTAAAGACAATTCCTCATTTTGAACTAAGTTATCCCACTGTGAGCCCAAATATGGACCTAGGGACTTGGCTTTAATAAACTTGAATCTCACCCCCCCCCCACACCTCCCCCCCCCACCCCCACAAGGATGCTACACACCACATATTAAAACATTCTGACTGCCGGATCTGAAGAAGAAGACTTTTTAAGAAAATTTCTCATTTCAAACTAAGTTACAATTCAAGCTCCCACAGTGAGCCCAAATATGGACCTAGGGACATGGCTAGAACAAACTTGAATCTCACCCCCCTAAGGATGCTGCATACCAAATATCAAAACATTCTGACTGCTAGATCTGAAGAAGAAGATTTTTAAAGAAAATTCCTCATTTTGAACTAAGTTATCATTCAGGCTCCCACTGTGAGCCCAAATATGGACCTAGGGACATGGCTTGAACAAACTTGAATCTTCCCCCCCCCCCCCCCCCCCCTCCCCCAAGGATGCTGCATACCAAATATCAAAACATTCTCACTGCTGGATCTGAAGAAGATTTTTAAAGAAAATTCCTCATTTTGAACTAAGTTATCATTCGGGCTCCCATAGTGAGCCCAAATATGGACCTAGGGACATGGCTTGAACAAACGTGAATCTCACCCCCCTAAGGATGCTGCATACCAAATATCAAAACATTCCAACTGCTGGATCTGAAAAAGAAGATTTTTTAAAGAAAAGTCCTCATTTTGAACTAAGTTATAATTCGGGCTACCACAGTGAGCCCAAATATGAACCCAGGGACTTGGCTTGAACAAACTTGAATCTCACCCTCCCTAAGCATGCTTCATACCCAATATCAAAAGATTCTGCCTGCTGGATCTTGAGAAGAAGATTTTTAAAGAAATTTGCCTGAAATGCACTAAGTTCAAATTTGGGCTCCTATACTGAGCCCAAATATGAACCCAGGGGGCTGATTTGAACAAACTTGAATCAGATATACCCCACAATGTTGCATACCAAATATCAAAAGATTCTGCCTGCTGGATCTGGAGAAGAAGATTTTTTAAGAAATTTACCTGAAATGCACTAAGTTCGAATTCAAGCTTCTATAGTGAGCCCAAATATGAATCCAAGGGGCCGATTTGAACAAACTTGAATCAGATCCACCCCACAATGTTGCATACCAAATATCAAAAGATTCTGCCTGCTGGATCTGGAGAAGAAGAGTTTTTAAGAAATTTGCCTGAAATGCACTAAGTTCGAATTCAAGCTTCTATAGTGAGCCCAAATATGAATCCAGGGGGCCGATTTGAACAAGCTTGAATCAGATCCGCCCCACAATGTTGCATACCAAATATCAAAAGATTCTGCCTGCTGGATCTGGAGAAGAAGATTTTTAAAGAAATTTGCCTGAAATGCACTAAGTTTGAATTCGGACTCCTATACTGAGCCCAAATATGAACCCAGGGGGTCGATTTGCACAAACTTTAATCAGATACACCCCACAATGTTGCATACCAAATATTAAAAGATTCTGCCTGCTGGATCTGGAGAAGAAGATTTTTTAAGAAATTTGCCTGAAATGCACTAAGTTCAAATTCGGGCTTCTATAGTGAGCCCAAATATGAATCCAGGGGGCCGATTTGAACAAACTGGAATCTGCACTCCCAGGAGATGAGGTATACCAAATAAGAAAGAATTCTGCCTGGTGGATCTGAAGAAGAAGATTTTTTTGAATTTTGGAAAGAAATTCATGGGTGCTATCAGAGTTATGCCCCTTGTGGTGCTCCCTGTGGGTGCAGCAAGTTTATTTGTACAAGTTTGAATTGACATATGATGGGGAACATGCACACCAAATTTGGTAGTAGTTTGGGAGGAGTAGTCGATAATGTAAAGTTCACGACGGACAACGACGACAGACATCAAGTGATAAGTTAAGCTCCCTTCGGTGAGCTAAAAAAATATATAAAAAAATGGTACAAAGATCTTTTACACTAATTGGTTTACAGAAAATAAAAACAGTGGTACTTATCAATTATTGAATTCATCCAAAATACAGTTCGAAAGAATCCAGTGGTAAAGAAATTTTCCAGCTGGTAGTATTAAATCCAAGAATGTGTCTTCAGAAACAGTATCTCGTAGATTTTCAATAAAATGTTCACTTAGAAATTTCAGCAGTCTCCAATAAAATATAAAAAAATGCTCAGCAAAATTCAAATGGAGTAAAAATCCAATAAGTATTGGCACCACAGGTAATTTCCAAATAATCCAGTAGAATGATGGCTTTTCACAAAAATATATTCTGTTTCACAGAAATTTAAATTTTATAGTAAATTTCCTTTCTCATTATACCTCCCACAATTGTTTACTACAGGCTTCCATACAGTGGAAGACCCTAACTCGGAAAATATACTCTCTATTTTGATCTTTCCCAAGTGATCTGGGAAAGAAAAGTGGTGCAGAAGCACCAAGAAACAAGAGGCCCCACGGGGCCTGAGGGCGCTCACCTGATACTGGCCGAGTCATATCACCAAAATAGCAAGGGATTCTGCCTTGTGGTTATTATCAGTTTTTCAACATAAAAGTGTTTTCTCTACTTAGTAACCCAGAGTGTTCATATGTTAGATCCCCATATTGGGTACTCAATAATTTATCTATTTATTTATTGGAATTTAAGGTCACTTTCTAAGGCTACATCATTACAGAGGCATAATTATAATATCAGGTTTGGTCAATCGTTTATGCCTATTACTGCCCACTTTACAGGGCTTTCAACGCAGGAATTGGTTACTGGGCCCAATTTTATCAATAAACCAGAACTTGAACAAATTTCAATTTGCCGCTTCTAAGAAAACTAAAAATCAAATATCAAAAGATTCTGAGAGGAGTATCAGAAAAAAAAGATTTTTTAAGAATATTTCTCATACTGAATTAAGTTATACATTGGGCTCCCATAGGGAACCCAAAAACAAAAGCTTCTGAAGCAGTGGTTTGGGAGAAGAAGATTCTTCAACGTTATTCCCATTAGCTACACTGTTAAAAAATGATGACTCGGCACTTTTAGTCCTAGAAAAGAACCTTATGATAAAATTTTTACCATTTTTTTCTTCCGGTCCTAAGGAAGCTTCACACCATATAAAAATTCTCAGTGCCATGTAGTTCTGGAGATATGGGCATTTAAAAAGAAAAAAATTTTTTAGCTCCTGCAGTTCCCGTGGGGGACAGGAAAACAATTTTCGGCATAAATTAGGTACTTATGACCCAATAAGCCCTCATATCAAATTTGGTTCAAATCGACTTTTTGGTTTGGAAAATAAAAATTTTGGTATAATTTGGGCTCCCACAGTGAGCCCAAATATGAACCCAGGTACTTGGCTTTACCAAACTTCACTCTCAGCCCCTAAGAATGCTGTACATCAAATATCAAAACATTTTGACTGGTGGATCTGAAAAAAAAATTTTTTTTAAAGAATATTCCTCATATTGAACTAAGTTATAATTTGGGCTCCCACAGGGAGACCAAATATGAGCCGAAGGACTTGACTTGAACAAACTTGAATCTCACCTCCCTAAGCATACTGTATACCAAATATCAAAAGATTCTGACCGGTGGATGCGAAGAAGAAGATTTTAAAAGAATATACCTCGTATTGCACGAAGTTACAATTTGGGTTCCCAAAGGGAGTCCAAATATGAACTCAGGGACTTGGCTTGAACAAACATCAATCTCACCCCCCTAAGGATGATGCATAGCAAATATCAAAAGATTCTGATTTGTGGATCCGAAGAAGAAGATTTTTAAAATATATCCCTCATATTGCACTAATTTGAACATTTGGGTTCCCATAGGGAACCCAAATATGGACCGAGGAATTTGATTTCTACAAATATGTGAATCAATGTTCCAAAGATGTTATATGTAAAATATGAAAGCTTTTAGAGCAGTGGTTTGGAAGAAAACAATTCTTTATTTTTTTCCCATTGCCTACTGTGTTAAAAAATACTGACTCAGCACTTTTTCAGAGTCCCGAAAAAGTACCCTATGATAAAACCGATAGCAATTTTTTTTTACCAATCCTTTCTGTTGGTCCCAAGAAAGCTTCACACCAAATAAAAATTCTCACTGCCGTGCAGTTTTTGAGATATAGGCGTTTTAATTCTTTTCTATTTTTAGCTCCTGTGGTTCCCACGGGGCTACAGGAAAAAAAATTTCTGCATAAATTAGGTACTTATGACCCAATAAGCCCTCACATAAAATTTGGTTCAAATTGGCCTCTCGGTTTAAAAAATAGAAATTTGGGGTGGGGCCAAAATTTTTGCTCCTCCCATAACATCGCCAAGTATAGACCTACAAACTTCTCTTGAACAAACTTGAGTCTACACCTCAAAAGGAAGCTGCATACCAAATATCAAGTCTCTGCTATTGCTGGTTCTTGAGAAGAAGATTTTTTAAGAATTGGAGCATTTTTGCCCCACCCCTCTGCTCAATATGAGCCGAAACCTAATTTGCCCAAAAATCAAAATGCCGCTATATAACCCCTACTCACATGAAATTTCATTAACATGCGGCCAGTGGTTTGGAAGAAAAAGACCCAAACACCACCTTCACGCCGGACGACGGACGACGGACGAAAAGTGATCAGAAAAGCTCACCCTGACTTTCAGTCAGGTGAGCTAAAAATAAGCCAAAACTGGGTTGAGCGCCATCGGTGCACACCCAGTAGGGGACGCTCTTCTCTTAGTACAAATCCATGACTTCTGGAACCAGTGTGCAGGCAATCACTAATGAATCATTCTTTTGAATCCGCCAACATAGGAGTTATGTGATCAGTGGTGAAAAAGGATTCTTACCCGAATAAGAACACGGGAGGGCCTCCATGTAAACAATTGTGGTAAGTACAATAAGAAAGGAAATTTACTATAAAATTTAAAATTCTTATCAACCTACCTTACAATTGTTTACTACAGGCTGAATAGACAATAGGATGGAGGGAATCACATAACCAACCCCCACATAACCCAACTGCACTGGAACCGTGGACAGAGAAAGAGGTCCCTAGGCCTATCAAACCATAGCATCACAAACATTAGTAAAAGATAATGAGAGATGAGGCGTATGGTTCTGTATGGCGCACAGACAGAAAGGGCAGTAACAACACAAAGCTGGAACTGACAATGTAAGAAGCCGAATGGCTAGGGTAGACAACAGCCTGAGCAGAAGAAAGAGGGTCCATAGTACAAAGGTCCTCTGACTGCTCCTGCAACTGATGCAGATAGGTGGAGAAAGTAGCATTTCTCCCGGCTGCCTGCATAACATCCGACAACATAACGGAGTTAGTATAAGCTCAAGAGGTAGACAATGCATGCACCTCGTGGGCAGAAATACGATTGGTAATACAATCGCCAGTCACTAGACGAGTGTAAACCACATGAATAGCAAGACAAATCCATCAAGAAAAGGATTGAGGAGAGATCTTCTGTCGACCAGGAATAAGAGACAGAAAAAATTGTTTCCTACCTTTCCTAATGAACTGCGTCCGATTGAGATAAATGCGAATTGCACGAACCGGACAGAGCAAAGGGTGGTTACCCTCATCAGAAGGAAGGGCCCTGATACAGATAGGAGGTGGAGTCATTTCTGGTATTGGATTTTTGGCCAGAAAGGAGCAATCAGTGGTAAATGTAACACTGTTGGGAGAGCTCCTGAAAAAGGCTGGGTCAACTGAGAGGGCGTAAAGCTCACTAACCCGTCTGGCTGAGGCAAAAGCCATCAGAAAAGCCATCTTCACCTGGGATAAAGGTTTGAATGGGGCACCCCCCCCCTCCCCCCAAGCAAAGCAGCACCCAAGAAAGATTCCATCTTGGGGTAAGCTGCAAAGTTCTAGGCCTTTTCAAGGAAAAGTGCCGAACAAGCTTGGAGAGGTAAGGATTAGTGCTGATACGATGCATTCCCACATATGAAAAGGTCTCTGGTAACAGGCTGGAGACCCAGAGAATCAAACAGATATACCAGAAACTCTGCAATCTGTGAAATCGAAGGATTGGCATAATCAACAGAGTGATCAGCACACCATCGACTTAAGACCTTCCACTTTGCCGCATAGGCTAAACTAGTGGAGTGCCTCCTAGAAGAAGACATGCACTCCACTGCTCGCCTCGAAAAACCTCTACGGAGGAGACAGGACCTGACAAAGAAATGCGTGAAGGCACAATAAAGTCGGGTCGACGTGAAACCTCCTCGGGTGACCTTGGCAAAGAAGGTCGTGATGTAGAGGGAGATGTGCCGGAACCGCCACTAACAGAGAGTGGAACGGATTGATCCACACCCGCTGAGGCAACAGGAGAGCGATCAGAATGATTCGACAACTGCAGGTTCGTAACTTGGCTAGAAGCTGAGGCAAAATCGTAACCAGTGGGAAGGAGTAGCTGTTAAGACCGTTGAAATTGAGCAACAGAGCGTCCATGGCGAAAGCCAGAGGATCACGAAAGTGTCCACCTGATGGTTCCAATGAGTCGCAAAAAGATCGATGTGGGACGACTCCAGAAATCGCAAAGGGACTGGAACACTGCCCTGTGGAGAATCCACCCAGTGGAAATGACCCTACCACGTCGGGACAGGGAGTCGGCTAGGATGTTCAGACGACCGGGAATGTAATGAACAATCACCACGGCATTGACATTCTGAGCGAGCAGTAAAAGATCCTGAGCCAATTCGTACATGGGAACCGAGTGCGTGCCGCCCTGGTTCCAAATGTAAGCAACCACTGTCGAATTGTCGGACAACAGAAGGTCCTGGCAATTCGAAAGGTGGGGGATCCACTGCCAGAAACTCAGAAGAAGAGCAAGAAGTTCCTTTTGGTTGATGTGAAGAGCTGCTTGATCCTGGTCCCATGCCTCGTGAAGGGAAAGACCTAGAGGACCCAACGTCGCACCCCATCCAAGATCACTGCCATCTGCCGTCAGAACACGGTCGGATGTGGGTAAGTCCAACAGAACCCCCTTTGTAATCCACTGAACATCTGTCCAGGGGAGAAGGTGACGATGAAGAGACTCTGGTAACTGAAGCACCAAGTCCAGAGGATCAACATTCGGCCTCCAATGACTGAGCAGAAAGTGTTGGAGAGGTCTGACAAGCAGCCAACCTAGAGGAATGAGATCCGTCACCGAACCGCAGAGACTGAGCAGTCAAGAGAATACTCCGAGCCATCGCGGACGTGGACTGGGAAAGAGTCAGGGCAAAAGCTGAGAGTATCACAGCCCTTGCCTGGGGAACCGCCACCATATTGAACTGACTACAGAAGTCCATCCCCAGATGACAAAACAACTGAAAAGGAACCAGGTCCGACTTCTCCTCATTGACTCTGAACCCTAGCGACGTGAGCAGGCTCAACACTGTGTCGACATCTGACTCCAGAAGGGCAGCATTGGAATGCCTCTGGAGGATATCGTCTAGATATGCCGAAGTAGTCACCCTGGACTGTGTGCAATGGAAGGCTATCACATGCGACATCAGTCGGGTGAAGGCCCAAGGAGCCAGGTTGAGGCCGAAAGGCATGGCCTTGAACTGGTAAACTTGCCCCAGGAAAGCGAACATGAGATACTTTCGTGATGTCCGAGGAATTGGAACGAGAAAGTTAGTGTCTCGCAGGTCGATGCTGGAAGCAAAATCTCCCTGGTGAATGGAACGGCGAACTGACATGAAAGTCTCCATGCTGAACTTGGGAGCAATGATAGACTGGTTCAAGATACTCAAATCGATAACCGGTCGGAGTCGGCCGTCATCCTTCAGCGCCAAGAACAGGCGGGAGTAAAATCCCACTGACTGAATGTTCTTGACGACCTCGATCGCCCCTTTGCCAGAAGATTGTCTATCTCCATGGTCAAAAGCTCCCAACGTGAAATGTCTGAAGGAACTGGAGTTGGAAGAGGCACTCTCAACAGAGCGGGGTGCCTATGGAAGGATATTCGCAGCCCAGACCGAACAACATCTAACACCCAAAGATCGGATGTGATGGTGGACCAATGGTCTGCGAATTCTGATATACTTCCTCCAACCTGGGACGAATCGAGGTGAGGACCTTCATTTCGAGCCCCAGCGAGGCCCACGAGAGGAGAAACCACCTCCTCTACTATATGAAGAATCCTGAGTCTTCCTTCTAGCCTGCCGACACTTACCCGTACCCTGTGAGTAAGAAGTATATGCGGCTGCAGGAGGATCAGCCCTTTGCTTCGCAGCGGAAGAAGAAGGATGCTTGTTAGGCTTTGAACGTCCCCTGCCTCCAACAGAAGGCTGATCAAGCTGACAAAGCAGCAGCTGGTCTTGGAATGACATAGGACGTCATCTCGGGCCGTCGCCATGGAACCATGGACCCACCAAAGAAGCAGATCGAGGAGCAGTGCACTGCCCCTCAGGAAGGGAACGGCTTGTGTCCAGCACAGCATCCCTGCAAACTAATTCCAAGTTAGCCATGTTACAGGCATGCATGTAAGATACATGAGCGCCTTGCATAGCACACGCAAAGGAGCCTGTACATCGTCAAACTTATCTGGAGGCAGATAAGCAGCTAAAGCAGAGACGATGTGATCTGAGAGAGAAAGCATGCCCAACATCTCTCTTCATAAGCCCATCACGGACTCCAGTGTCGCCATAGGGATAATGGCCGACTTGGACATGGAAAGCCCGAGGGAGTTGGAGTCCTGTTCCAAGACCGTCAAAGTCTGTCTGGCAGACTGATGGATTGGCAGAATCGTAGGAATGATAACGCACTGGAGGCAAAAAAGTGTCAACCCTGGTGAAGAACAAAGTCTTCATAGCCTTGGAACTCACTTTAGAGTCCAGAGGGACAGAAGATCCGGACTGCACAAAAGCCGTTGGTCCCGCAAAACTGGCCATGTGACCAGAGTGGGTGGACAAAAACGCCACAGAGTTCATAGTGGCCCCACCATGAACATCCGAATCCAATGAAAAAACTGCAGTGCTCAATGGCAGAGAAACCACAGTAGAGGGTTTGGACGGCAGCCCCTTCCGACTTTGCCGAGATGAAGTCAGGGAAGGCTGAGGCCGATATCCCATATCCACATTACCAGACATCTCTGCAGACCCCTGCAGGGATAACACTGCTGTGTTCGAAGGCTGAGAGGCCACAGCAGAGGGTTCAGTCGGCAGCCCCTTCCAACTTCGCCGAGTTGAAGTCAGGGAAGGCTGAGGCCAATACCCCACATCCACACTACCAGATATCGCTGCAGACCCCTACAGAGATAAGCCGAGGATGGCTAAAACGGTAACCGATGACATTGCAGACGGAACAGTTGTAGCAGCAGATACGATGGGCGCTGTTGAAACTGGTGGAAAAGGGGAGAGAGCAACCAAGCTCGGCCTCCAAAGGAAGAGTCACAACCCTAGTGATAGCCTCAGATGTCAACTGGAGAGGGACCATACTCCCAGAACCAGGCATCTATTCACCAGACAACTCAACAGCTCCCGCAGTATCCACCACGGTTAAAAACTGCACATCCGCCACGGAGGGGATATAAATCTCACCAGGCATGGGCGTGTTGGGAGGCCCCGAACCACAGCATTCCCCCCTCCCCGCAGGTGTTGGAGGAACGGCTACGAGAATGCACCACAAGCTTGGGCAAAAGACATTGCCCTAAAGGAATCGACATAACAGAGGTGAGAGCAGTAGAAGAAAAAGGTGAACTCAACAGATGTAGAAAGTAGAATACCCCCAACTAGAAGAGAAAGGTGGCAGAAAAAGGACTGGCGTGAACACAACTGAACCCAGACAGCCAACAGGGACCCAAAAAATAGAAATTCTGACCTCAACAGAGAGGAGAAATCCTGTCCATACTTCCCCCATTGACACCTAACTCCAATAATAATAATAATAAAATTTATGAACCGAAAAATTTTATGTCCGAACCACACGGTACACAAAAGTTGCACGCGAACACGGAAAATATATAAAATACAATGAAAAAGTAGTTGAAAATAATATTGAAAATTTATAAAACACAGTCCTGTTATTATACAATCCTCAGATCCATAATTCCAGTCACAGGTAACCATTATCAACGAGCTGAATTATCACTGTTTCTCAATGCAAAATGGACATCCTGCCACATGGGTAGAATGGTCTTTAATGTTTAAAGACCTATTTCAGGCCTCTGCAACCTCAGAGCATGTGCCCTGACCATGCCATTTTTAGAAGGTCCTGCTGTCAATAGACAAAACACCTGTGCAGTGATTTTCAGTCAGGTCTTGGCTGCTTTAACAGGCAGCCAAGACATGACTAACTAGAGGGGGTACCAGTACCCTGTGGCTCACCAGCAGGTGGCCAATGTAAAGTGGGTGGCTGGAGTAAAAAAAAAAAATCTAAAACCTGCACACAAAGGTCCAAAATTAAAGTCAATAAGCAGCTAAAGGGTTAAATAATATAATAATAGCCCCAAGAAGCATGCTAACATAAAATAGGAACCATGGCAATATGCTACAAGGTAAGTCTCCACTTTGAAGAAAAAAAAGACAAACCTCAAAACCTGCACATAAAAGTAAAAAAAAAAAGTATCACATTTGTTTCAATGGGTTAACATTGAGAAAAATACCCTGATAATGTCACAGTAACCACCATGGCAATATGCCAGTAAGGTGAAACTCTACCTGAAAAATATCCACTTGGAAGAAAAGAAAGAAAAACCTCAAAACCTGCACATAAAAGTCAAAAAGTATCACATTTGTTTCAAAGGGTTGAAATTTAGAAAAATACCCTGAAAATGTTACAGTAACCACCATGGCAATATGCCAGTGAGGTAAAACTCCACTTAAAAAAAAAATATCAAAACCTGTACACAAAAGTCCAAAACCCGCACACAAAAGTCCAAAACCTACACATAAAAGCCCAAAATTAAAGTAAATAAGCAGCGCAGCTAATTTTTTTTTTTTTTTTAAATTTTTTTATTAGGGTTTAACGACAAAGTAACAGCCAGGGTCATATCATGTCGGTGACAGTTTTATGGGTGGAGAAAGCCGGAGTACCCGTGGAGAACCACAGAGCAACGATGAGCAACTGCCAGCTCTCCAACATCGTAACTCTGAACTCTGCACCTAGGCACAGGCAGGGTTAGATTGGTTGAAGACATGTGCACCATCGACGTGCAGTACGCCTTAGTACACAGCGTCATTGTGCCCCCATCTAGGCAATCGGGGTTAACTGACTTGCCCAAGAACACAATGCAGGAGCACGAATCAGTCGCTGAAAGCAGCGCAGCTAAAAGGTTAAATAATATAATACTAGCCCCAAGAAGCATCCTAACATAAAATAGCAACCATGGCAATATGCTACAAGGTAAGTTGCCACTTGGAAGAAAGGGAAGACAAACCTCAAAATCTGCACATAAAAGTCACAAAAAGTATCACATTTGTTTCACAGGGTTAAAATTGAGAAAAATACCCTGCAAATGTCACAGTAACCACAATGGCAATATGCCAGTAAGGTGAAACTCTACTTGAAAAATATCCACTTGGAAGAAAAGAAAGAAAAACCTCAAAACCTGCACATAAAAGTAAAAAAAATATCACATTTGTTTCAAAGGGTTAAAATTGAAATGATAAGGCAACCACCATGGCAATATGCCAGTAAGGTAAAAAAAAACTCCACTTGAAGACAAAATTTCAAAACCTGTACACAAAAGTCAAAAACCTGCACAGAAAAGTCAAAAACCTGTACACAAAAGTCAAAAATTCAAGTATGTAAGCATGGAAGGGGTTGAATAAAATATTACTATCCCTGAAAAGCATGCTGACATAAAAAAAAAAAAAGCAAAAAAAAAAAAAAAATCAAAACCTGCACACAAAAGTTCAAAATAAATTAATCCGGACGCCGACGCAGATGCCGCCGACATGAGGGCTATGCCATAGGCTCACACAACTATCATTGGTGAGCCAAAAATCGCTGCTAAGCAATTGGACATGAATAGGTTATAGTCTAGAGGGAATTCAGGCCAGCTGCCCAGTCAATTGAGGGTTAACGAACTGAAAAGAAAATCAGTCACATCGTTCATGAAAATGAACCTTTCAACTGTTATCAAGCCTCAACAGGGATTTTCAATAGCAAATGTAGAAAAATTAGAAAATTAAGACGGTTTCAGTTTTCAACGATTGGTTTGGTTTGGCTTTTTGGTATACCCATGAAATCAGTATCGGATGGGTTTTTCGATATATTGCTCATCTGTATTTAAATATGAAGAGCCATGAGATTCAATTCAAAATTCAATTTGAGATTCAATTCAATTTGAAATCTTCTGCCTCATTCAATTTGGGAAGTGATTTGAGTTGAAATCTGATATTTGAAGGGACCTACAATGTACATGTAACAAGAGTTGTGCACACAAGAATTTCAGAAGGATGTATGGACAGACATACAGATGTACTGACATGCAGGGTGACAATATTGCCCTCCCCTACAAGAAAAGAAAAATGTGCCACAGCAGCTTCACTAGTTTCCGAGGCCTTGACCCATGTCTAACACTGGAGCATTATCAGAGAATACTGGATGTCCTTTTCATCAAATCAATCCTTTTGTCAGTAACTTAATCAAAAGTGCTTTACTGAAGTAATTTTCCTGGGAATAAACTGATGACATTTTCTTGAAATTATTACCAATTCAAATAATTCACTGAAGCTGCCATGACCGGATTTAATCATTTTACTCAAGATAAATTAACCCTTTACATAATATGATAGCAGATGATACAGTGAAGCCATGTTAATTAAACAGCCATTTTGCCAATGAAAATTATTCAATTAACAGGAGTATTCATTTAACAGGTATTGTGTCACTTTCATGTATTCTAGAGATAAACTTAGCTTTTATTCTATTATATCTTGTTTGACAGGGCTCCACTGTTCTTGAAAACAATTTTTTTTACTTTTTTGCACAAAAAACATAGCTCAATAAGCTCATTACAATGAGGAGTTATAAGCTATTTTTAAAAAAAAATAATGAAAACTGAACAGCGATTTTAGTGAATAGCACTGGCCCATTTTAACTACTGCATTGGGTAAGGGGTTAAGTTTGTTGATGAAGCATGAATAGTGGGGTTTCACACTTCAGTGTGGTGATGTTTATGTTTATTTGTGTTCTTGATCATTTTCAGCATATATAGCTACATTGTGACCACAACACAAATATAAAGTCAAGTTTAGCCAAGGTCGTGTTTAAGTTTGTTGGTGTTCAGGATCATTTTCAGCATCTATGGCTTTATATATATGAGTGCAGCTTAAGTATAAAGTAAAGCATGTTTATGTTCACACTGCCCACTTTACAGAAGTCGGACCACAGGCATTGGTTCAAGGTCATCCTACATCAGTAAAGCAAAACTTGTTTATCACAGTAACCAAACAAGTCCAGCTGCTTTTCCTGGGGTCCCTACATGGGATTCAGTGTGGTGTTTTACTTTTTATTTCCTAACAAAAAGGTGGTCTTTACTGATAAAGCAATGTTATGTGGACAGTGGAACCCTGTTAATTGGATAGCTACTTTGCCAAGGGGAATTATTCAGTTAACAGGAGTTTTCAATTAACAGGAATCTGGTCACTTTCCTGCATTCTAGTGATAATAACATGCCTGAAAATAAGCAGACTGTCATCTGCAGAATAAGGTCCCCAGGAGGTGAATATGATGATGCTACCCTGCACAGCAGGGTAGCATCAGTAAATTTACCCTCTTGTGAACCTCAATCTGAATCAAGGTCTCAAGCCTAAAGAGCAAGAGGTACCCAGAGGATAAATTGGCACACTGTATTTGATAACATCATCAAATCAACCCTCTGGGGGGGGGCCTCATTCTGCAAATGACAGATTGTTTATTTTCAGGCTTGGATAATCTGGGCATTTATATAATAACATCTTGTTGGACAGTGCTCAAGAAAATCTATCAAGATGTAATAGATTAAATGTGTGTATTGGTGATACTGAAGCAAAGAATGTCTTTAAACAAAAGGAAGTATGTGAATGTCGGATCATTGCTGAAAATTTGAAACACATTACGTGTCCGCTCCCTGTAAAACACTGCCAATCGACTCCCCACTGTCTGCACTATGAGGTGGGGTATCAAAACCCAACCATGTGACTTCAATAAGACGTACTATCAGTTATAATTAGCACGAAGTGTTTCCCAGTGTTGTGACAAGGTTATGCTTCTGACCCAAAATAGGACCTCCAAACATCATTTCTCTGCGAAACGGTCGTTGATAATTAGGGAAAAAAGCACATCGCTCCTAAACTACACAAATAAAAATAAAATCGTAAAAATTTATTTAGAAATATCGTACAAAATAACTTTTGAGGGCAGTTTCGATCTCGCATGAATATTTGTTGAGACCTTCTCGTTTCTTTTTGTTGATGTCGATGTTTCTTTGATCCCGTAATTTTTGGATACCAACCAATTAGCACATATTTCCAACAATTCAGGCAAATACTATTTTTAATATCAGAGGGAAATTTCAAAAATGTGTTTCGTTTCGAATATACTGAATAAAAGTCAGTGCGATTTCTTCCTTGAATTTTTACAATCCGACTATTATTAGTGAAGTTACGCCAAAAATGGAAATAATAAAAAAATCTCATTTGTAACAGGTTGAAGAACCTTTCAAAAAGAGTCATTCAAATACACACCTTTTTTATTCTGCAGTGATAGACATATTCCGGGCAATGAAAAAGAACTTTACACAAATTGGTTGCGTTTCCAGGTATTCATATGAAGGACAGCTGATGTCGACTCAACAGGCTGAGAACAACGTGGTTTCGTTACCCACTATACGGGCCAAATTGCCAGAGTTATTAGACCACAGATGTCTGGAAACCTGATCTAAATCACCCCTATCTCAAAACACCTCATTCTTATATGCACCCCCCCCCCCCCCCTCCTGAAATATATAATGCTCAGATCTGCATGTTATTTATTTTGGACGTGTGTGTGTGTGGGGGGGGGGGGGGGCATATATAAGAGGGAGGTGTGACATTGGGGGTGATGTGATATTAATCAGGTCTCCAGACATCTGTGGTTAGACTAGGCAGTGGGACCTGGGGGTGGATTGCACAGCAACTCCGAATTACGACATCCCCTTTAATCCGAGGATGATACACATTTCTCAATAAAAAAATAAGCGTTCAACGGGTAATGTTGGATTTCAAGGTGTGCAGAGAACGAGCCGGTCCATTGCGAACTCACCCCAGTGACGCAGCAAAGCATCCATGTTTTACAAGGCAATGTTCCCACTCAACTTGGCAGAGCAAAAATATAAAAGAACACCCTAAAAGACGGGTGCAGAATGTTAATCTGCCCCCTCCCACCCCCCCCCCCCCCCCCCCCAAAATAAAAATGTTCTTGGTAAAAACAAATGCAGTGGAAGACCAGTCGGGTTTAGATATCATCTGACTGGTTGGTTGTTTGGGGGGGGGGGGGGAGGGGCTAAGTACAAATTCAATGGAGACAGAGAGCCAACTGTTATAGGCCTACCATCTTGCCATCAGAGGGTGCAGTTGCGTAGTCCAACCCCACAAACATTTAATGTCTGTGTTTCTGTCTCCTAATGTTCAGTGTTGCTGTAAGTCTACTATTTGTTGGCCTAGGCCTATTAAAAAAATCCCGGTGAACTTGGGTGGGGTGGGAATCTTACACAGCATCAAGTGGGATATGCAAGTGCGATATAGGCATTGCTCCTCGCCGTATGGGGCAGAACAAAATTTCCTGACAGACCAAAATAATTTCCACACTGATTTCAGATGTGGAACCGAATTTGATAAACAAACCACGCATGCACCTACATATCAGTTCCCGGGTGTAAGATGGTGCTTTGCTGAAATTCTCTATTATGATTGAATAACACATGGGGTGAGAAATCTGAGTCAAATCCTCTCCAACACAGTTTTATCCAGCTTGCGGTTCGACCCATTGTTCAGGTGAACAGAATATTATTTTACATTGAACCATGCAGGGCCTTTGAAACACCGTGGATGACCAAGGGTGCAGTTGTGGATATCCTGGAACTCATTAACGGTACATGGAGAGAAATTCTAAACAGAAACACTAACAGCGTGGAATTTTCACACATATATCATCTTAACCCATGTGAAAGAAGCATTTCATTGGACTGAGTGTCCTTTGAACGACAACCTACGGTCCATCTGCAGAAATATGTTGAGTTCGGTGTCCCTTTTCCACCGAAGCTGAAAGTATATTTTGTGAGTGAAAACCTCACTCCTCAAGTGTTTTAGCAGAGACCATTCTTTATGTGGCGAGGTGGGACGCGATGTGTCTGAATGTATCTGAGATCAGTTAAAAATTATAAATTGGCAGAATTTGGGAGAGTTTTCAGTTTCCCATCTGAACTCAGCAAAATTAGAAGAAACGTACATATATTTTATATTTCGTTAAAAAACAATGCGTATAGCTTGAGGTTTGTTGCTTTGGACCATTGAGAAAAGTAGACCCAGGCTGTTGTAATATAACTGAATATAACTCAACACTTAACATGATCAATTATTGAGTTCTCGAGGCAGCAATAAAATTTGGTAGCAATAACATTTCCTAATCCAAATTAATCCTTTAATTACCCTTCCAAAGATGTAAAACAAGAACTGACAATAGCTAGTGATTGCTTCTGAAACAGCCTCTGATCGCAATGAAAACATTGACTGGTGACAATAGATAATGCATAAATTACTCCTATGAAGTTTATTCTTTTGAGATTTCCAACATCAGAAACTGGTTAAATTGAATTACAATTATGTATATCTATATACTTTTATATTTGCACTGCGACTTGTAAAGAAAATTTTGTTTCTAACATTCGACCTACCATTTAACAATTTTATTAGCACTACAACAAATAATGAAATTATTTTGAATCTGTTTATAGGAAAAGACAGTGCTCATGTGGTGTTTTCCAACAAATAGTTGCAACACAATGAGAAAAAAATCAATTTCTAACATTCGACCTGTCACTTAAGTTATCCGTACACATGTATATTAGCAAAACGAAAAAGCCCTGGGTCGCTTTAATCCGTCGACCGACTTATGGGGCATACCTCAGTTGCTGACTTTATCTTTGGCCGACTTCTCCCATGAGCGACTTCATTTGGGGGCAACTTCCCACCATTTAACTCTTTGTAGACTTTATACCACAACAACAATTTTTTTTTTGTGACAATTTATTGGAAAACATCCAGTGGTGTTTTAAAGAGATAGTTGCAAAAAATGAGAAAAAAACAATTTCTACAGCCCCATGTCTTGCAGCACACTGAGAGACCATGTGTTCGAAAGTTGTTTTCTTAATACTGGATAGCTGTCTTTTCCACCTAAGATCGCTGTATGTACATGTGCCGAGTCGATGTCCAGTAAGAGCAGGCTTCGGACCCTTATAGTTTAAAGTCCCCCCCCCCCCACCATAAATAACAGATGTACGCCCCCCCCCCCCCCCCCCACCACATGTCTGGGATCACATGTCGCCTATCACAGAGATAGGCCTACTGACACCACCTCTAGTTCCACATAAAGTGAAAAGTTATTTTTTGGCATAATTATGTTGTTGCCAGGACGCAATTTAATTTGAGTGCATTCAAAAACGGAAACCGGACATTGCAAATAAAATCATTAAAATTATTTTCGACAGTATTGATATGGGCAGATCATAAGCGGTCCTAACTGAAATAGAAGGCGATCAATTGCATCTCGATTTGTTGTCAGTCTTTTTTGTGTTGATGATGTAGATATGTGTTGAATATTTTTAGTCGATAACTTGGAATAAATCATAAAAATGAATTTATTTTCTTTATACATTATTACATTAACCCATCGGAGCATCCTTATGTCACGTGAAGTGTTAAATGCAAAAATGACTATTACTCAGCAATTTGACTTGAATATTTCTCCATTTGAACTTTATATGCCAAGATTATTTTAATGTGATTTTTTGTTTTTGTTACAAATTACAATTAATTGAATCTATTGATATATGCATTCCCAATAAATTGTAACAAAATAAAGATTAAATTTCAAAAAGATATTTAATAACATTTGATAAATAAAAGTAGTCAGAAAGGTTATAAACAACATCTCAAAAGTGTTATGCTTTATCAGACCAGTGCTGGAAAACCCCATTAATTAGCTCCGCCCACTCATAAAAAGTTCCTCTATAAATAGACACAGAGATCTTAATTGAATTGAAAGATTTAACAGCCCTTTTAAGGGCTTGAGGGTGTGTGTCAGTGAGAGTGTTTTTTTTTTTTTTTTTTTTTTTTTTTTTTCTTGGGGGTGGGGGGGGTGGGGTGGAGGAGGTCATTTGGAATTCCCGAAGGATAACCAGATACCTCAAAATCACATACGGCATCCTATCTCCCAGAAGGCTTGATGGATGACTCCCGGTTTTTCAAACTAAACTGTTGGAGCTTTCTCCACTTCTTTTTTGTAACCGCTCTGATCATATACCGGGGCCGCTACCAAACCGGCGTTGCTGTTTGGTTTTCTTTTCTCTTCTTCCCTTAAAATTGCCATCGCACAACATTACATTCTGGCTCGCCACCATGGTGGGACTCAAACCTCTACCATCGCCGAACTGGAACCGAATAGAGCTCGCTATCTAATAGTTTTAAAGGCGTTGAGGGATTGAGTATTGACCATCTAAGACTCAAACGTAAACTGCCGGGTATTCTAACTGCGTGCATAACCCCCTCAGACTCCATTTTGGGCAATAGGAAAGCTAGGCCTGTGTGATCCAAGGAAAACAAAATAAGGTTAACCGGGTCGCAAGGGATTTGTAAATCCCACATCCTCCCTGCGCGCCTTCGGCACGCTAAAACCTTTCATTCTTTTTCTTGAACCGGATTAACAGTGACTGCATTATGTAATCATATGTAACAACTGGGGTAATTTGGAAGACTACCTTGCCAGTGATGGCCATCACTTAACATCATCTCCGAAGTGGCAGACTATACTTGCCTGAAAATCCAGACCGACTGCACCCTCGGGGAGAGGTAGTACCTTTGTGAGAGGACCCAACCTCTCACACTGGTCCTCACCCGAGGATTCAACCGACATCAGTCAAAGAGACCATCACGACGCCGCAACCGGTGACACCTGCCGAGTACCTGAACCTGTTCCTCCTTCAACACGAGTAGACATGTGGAAATTAGTCACTTACAGTCAACGAGGGTCGAAAGGGGCTTGTTCCCCATATCGTCCCTGCGCGCCTTCGGCGCGTTAAACCATTCCCTTCCGAAGACTACTTTTACAGGGACTGTACACGTAATGAAAAATGTCAAAGCATCTCTGAGATACAGGTTGTAACAGGGCACACCAACAGAATATATACCAAAATGGCTGAAAAAAAAAAGGCTGAAGTGTATCTAATTTGCATAATTTATGTGTGAGCAAAACTCTGTATGATATGTTATTTATCTTATGCTGCTACACCTCCATATCCAAAATTATTGAAATCGGAAAGGTCGTTTAGAAGTTGTAGGCAGAAAACTAATTACATGCAATTTCAAACAAAATGGTCACTAACCATCTTAGAGATACAGATAGTAACAGGTAAGAGGGACAGACAGACTGACAGACAAACTGACAGACAGACAGATAGAGTGCAATCCTAAAGTCCCCTTCATGGTGAAACCGTGGGAGACTAAATAACAGGATTACTTAATAAAAAATATCCAATTTAGTGGGCTCCACTATACACTGTTGGAAATGGCATTTAAGCCCTTTCCAAACAGAGCATAATACAGCAGTTTTTCATCAGTTCCATCACACACACTCTGAAGTTAAGCTTAGGTATTTCTGGGACTATCAGATTTCTTTTGATCTGATGTCAGTTACAAGATGGTTCAATTAGATAGTGGGACATAATGTCCATAGGACAAAATGTCCATGGACAAAATGTCCAACAAAAATACACCTTGGACATAATGTCAATAGGACATAATGTCCATGGACATAATGTCCTTGATTAATTTGCCATGGTGGACAGAATGTCCATTTTTTTTGGTTTTCCTATTTTTTGTACTTCCCAATTTTAAGTTTAATTTTATTATTATAATTATTTTGAAAATTTAAGTATATATTTTTCATGTTATCAGAATACCATGAATATCTCATTAGCTTAGGGTAAATGTGCATGTGTGTACATTACTTTATTGTTTTTATAACAATATTCAGTGATGAGCTTGTGGTGTGTGTGTGATTGGTCTTTGACATATTGTTCTCAATTTGGCTATGAAAACAGTCGAAACTGTTTGGTGACTGCATCTAAAGACAGATCCCATCTTTCATGTATTGGTAAGAAAATTGTCAAACTGCAGTACTAGTCACATCTAAAGAGCATTCATTCCTTTGATGTACAGCAATGTTTTTGAAAGATAAACACACAGCAAACTATATATTGGACATCATATTGAATTGGTCATTAAACACACGACCAAACTGAATGACAAACTATGAGGGATTGAAACAATCCTCAAGCAAAGATGTGCAGAAAACCTAACAAGACCAAGGCAAGGATTGAAACAATCTTGCCAGCAAACAGCCCTTTTAAGGGCTTTTTTTTTTTTTTTTTTTTTTTTTTTGTGGGGGGGGGGGGGGGGGGGTGGAGGTCATTTGGAATTCCCGAAGGATAACCAGATACCTCAAAATCACATACGGCATCCTATCTCCCAGAAGGCTTGATGGATGACTCCCGGTTTTTTTTCAAACTAAACTGTTGGAGCTTTCTCCATTCCTTTTTTGTAACCGCTATGGTCATATACCGGGGCCGCTACCAAACTGGCGTTGCTGTTTGGTTTTCTTTTTTCTTTTTCCCTAAAATTGCCATCGCACAACATTATATTCTGGCTCGTCACCATGGTGGGACTCAAACCTCTACCATCGCCAAGCTGGAACCGAATAGAGCCCAGTCTCCAATAGTCTTAATGGCGTTGAGGGTTTGGTCTTTGACAATCTATCACTCCAATGCAAACTGCCAGGAATTCTAACCACGTGCATACCCCTTCAGACCCCATTTGAGGCAATAGGAAAGCTAGGCCTGTGTGATCCAAGATCCAAGTGAAATAAAATAAGGCTAACCGGGTCGCAAGGGATTTGTAAATCCCACATCGTCCCTGCGCGCCTTCGGCGCGCTAAAACCTTTCATTCATTCATGGTCATTAAACATTCTTCAGTCATGGAGGTTCTTACTAGCAATAAAGGTGGCAAAAAATTAGTTCTTGATGGATATATGTACACCAAAAAATCTTCAAATAAATCAACCATTCGATGGGCATGTGCCAACAGAGCTGCATTTGATTGTAAATCCTTTGCTAATACAGATGTTGAGGTAAGTCAAATCAAGTTTTCTCTTTTTTTCTTTAGAGTACCTAACTGGGCATACATCATTTCCAACATGTACAGTTGAATAAAGGCCTAATTTTCTACTAATTTTCTACAATATAATGAATTCATATAATAGTCACTTTGCAACTTGATGTTATTCAATTAACAGGAATATAAATTAACAAGGATTTGGTTATATTCCAGTGGTTCAACTGTGCATTTATTCTATTATATCTTGCTTGACAAAGCTCAATGAGCTCTGTCAAGCAAGATATAATAGATTAAATGATTTTGGTTAATTTTCAACCCAACTGATTTTATGGTGTACTACTATATGTACATTTTGTTCATGGACATTTTGTCCATGGACATTATGTCCTATGGACATTTTGTCCACCTATGCAGAACCACCATGGACATTATGTCCATGGACATTTTGTCCATGGACATTTTGTCCATGGGCATTTTGTCCTATGGACATTTTGTCCGGATACCTTCAATTAATATGTAAACACAGAGCTCTAGTGTAGTATGTGCAGAGTCAAAGTTTCAGATAATATTATTATTATTGGTATTATTATGACATGTATCCTCAAAGAGTGTGAGTTTGGGGTAGGGAAATCTTTCCTGATGGTCAAGATATTTGAACATGACACAAAATTAGCAAATTTTCCAGCTCAGATATGTAGGCTGGAGGGTGACAATTCCCCATCCCACACCTAAAATCCATTGAGCACATTTTTTTTCCCACCAAATGCCCATGCGACTTCATTTTGGTTCAAACATTGGCCATGTGTCACTTAACCCACCAGGTTGGTTGTTGACAAAAACTATTCACATATTCTGAATTTATTTATTGGTTTTTAATGTCACTCTCAGCATATTTGGCTATACCATGATCACAATATTGATATGAAGAGAAGTTTAGCCAATCGTTTATACCGGAGGTGTCCACTTTAGGGGACTTCTACCCCAACCATTAGTTCCAGGGTCTGTTTTACCAGCAAAGCAGACCTTGCTTACCACAGTGATCAAGTACTGCTCTGCTTCCTAGGGTTACCACTGGGTACATGTTCTAAAAGACAGAAAGGTTTGTATATAACAAAGATATATCCAGGGAAAATAACCCCACTCTGCATCCAGCCTGAAAATAAGCAGTCATTTACAAAATGAGGTTCCCAGAGGGTGAATTTGGTGATGCTGCCCTGCAGAGCAGGTTTGCATCACTAAATTTACCCTCTGTGAACTTCAGTCTGAATCAAGGTTTCAAACCCAAAGAGAAAGATGTACCCAGAGGATAAATTGGCCCACTGCATGGGATAGCATGGGATAGCATGGGATAGCATCAGCAAATTCACTCTCTGGGGACCTCATTCTGTAAAATGGCAGTTTGGTTATTTTCAGGCTAATCCCATAAACCCAGGGAATTGTTCTGTGGCCCCTGCAATTTACTGGGACCCACTGAATATGATGAAAATGAAGATACTTGTAACCAAAAACCACTTGCATCATAATCTATACATATATTACTACAATGTACTGACAAAAATATTGTGATTAAATATAACGACACTTCCAATTACAGAATGATCGAAAAATTAGCTTTAAAAAAAATGCAAGTGATTGCATGTCAACGTATTGAAAAACTGAATTAGGAAACTTTCTCTCTATCTCACATATAACTTCCTGCAAATTGATTTCCAAATGTCAAGAAGGTAGAGATATTTCCAAAAGTTGAAAAGATGTTACCGTTATTTATTACATACACACTTTAACTAAATTAACCGCTCAAAGTGTAAAGATTGGAAAAATTGATTAATTCACATACATCCACTTTTATATGTCAATATTAAAAGCTCAAACATTTTTTCAAGATCAACCAAATATCAGAAATCAGTGCACTTGAGTCTTCTTAGCTTTATCAGAGAACTATGGTTGCATGCACTCAAGCCTGTAGTCTGATAATAATTGAAGGCTATTGACATGCTTTAGAGCAATGTGAAGGATTAAATTATAGTTGTTTGAAAACTGTGAGGTGATGAGACAAATTACGTGCTAATTTTCTGTCAAGCACAAAGACTTTCAATGCTCACAAACTCGATCATTTTTTTCCAGAGATGTTTCAACTTGTGGAAAACCAGAGGCTCCCCCATCTATGCTCCATTTGGCCATCTGCACACCGATGTCAAAATAAATTCCCATGATGCAACTACAAATTTAGCAAATTCAATCTCATTTGACCGAGTTCAAGATGAAGACTGAATTGGTTAGATTCACTATTGAGTGGTACAGTGGAGCCCACATAACTGGATATCTCTTCACTGAATAACCCTGTTAATTGAAAATAATTTCCCAACACAAAACCATTTATCATACCTCCAGTACAAATTTGACTTGTTAATTGAATATAGGTTACAGAGTAAACTCCTGTTAATTGAATACAAAAATCTTGTAACTTGTTGAGAAATTACCTTAAATCTCCCCAGTTTTCTTCTGTTTATAAACCTATTTGGCCTCAGTACATCCAATACAGGCATTTAATCTATTATATCTTGTTTGACAGAGCTCATGGAGCTCTGTCAAACAAGATACAATAGAATAAATGCTAATTTTATCTCTATAATACAGGAAAGTGATACAATCCCTGTTAATTGAATATTCCTGTTAATTGAGTAATTTTCATTGGCAAAGAGGCTATTCAATTAACAGGGTTCCACTATACAAAATACAATCATTTATATCTACCTAGTACTATTATTTTTAAATTTAAATCCCATGCCCTTATCCTTTATGTCCCTACACAGGTACAAACTACCACCTTTATATTGCTTTTAAAAAAAAGTTGCTCAAGTGTGTTCTTCCTTGAAAACTCCACTGCATGGCTGCATTTATCTTGATGATGATTTTACATCATTGTAGGCTACCTGTGCAGGCAGTAAGCAATGATGGGGGCGCGGTGGCTCAGTAGGTAGAGGTGCAGGCTGCAAGCCGAGAGGTCCTCGGTTCGAATCCCACCTGCAGCAACCGCGTTGTGTCCTTGGACAAGACACTTCATCTCCATTGCTCGCGTGGGGGCACGATGACGCCGTGTGCTAAGATCTTTCAACGTCGATGGTACGCATGTCTTCAACCAATCTAACCCTGCCTGTGCTGCAGTACGGAGTTACGATGTTGGGGAGCTGGCAGCTGCTTGTCGTTGCTCGGTGGTTCTCTCTGGGTACTCCAGCTTCCTCCACCCATAAAACTGTCATGGTCATGCTTAGCCATTGTGCATAAATACGTGACCTTAAACATCAATAAATAAATAGTGAGCAATGATGTAGAAATGCTGTAAGTCATCTGTGACTGAGTACAAATATGGTGGTTATTATTGAAAAATTCATCTGAGGATTGAAGAGTTAAAGTGTTTGAAATTCAGACTTTTTTGGAAAAAAATATATTTACGTAAAAATATATTTCTAGGGCAAACCATGACTTTTATTCAAGGAAGTCGGATTTTCAAACACTTTCAAAGGCATGGAATTTCAATTTTAGAATTCATCTGAGGATTTAAGAGTTAAAGTGTTTGAAAATCAGACTTTTCGGGAAAAAATATATTTACGTAAAAATATAAATTTTAGAGTAAATTTCCTTTCTTATTATACCTACTGAAATTGTTTACTACAGGCTTGCACTACAGTGGAAGAACCTAACTCGGATAAAATACTCTCTATTTTAATCTTTCCCAAGATTTGGGAAAGAAAAGTGATGTAAAAACACCACGAAAAAATAAGCCAAAACTGGGTCGAGTGCCATCGGTGCACACCCAGTATGGGACGCTCTTCCATAGTACAAATCCACGACTACCGTAAAACAGTGTGCAATGCGTCAATTCGTCATTCTTTTGATTCCAAACAACACAGGAGTTATGTGATCAGCGGGGAGGAAGGATTCTTACCCGAATAAGAAGACGGGAGGGACTCCATGTAAACAATTTCGGTAGGTACAATAAGAAAGGAAATTTACTATAAAATTTATATTTCTTATCAACCTACCTCAATTGTTTACTACAGGCTGAATAGACAAAAGGATGGAGGGAATCACATAACCAACCCACACATAACTCAATAGCACTGGAACCGTGGACAGAGGAAGAGATCCCTAGGCCTATCAAACCATAGCATCACAAACACTAGAAAAGACAATGAAAGATGAGGCGTATGGTGAAGTGCGATGCACAGACAGAAAGGGCAGTAACAGCACAGAGCTGGAACTGACTCTGAAAAAAGCTGAAAGGCTGGGATAGACAACAGCCTGAGCCGAAGAAAGAGGGCCCCAAGGACCAAGGTCCTCTATCGGCTCCTGCAACTGTCGCAGACAAAAGGAGAATGTAGCATTTCTCCAGCAGGCTGCCAGTATAACATCCGTCATCCGACAACATGACAGAGGTATTAAAAGAGGAAGACAATGCACGCACCTTGTGGCAGAAAAAACAATTGGTAATCCAATCACCAGAAGCTAGACGAGCGGAAGCTGCACGAATAGCAAGACAAATCCATCGAGAAAAGGATGCAGGAGAGATCTGGCATGTGAGAAAACGCATAGTCATCCAGGATAAAGGCGCGAATGCCCCCCACCCCAAGCAGAGCAGCGCCCAAGAAAGAGAGCATCTTGGAGTAAACTGCAAAGTCCTAGGCTTTTTCAAGGAAAAGAGCTGAACAAGCTTGGAGAGGCAAGGATGAGTGTCGAAACAAGGCGGTACCACATATGAAAAAGGTCTCTGAAGCATGGACTTGTACCCATTGCTGGAGACCCCCAGAAGCAAACATAAATCAGAAACTCCGCAAGCGGTGTGATCGAAGGAGTGACAGAAGCAACAGAGTGATCGCACACCATCGACAGAAGAACCTTCCACTTAGCCACAGAGGCTAAACCAGTGGAGTGAGTGCCTCCTTGAAGAAGAAAAGCAACTCCACTGCGTGTCTCGAAAAACCACTACGGAGGAGACAGAACCCGATAAAAGACATGTGCCAAGGCACAATGAAGTCGGGTCAACTTGAAACCTCCTCAGGCGACTTTGGCAAAGAAAGTCGCGATGTAGAGAAAGACATGCCGGAACCGCCGCTAACAGAGAGTGGAGCAGATTGACCCACACCAACCGAGGAGACGGGTGTGATCGAAAGGATTCGACGACTTCAGGTTCATATCTGGGAGAGAACCTGAGGCAGAATTGGAACCGTCAGGAAGGCATAGCCGACTAGACCGTCCCAACGGAGGGCCAGAGTGCCCACGGCAAAAGCCAGAGCATCTGGACACGGGGACACGAAAGTGTCCACCTGATGGTTCCAACGAGCCGCAAAGAGAATCGATGGAACCCGCCATGTGGAGCATCCACTCGGTGGAAAAGAACCTGCCCCATCGGGACAGGGATTCGGCTAGGACGAACAGATGACCGGAAATGTGACGAACAACGATACCGGCGTTGACATCCTGAGCGAGCAGGAGAAGATCCCGAGCCAATTCGTACCGCATGCCGCCCTGGTCCCGAGCAAGCACTTTCGAATAGTCGAACAACAGAAGGACATGACGAATAGACAGGTGAGAGATCCACTGCCAGAACTCAGAAGTGCAAGAAGCTCTGCTGGCTGATGTGTAGAGAAGCCCGATCCTGGCCCCACATCCCGTGAAGGGAAAGACCTAGAGGATCCAACGTTGCACCCCATCCGAGATCGCCGACATCTGCCGTCAGAACGTGATCGGACGTGGGTAAGTCCAACAGGACACCCTGCGTGATCCACTGAACATTCGTCCAGTGGAGAAGGTGAGGATAAGAGAATCTGGTAACTGAAGCACCAGATCCAGAAAATCGACATTCGGCCTCCAACGACTGAGCAGAAAGTGTTGGAGAGGTCTGATGACACGCAGCCGACCTAGAGGAATGAGATCCGTCACCGAACCGCAGAGACCGATCAGCCGGAGAATACTCCGTGCCATCGCGGATGTGGACTGGGACAGAGTCAGAGCAAAAGCTGAGAGAACCATGGCCTTGGCCTGGGGAACTGCCACCAAATTGAATTGGGTGTGGAAAGCCATCCCCAGATGACAAAACAACTGAGAAGGGACCAGTTCCGACCTCTCCTCGTTGACTCTGAATCCAAGCGACGATCCGACTCCAGTAAGGCAGCATTAGAATGCCTCTGGAGGATATCGACCAGATATGCCGAAGTAGTCACCCTGGACTGTGTGCGATGGAAAGCTATTACATGCGACATCAGTCAAGTGAAGGCCCAAGGAGCCAGGTTGAGGCCGATGAATCGGAACGTGACAGTAAGCGTCTCGCAGGTCGAAGCTGGAAGCGAAATCTCCCTGGTGAATTGAACGCGGACCGACCTGAAAGCCTCCATGCTGAACTTGGGAGCAATGATAGACTGGTTCAGGATACTCAGATCGATAACCGGTCGGAGTCGGCCGTCCTTCTTCGGCACCAAGAACAGGCGGGAATAGAACCCCACTTACTGAATGTTCTTGACGACCTCGATCACCCCCTTTGTCAGGAGATTGTCTATCTCCATGGAAAAAAGTTCCCGACGTAAAACGTCTGAAGGAACTGTGGTTGGAAGAGGCACCCTGGTCAGAGTGGGGTGCCATCGGAAGGATATTCGCAGCCCGGACCGGACAACATCTAACACCCAAGGATCGGATGTGATGATGGCCCAATGGTCTGCGAGCTCTGCTATCCTTCTTCCAACCTGGGACGAGTCGAGGTGAGGACTTTCATTTCGAGCCCCGACAAGGCCCGCGAGTGGAGAAACCACCTCCTCAACTGAATGAAGAATCCTGATACTTCCCTCTAGTCTGCCGACGCTTACCCTTACCCCTGGAGTAAGAAGTAGAATCGGTGGCAGAAGGATCAGCCTTTTGCTTCGCAGAGGAAGCAGAAGGGTACTTGTTAGGCTTGGAATGGCCCCTGCCTCCCCTAGAAGGCTGATCAAGCTGAAGAAACAGCAGCTGATCTTTGGAATGACGTAGGACGTCATCCAGGACTGTCGACACAGAACCATGGAAAAGTTGCGGACCTACCAAAGAAGCAGATCGAAGAGTAGTGTGCTGCTCCTCAGGAAGGGATCGGCCTGTGTCCAGCACAGAGTCCCTCCAAACTAATTCCAGGTTACAGGCATGCATGTGAGTAAGATGCATGAGCGCCTTGGACAGCACACACAAAGGAGCCTGTACCTCGTCAAACTTATCTGGAGGCAGATAAGCAGCTAAAGCTGAGACGACGTGATCTGAGAGAGAAAGCATACCAAGCATCTCTCTCGATAAGCCCAACATGGACTCCAGAGTCGTCATCAGAATGACAGCAGACTTGAGCTTGGAAAGCCCGAGGGAATTGGAGTCCTGATCTAAAACCGTCAAAGTCTGGCAGACTGACGGATTGGCGAAATCGTAGTAACGATAACGCACTGGAGGCAAAAAGGTGTCAACCGTGGTGAAGAACGGATCCTTCATAGCCTTGGAACTCAGCTTAGAGTCCAAGGCTGAAAATGCTTCAACCAACTGTACTGACTGGCATGGTCGAAGATGCCCAGAAGCAGGTTGCTCCATAGGCTGTTGGTGCGCGACCGATGATCGCGGCCTGGCTGACACTGTCGGCTGGTTTGATAGTTTGAGATCCGGAAGGAACCCAAACACAAAATCAAGAGCTGCCCTCAAGTCCGAAGACTGCTGGCTCTCGACATCAAGCATTTCTGACTCTTCCCCTGAGTCAGAAGACACATAGCCCATCGTAGGCAAACCAGCCGACGCCTCCCATGGTGTCAGAATACCAGGGGTATCAGAAAGCGTCCTGTTTCCAATCCCGGGAGGCGGCGCCATAGGGGGCGCCTGGAAACCACTCGCTGCCTCGCTGCAAGCAACTGGAAGGCTCTTTGACAGAACCTGAGTGAGTAAGGAGAGGGCCTCCCTAAGCTCACCGCCCGTACTGGTCGGTTCGACAGGGGAACGAACCGGCAAAGTGGCTTCACCTCTGACCCCCTTAAGCAGCGAAGGGTCACGATCCTCCAAAACACCCGACGTGGGACGACGAGCGGCAGCCGAAACATCTGAAGGCAGACATGTATAGAGGTACGACACACCCCGAGGATCAACATAGCAGGAACTCATGAGAGTCACCGCGGACCTCTGCGTGGCAGAAGGTCCAGGCTGCACAAAAGACGTTGGTCCCCCAAAACTGGTCGTGTGGCTAGAATAAGTGGACGGAAACGCCACAGAGTTCATAGTGTCCCCACTAAGAACATCCAAATCCAATAACACAAGTGTGGTGCTCGACGGCGCAGAGACCACAGTAGAGGGTCCGGCCGGCAGCCACTTCCAACTTCGCCGAGTTGAAGTCAGGGATGGCTGAGGCCGATACCCCACGTCTACACTTCCAGACACCGCAGCAGACCACTGCAGGTATAAAACTACTGTGCTCAACGACTTAGAGGACACAGTAGGGGGTTCAGTCGGCAGGTCCTTCCGACTTCGCCGAGTTGAAGTCGGGGAAGGCTGAGGCCGATACCCCACAACCACACTACAGACATCCCTGCAGACCCTTGCAGGGATAAGCCGAGGCCGGCTAAAACGATGCCCAATGACGTTGTAGACGGAACAGCAGTAGCAGCAGATACGACGGGAGATGTTGGAACTGGCAGAAAAGTGGAGAGAGCCACCAAGCTCGACCTCCAAAGGAGGAGTCACAACCCTAGTGACAGCCTCAGATGTCGACTGGAGAGGGCGCATAGTCCCGGAACCAGGCATCTCTTCACCAGAAATCCAACAGCTCCCGCAGTATCCACCACGGTAAGAAAAACTGCACATTCCCCACAGAAGGGGAATAACTCTCACAAGACATGGTCGAGTCGGGAAGCCCCAAAATGACAGTGTTCCCCACCCCCCGCTGGTGCGGGAGGAGCTGCACATCCCCCATGGAGGGGGAGCAATTCTCCCCAAATGACAGTGTTCCCCACCCCCTGCAGGAGTGGGAGGAGCTGCACATCCCCCACAGAGGTTGAGTTGGGGGCCCCAAAACGACAGTGTTTCCCCCCCCCCACCCTCACCCCCACTGTGGGGGCGGGAGGAGCTGCACATCCCCCACGGAGGGGGGTAAACTCACACCAGACGTGGTCGAGTCGGGAGGCTCCCAAAACGACAGCATTCCACACCACCCGCGGGTGCGGACGAAACAGCCACGAGAATGCACCAAGGCAAGGGCAAAAGGAATTGCCCTAAAGAACCGAACTGGAAATAACAGAGGTGAGAGCAGTAGAAGAAAAAAGGTGAACTCAACAGAAACAGAAAGTAGAAGAACACCCTCAACTACGAGAGAAGGTGGCAGAAAAAAAAACAGTGGGTACACGACAGAACCCAGATGGTCAACAGAAACCGAAAAAACAGAAATTCAGCCCTCAACAGAGTGAAGAAATCCTGTCCAGACAGTCCCTGATTGACACCTAGCTCCAAAATCAATTCATCAACCGAAAAATTCATTGTCGAATCGTGTGATGTCGAAAACAAAACATTCGCGAAAACGGAATAGTAAATAATATACAATGAGAATGTGGTTGAAAATATAAACGAGAATATATAAAACACAGTCCTGTTATTATACGATCTTCAGATCCATAATTCCAGTCACAGGAAAACCATTATCGACAAGTTAAAATATCACTGTTACTGAGCAAGATGGCACACATCCACCACGTGTGCGGATAATCAAAAGAATGACGAATTGACGCATTGCGCACTGTTTTACTTATGGTAGTCGTGGATTTGAATCATGGAAGAGCATCCCATACTGGGTGTGCACTGATGGCGCTCGACCCAGTTTTGGCTTATTTTTTCGTGGTGTTTTTACACCACTTTTCTTTCCCAAATCTTGGGAAAGACTAAAATAGAGAGCATTTTATCCGAGTTAGGTTCTTCCACTGTGGTGCAAGCCTGTAGTAAACAATTGAGGTAGGTTGATAAGAAATATATTTCACAGGCAAACCATGACTTTTTTTCAAGGAAGTCTGATTTTCAAACACTTTCAAAGGCATGGAATTTCAATTTTAGAATCATAGTACTTAGTATAATTGATTGGCTAAATTGAATTTAACTAATTCAATCTTTTCATTGACTAAATTGGTTATTTATTTATTTTTTTTTATTTAGCCAGGGTCACCTTGTGTTGGAGAGTTTTATGTATGGAGGAAGCTGGAGTACCCGGAGACTCCTCAAAGTACCAACTCTTCACAAGCAGGGTTAGCATTGGTTGAAGGCAACTGCTCCTTCTATGTGAAGTACGTCTTAGTACACAGCACCATGTGGGCAATCAGGATTAAGTGCCTTGCCAAAGGACACAATGCAGTTGTTCCTGGCAGGGATTGAACCATGGACCTTTCGGTTTGGGGTCCACTGAGCCACTACCCTCCACAATGATTGAATTGTTTAAATTCCAAGTTGTATTATACAGAAAATTTACAACAGCTTAATTTTTGATATTCGACATCTGAAGGTTAACCCTTCAGCAGTGGTGTACTTACAATGGGGACTGGGAGGACCCCCCCCCCCCTCCCCCCCCCCCCCCCCCCCCCAACCACACACACACACTTCCAGAGAAACATCAACATTTCATACATTCTACATTCATGCCTGAAATTCGTAAAACTGGTTCACAGTTTCAGGTACTCTCACCCTGATATTGCTTGGGTCAGTTAGCTACAGTTTTATCTTCACTTTCTGGGTACAGAAGTGTTCAAAAAGTACACAGGGTGTTCCAATTGTCATGACAAGTCAATTTTTTTCTGTGGCGAACACCCTGAACCCTTATCTATGGGGGATATGCACTCTTAATGAAGTGAAATAAAGTTGCTGGAAAAAATATTTCATCTTCCCCATTTGATTTAGCCTGGCTACACCCCTACCATAACAGTTCTAACAACTTAACAGTTCTTGTTAATGTATTCCAAACCATCAATTATTTATATATTTATTGGTAGTTAAGGTCATGTTCAGTATCTTCATTATCGACTACACCAATGGGATGAAGTCAAGTTTAGCCAAACGTTTATATACCTTTGCTACCCACTTAGAAGATCTCTTACTCCATACGTTGGTTCTGTGTTGTATTTTACCAGTAAGCAGAACTTGTTTACTATAGTAAACAAGCACTTCTCCACTGCCTGTAGTTCCCATGGGAGGCAAACCAATAATACCTGCACCACATACTGATCTTTTGGAAACTCCCTCCAAAGAATAGTGTCAGATGCAGGTATTATTTCATTAAGAAACTAGAGGTGCACATCGGAGATGCAGGCATTGAGTTGTTGCTACTTTCTTCATGCTCTCTCTATGGATTGCACTGAGCTCAAAATTCCTAAAAATTGAAGCTAACAAGCTCAAAATCATAAATTGGACTAATTAAGGCCCATAACTCTGTAATGAGAAAGCAGACCAGGCCAGTTTCCGAACTCATCTGTGACATTATTGTGAAAGACCTGTATGCCAAATATTAGTCAAATCGAAGAATGTTTGTTAAAGTTATTGTGCTAACGAGCTCAAAATTTGTAAAAACTGATGAATTAAGGCCCATAACTCTGTAACAATGAAAGTGTCAATGACACTGTAGCTTAACCCTTTACCTAACATGGAAAGCAGACACTTGCAAAAAAAATTCTTGAAAAACTATTTTTTTTCATTTTTTGTCTCAAAAACATAGGTTATGACCTCTCGTTGGAACGAGCTCGATGAGCTCGTTCCAACGAGGGGTCATAACCTATGTTTTTGAGACAAAAAATGAAAATATAATGAAAATTAATTGGCGATTTTTGAGAATAGCGCTGGCCGGTTTCGCCGTTACGTTGGGTAAAGGGTTAACTTGTCTGTGTTTTGTGTTTGATGAAAAGGATAATGTTGAATGTTTATGAAAGGATTATGAAATAAGACAAGAATTGTGATAATTGGGAATATGTTAATTTCTGTTCCCTGTATGCTAAGTTTTCAATAAAAATAATACGAGATGTAGACTTTACTAAAGAATTGAGGGGTGTATTAATGTAGCCCTCACAGTTAATGTATGTGACCCTCACAGTTAATGTTTGTCGACGAAAGTTACCAAGTCACAGTGAAATTATTCCAAAACGAGTCATCCTATGAAGTTACAATGAAATCCCTTTATAAATACGGCCTGTTATTTATTTATTTATTTATTTATTTATTTATTTATTTATTTATTTATTTATTGGTGTTTAAGGTCACATACTTATGCACAATGGCTAATCATCACCGTGACAGTTTTACGGGTGGAGGAAACCGGAGTACCCGGAGCGAACCACCGAGCATCGACGAGCAACTGCCAGCTCCTCAACATTCTAACTCTGTTCAAGCTCCACTCAAGCAGGGTTACAGTGGTTGAAGACATGTGCACCATCGACGTGCAGTATGTCTTAGTACACGGCGTCATCGTGCCCCCATGTAGGCAACCGGAATAAAGTGCCTTGCCCAAGGACACAACGCAGGTCATCCCGGACGGGGATCGAACTCGGGACCTCTAGCATAGAAGTCAAACAGTCTACCACTGAGCCACCGCACCCCCAATATGGCCTGTAGACTGTGCTAAAGGTTTTCAAGCTTCGGACCTGTGTAGCCATCACAGATGACTGATGACAACCAAAAGGGGACGTCCTCATCTCGACATTATACTGAGTCATCCTACCAATTACAATCCCTTCATGACTATGACCTGTAGTCTGTACTAAAGGTTTTCAGGTTCTGGGCTCTGGCAGCCATCATGGTTGAATGATTGCGACCAAAGGGGGATGTACTCATCTGGGCATTATCTGGAATGATCCCACCAAGTTACAATGAAATCCCTTCATGAATATGACCTGTAGACTGTGCTAAAGGTTTTTGGGCTTCAGGCCCCTATAGCACAGTTGACCAAACACGACCAAAAGGGGACGTTATCATCTAGACATTATATGGAGTCAACCCAACCTACCAGGTTACAATGAAATCCCTCCATAAATACGACCTATAGACTATTCTGAAGGTTTTCAGGTTTTGGGCTTGGGCAGCCATCACAGCTGAATGATCGCGACCAAAAGGGGACCTTTCTCATCTAGACATTATTTGGAGTCATCCTACTATGTTACAATGAAATCCCTTCATAAATATGACCTGTAGACAGTGCTAAAGGCTTTCAGGCTTTGGGCCCCTGAAGCCGTCACAGTTGACCAATCGCGACCAAAAGGGGACGTTCTCATCTAGACATTATAAGAAGTCAACCTACCAAGCTACAATGGAATCCCTCTATAAATACAACCTGCAGACTGTGCTAAATGTTTTCGGGTTTTGGGCTCGGGCAGCCATCACAGTTGACAGATTGTGACCAAAAGGGGACGTTCTCATGACCCCAAACCTGCATATGAAATTTTGTGATGGTCGGACAAGAACTACGAGGTGTAGCCTGTGCTAAAGGAAAATGTGAACAGACTTCCACATGCGTGATGGCAACAATAGCTTGTCTTGACTTTGTCAAGTTAAGCTAAAAAATCAGGCCGCCCCAGTTTTCGAACTCGCTTGAGATATTATTGCAAAAGACCTGTATGGCAATTATTAGTCAAATTGAAGAACGTTTGTTCAAATTATTGTGCAAACAAACTCAAAATTCGTAAAAATTTATGAATTAAGGCCCATAATTCTGTAATGAAAAATCAGGCCATGCCAGTTTTCCAACTCGCTTGAGATATTATTGCAAAAAACATGTATGGTAAATATTAGTAAAATCAGAGAATGTTTGTTCAAGATATTGCTCTAACACTGCAAGGATGCCCTGGACCCTACCCAACTGGATGCACACCAACCACTGCCAAATCATATGTTTTGGTTGTTAACACAACCCAACCAAAAATACAACAACAGAAACATGACAGCTATTAAGCACCCATGTTCACCAAATTGAGTCAAGCATTTACTTAACTGGTAGAGTACTGAAGCCCTTTTTATGGCTTTATTCTAAAGTGCATATACCTTAACTGTTCAGCTTCATATTATACACAGTATGTGGAGAATGTATTATCACTAAATCACCCACAGAGTGAAGATTCCACCCAAGCAAAAATTGCTCATTTGTTGTAAAGCATAACAAGCATAAGCAAAGTTCCAGCCAATGGACCTCTGGGTTTGTTAAACCCAGAACTCCATTGGCTGAAACACTGCTTATATTTTTTGACAATATGTACAGAATTTGAAAGTGATACTTTTGGTGATAACTCCACTCCACAAGTGATTTAGTTACAATCCACTCTCCACCTACTGTAGATGTGCTTCAAATAATCTCCAAAGTAGATTTATATCGTCTGTATGGATTTGATTTGCCTAGTCTTACATACAATTTATGGGAGAGTGCCTAAATGACCCTTGTTGGAAGTTTTTCCTATATTTCATTAATACCTACAGCCCTCGTGAAACACTTTTAAGTTCCAATTCTAGTCCACTGATTCCCATTCTCCATACTCCACCCTTGTTGTGTCCTGTCTTAAGGTCACATGGTTGGGTTTGGTAACAGCACCTCACAGTAGAGTTTGTTGGGGTTAATTGTTCTTTACAAGGACTTTATTTGTAATATATGTCTACCAGTGGATGAAGAAGACAGCAGATTTGAAGTACACAAGTAATCACTCACTAAGGACAAGTGACCAACCATTACTTGTCATCACTCAGTGGCTCTTTCTGGGTGGGTACTCCCGACAACCTTCACATGTAACACTGTCCAACACAATGTGAACCTGGCAATTGAAAGTGTTGTTAACCCTTTACCTAACACAGAAGGCAGACAACACAAATAAAATTCTTGAATAACTAACTTTTTTTATTTTTTGCATCAAAAACATAGATTATGACCTCTCAATTGACCGTGCGAATTGAATGGCAATTTCTGTGTATATCACTGGCTGGTTTTTGCCGTTATGTTGGGTAAAGGGTTAACCCTCCACACACTGCTGGCAAGTTATCAAAATTTTGAGTGGCAAAGTTTTTTCATAGTGCTATTAGGAATGTAACCGATTTAAATCTTGTTTGACAGAGCTCTGTGCAAATGGATGGTTAAATTCCATGTTGCATTGTGGGGAAAATTCTCAGATAATTTTTTTTTTCAAATCAGTTTTGGAGGGAGGGTTTTGTTTCTGTCGCTCGGTGCAGCTGCTGTCCAATTTCTGAGGCTATTTGATGGCGGTTACGTAATGCTGTAGTTCGGATGAAACGATCCTGGTTAGCAGTTGTTGGCCTTGGACAACCTGACCGACATCTGTGATCAACATTGCCCGTCTGACGGTAGCGTGACCTCAACCTACTAATCATCGATTGAGTAACGTTGAGAATTTGAGCCACTGCAGTCTGTCTGTTGCCAGTTTCCAACATGCCAACGTCACGTAAATTTTGACCAGAAACTATTGATGAACGAGTTTATACCAAGAAAAGAACGATGAGTCCTCTGAAAAAGCCTGTCCAGTACAAATGAAAATTTCAAAACGTACCCCACAGATATTAACGTGGCGCTCGTGCAGAAAACCTGCACAAAGTTTTCGTGGGCCGGTGACATTCATGATTCACACTAAACTTGGTAACATATTGATGTGTCCAATCATGCGTATCCAATCATTTTCCGAAAATATCAACATCAGTTTGGATATCCCCTACTTTTTTTGAATAGTATAATATGGTAAAGAAGACAATGTAAGGCAATAAAAACATCCAATGAGAGGGGTTCAATTTCATTGAGGGATTACCTGAGATTCAAGACATTTTTTTAAAAATTTTGTTTACCTTATTTCAAATATTCTGAAAGGTACCAAACTATTCAAATGGAGAAAATATGCAACAATATTACCATCATAGAAAGGAATAAATGGAAGAAAAAAATATTTCATTTCAAATATTCTGAAGGGCACGAAGAAGTACCACCATACAGTTCACTTGGAGAATTCTTTGATATTGTGTATTTGGAACACTTGCATTTTGCATTAATTATTTCCAGTTAAATAACATGAAAAATGATTATTTGCAATCAGATAATGATAAACTTGTCAATAACATGAAAGAGTCAATGGTCATTAATCAAAAAAAAGGCTACCTTCAAAGAACCCTGTGAAAGTGTGCATTATGCATCACCTAGAGCTGTTGGTATGATTGATAGAGTAAAGCCAAAAAAAACACAATGCTAACTCCATCAGTATCAGACCTTGATATTAACTCTTTACCAAATTTAATTTCCATAACAAGCCAGTGTTATTCACCAAAATTATCATTAAAATTTTATTACTGGTATATTTTAAATATTTGCCTCAAAATATAGCTTAAAACCTATCACTGAAATGAGTTCAAAGAGCTCACTCCAATGAAGGGTCATAAGTTATGTTTTGTTGTCAAATTAAAATTTTCAGTTATTCAAGAATTTTTCTTGAAAGGTAGAACTATTTGAGTTAGATAAAGGGTTAACCCACTTTCTTTTTATGAAGTGCTTCTAGTTCCTGGTATTATAATTTTAGTATGCCAATATCAGACAAGTGTGAGAGCATGTGAAGCTGTGACCATCGCAAATGACTAACCATCTGACTACTGATGAGTACAGTGGAACCCTATTCATTGAGTGGCCACTTTGCCAATGAAAATTATTCAATTAGCAGGAGTTTTCAATTAACAGGGATTGTGTCACTTTCCTATATTCTAGAGATAAACATAGCATTTATTCTATTACATCTTGTTTGACAGAGCTCCATCAGCTCTGTCAAACAAGATATAATAGATTAAAATCCTGTATTGGAAGTACTGAGGCCAAATTGGTCTATAAGCAAAGGAAAACTAGGGAGAGTCAGGGCAGTTTCTCGAAAGGTTACAAGATTTTTTATTCAATTAACAGGATACCCTATATTCAATCTTTAACAGGTCACATTTGAACTGGAGGTATGGTAAATGGTTTTGTGTTTGGAAATTATATTCCATTAACAGGGTTATTCAGTTAAGAGATATCCAATTAAGTGGGCACCACTGTACTTCTTGAATTGGTGGCCTTATTATCATGACATGATATTTTGACATATGTTTGTTTATTGGGGATTGTTGACCCTTTCAACAGCCAGTGTCATATTGTGTCTGATAGTTTTATGGAGGACCAAGGCAGAGTTACCTGGAGAAAACAGAGAAAAGGCGAATAACTGTCAAGACCAACTTACTAACCTGGCACAGTCAGAGTTAGCATTGGTTGAAGGGAAATGTACTGTCATTGTGACCTATACCTTAATGCCACAATGATCCTACCTAGGCAATCGGGATGAAGTGTTTTGCCCAGGGACAAAATGTGGATCACATGGGTCAGGGTAAACCATCTACCTTTCAATCTCAAATCCAAAGCACTAACTAATGAGCCACCATGCTCTCTGAAATATAACACAAAATCACATCAAGAGCCACGCAAAGTGTGGCATAATATTATGCTCCTGATGGCGTCATAATGCCATGGAGGCCATATTTAATTGGCTAGCTGGACCAACATAAAAAGGAAGCATTGTCTAGTCATCCAAAAGTAACCCCTAAAATTATGATTTGATCAAATAAGAAGTTTTCAAATCCAAACATCCTGTGAATGCAATACAGAGGTTGAGAAAAATTTTGTAAAGTCAAAACAGTGAAAAAGTGCCATAAGTCTGGGAAAAATTATGGGTAAAACCTGTTCCTTGTACATATCTGTTCATATGCGGATCTATCTGATACCAAAGGAGATCCAAATCAAACCAACGGCTTTGAAATTACAATCCAAAATGTTTGTACGGACAGACAGAGGTCTCCAATAGATACCCCCGAATCTTCCTTCGGAGGTCGGAGGCATAATAACTGAATCTGATCATGAGCAGACATGATCATTTAGTAATTTTCCTGTAGTCAAATGAAAAATGAGCATTTATTCTATTTTATATTGTTTGACAGAGCTCATGGAGCTCTGTCAAACAAGATATAATAGATTAAATGCCTGTATTGGATGTACTGAGGCTAAATAGGTCTATAAACATAGGGAATTAAGTGACTGTCAGAATAAATCTTTGATAGCTAGATCACAATTTTTTTTATTCAATCATCAGGAGTTTACTATATAACCCATATGCAATTAACAAGTCAAATTAGTACTATAGGTATGGTAAGTGGTTTGGTGTATGAAAGTGATTTTCTATTAACTGTTTATTTGGCTAAGAGATATCCAATAGAGAGGTTTCACTGTACATATTTTCAGCAGAATTAGCGATTAGTGAAAAGGTTAATTCGTACAGAAAAGTAGGACAGAAAATTCTTATAATATGCATCAATTCATTACGATAACTGACAAAAAAAATGTACAATGAATATCTTCCAAGATTCTCTTCACGTCCATACCGATGACAGTAATAGTTCTAAAGTTGTGGCAGTGCATTCCCTATTGATTCGCCATCACTGTTCTAAATTTGATTAGGTTTGCATTAACTGAATCACGTACATCAGTTGTACAGATTTTAAAAGGACTTTGCACCCAGTGGAAAGCAGCGAACATGAAATATACAAGAGGAAACACGTCATCTTGTTAACTTCATTTAGTACTACTCACAATGGCAAATATTGTTCATGACATCATGTTCATATTTGACCCAAAAAAGTAGCAGGATTACTGTGGTACTGGGAATGATAGAAACTGTTTGTTGACAGTCTCTTTGTAATAAAACAAGAAAGAATTGACCAGTTTTTCATAAGACAGAAAATAACCCTCTCACTTTAAACGTTTCTTTATGTGGTTTAAGGTAAAGTAACTATCAGCATCTATAACTTAATCTTGACTGCAACATAAGTTCAGTGGAACCCTATTAATTGAATAGCCCCTTCACCAAAGGAAAATATTCAATTAACTCTTTGTTTGCTGCTGGCAGATATTCCTACCCAGTACCAGGTTTCCATTGTTACTGAAATAAGTATAATTTGGACACATTTAATCATATTTTCCCTGTTAACTGATTGAAATTTTTCCCCCATCATTGGTTGTGTGACTTTTGGATTAATTTTTCATCAAAATATCTTGAAAATACTCAGCAGGTTAAGAGTTAATGGGGCTGTACAATTAACAAGAATAGGGTTATTTGACCTGCGTTGTGTCCTTGGGCAAGGCACTTTATCCCAGTTGCATACATGGGGGCACAATGACGCCGTGTACTAAGGCGTACTGCACATCGATGGTGCACATGTCTTCAACCGCTGTAACCCTACTTGAGAGAAGCTTGAATAGAGTTAGAATGTTGAGGAGCTGACAATTGCTCGCCGATGCTCAGTGGTTATCTCTGGGTACTCCGCCTTACTCCACCCGTAAAACTGTCACGGTCACGATTAGCCATTGTACATAAGTATGTGACCTTAAACACCAAAAAATAAATAAATAAATTGGCTTATTTTCCTCTCTACTGGTAATAAATTGAGCATTTTTTCTATCATATCTTGTTTGGCAGAGCTCATTGCTCTGGCAAACAAAATATAATAGATTAAATGCTGATATTAGATGTATTGAGGCAAAGAATGTCTATAAATGTGGGAAATTCAGTGGATATTCAGAGTAATTGTTCAACAGATTACAATTTGTTTTATTCAGTTAACAGGAGTTTACTCTATAACCTATATACAATTAACAGGTCGACTATGTACTGAAGGAGTGGTAAATGCTTTGGTGTTTGTATGTTGTATGGAACGAAAGGGGTGAAATTATTCAATTAAAAGATAAGATATATACAATTAAGTGAGTTCCAGTGTATACAGTCATGTTTAGCTGAATGTTTATAAGTAGAGTTGAAACGGTTAACCAATTAATCGATTAACCAATGATCAACATCTTGATCAATCAAAAAAGAAATTGATCGATTAACTGTTACTTTTGAACTACTCTATTTTCTGGGTTAACAAAGGAACAAACTTGCTCTAAAACAGGCAAACATTGTCACACTGATTCACATCAATTATATGAGACAGAGTAAAGCATGCAAGTTACATGATGACATACTTGTTCACTTGCATGATCAGTCTTCCCGGTATGCTCTTCTCAAGAAAAAATCAACACGCCAATACATTTGGATACAGCGACTCGGTGTGCTATAAGCAGTCAGCGAACAAGCCACTATTTTATTTTTTAAAAAAATATGTAAATCATAATATATAGATACACAGTAATATTCATGTTTGCGGTCATAATATCCTAACTGCAGATCATCACAGGTGGACCACGCCTCCCAGAAAAAAACAGAGGAAAAAAACTGCTTATTCTCGTTACAGAAAAAAACTCTGGAAATCTGTATCCGAACGAAAATGCATTAGCCCCCTCCGATCGTGGTGTCGGAACAGCACCCCAATATCTGAATAACCGCATCTGCTATTCATCTCTATACATATATATATATAGATATATGTGTATAAGCATATGTGAAGTAAGCGTCGTTCATATGGGAAATTTCCCGCACAAATACCGTAAATTCCTATAAAGTATTAATAGGGATAGCATACAATACAGCCCCCCCCCCCCCACCACCACCACCACCACCACCAACCCGGTAACCACAAACAGCACCGAATCGCTGTATCCAAACATTAAATCTCTGCAAATAAATATGCGAACGTCTTATTTGAAAAAAGAAAAGCGACTGCACTGCACGAAGAGTACGCTAGAACTGACCAACCGCTACACTTCACTTCACACCGCCAAGTGAACTCATGTCACACAATCATTAACCCTTGAAAACGCACCGTCAAGACAAGCATTTCTGTCTTCCTGTTGTGCCGACAGAAATTTCAAGTCTTCCCGGTATGCTCTTCTCAAGAAAAAATCAACACGCCAATACATTTGGATACAGCGACTCGGTGTGCTAGAAAATCAAAGCATGTGAAGGAACTGCAAATGCATACACATCTAATGTACTGCTTAACATTTTACAAGCCAAGTTTTCGAGTTAAAGCAAGTTTAGTGTCTAAAGAATCATCTATGTAACCATCTTTACTGAAGTCTCCTTTCCATCTACCGTGTCTTTTTAAACACCTTTCGTTAACTCCGGAATTGGCGGCTGCAGATGCACCTCCAGATCTCAATGAATGTATTCCAACATTGAAATGTGGAGCAACACTTTTCAATTTAGAAACAATGCATTCACGCGCTCTAGTATAACTTAATTTTTTATTTACCGAAACAAGCCCGCACTTCGTACCCGACCTGTACAATGGGCGAAATAAATAGCAATCCATTGTGGTGTTCATACCCGACATTTCCAAATATCGCTTGAGCATGCGATACGGACAGGCTTCCGTAAACCCTTTAGCAATTAAAACTTTGTTGCCGGACCTGTACTGGTCAGTTTTACTTTTTGCAATAAAGATGGATACATAATCATCAAAAAATTCTATTTCGTTACATTTGATAGCACTCAACTCGTCGAATCTGAGAAAACCAGAGAACCCCAAAAGAATCATGCATAAATCACGAATATCTAACAAAGTAGCATTGTCATTCAGTTTTCCACACAGTTCAATTAATATGTCAGCAGAAACAGCGTCTTTTTTAACTGTCCGAACAGTACGAACACGCTCAGCGGATTCATGTAAATTTTGCACAAACGAATGTTCAGTGGGATCCGGAAAACCATTTAAATTGTGAGCCCATTTAATTGCATACAAAGCGCTAGATATAACATTACTAGAGCAGTTAATGTTTAATAAATTCACCAGGTATACTGCAACACATATCGACTCAGCAGGCGAAGAGACGAATCCATTGGCTTCACAAAACCGCTGCCATCTCTAAAAACATCCATTATATTTTTTAACAGTATTTTCCGCTTTGGAACTTATCAAATAGCTACACATATCACTAGCAAGCGTGTCATCCTTCAGCCCTGCCGCCTCCAACTGACTTTTAACATTCAACTGCAAGTTTATGCCTGTTGAAAAAGAAAGAAAAAACGTATGAATGCATGGATTAAACACGCCATTGCATCAAGATATTCCTTACTATGGGATAGCCTAGCCTAAGACAATGCCCAGAAACATTCGTGGAAATACAAGCCCAGTTCATGCGTCATGCATGTCAAAACCTAACTTTCAGCACTACCATATCAAACTTCAACGGATTCTGAGCAAATAACCCTCATCCATTGCTAACTGGCAATACAACACCACTTCTGGGCAATGTAATGTCATCAGCAATAAACGAGCGAAAATGGCCATGCGTATACAAGAAAGGCCAATATGGCGCCGATTCCCATTTGGGAACAATTAAAGTAGCGTTCGCCTTCTCCTCCAATAGTTTATGTACCGCCAGCAAAATGAGCCTAGGCAGAGGCACGACCCAATTACATTCCCCCCTCCATGTCTGATCAAAAGCATTTACGCCCTCTACCCCAATGCATCAACATTTCGCATTGAACCTGAAACATTTTCTATTAATACCAGAAGCAAATCTGTCAACAGAATGTGGACCCCATTTTACATCCAGGTCCTCAAACACATGCGGAACGATAACCCAATCATCAGAATCAAAACACCGATTCAAAAAGTCGGCCTTCCTGTTACTTTTTCTTGGTATCCATTCGGGAATCATTTCTATCATATTCTCCACACATATCTCATGTAACTTTAAAGCAATATTTTGCAAACTGGGCTTGCTACTACCCGATTTGACAATAATGGGAACGTTTTGATCGTCGCTAAACAATTTAACCTTCTTACCTGAAAATGTTTTAGCATGCGCCTCAACAATATTCAAAACGGCCTTAGCCTCTCTCCATGTGGAGCTCATTCCAACTTCATCATCATTCCAAGCCCCAAATAATTCACAGCCTTCAGCCAAGGCGTCACCATGTTCAGTGAAATAACCTCCAAAACCCCCAGCCGAGGCATCGGTAAACAATTGTATCTCCGGGGCGAACGTATTTTGCCATATCCGACCTTCAGAATTCAACTCCTCAACGTTATTTTGCCAAAACAGTAATTCAGACAACGCCATCTGCGACAGAAGAACAGGCGAAGACCAGCTCGCTCTAGTACTGATACATTGGTATAAATACCTAGTTCGAAGACGAACCACATCACCTAACACCACAAACATTGAAATGATTTGCCCGGCAACAGCCGCAATCCATTTCACAGGAATCCATCGTTTGCGTCGCAAGCCTGTCTGCGACAACAAAGATGTTATTGCCAATTGCAACCGTCGCACTCTCTCATTCGTTACAAAAATCTTTCCTTCGTTCATCTTCCAAACATACCCCAACCAAACTTGCTCTTCACGTGGATCCCAACAACTTTTTTCTTCCGAAATTAAAAAACCGAGCTCTTCTAAAGAGCTGCGGGCAAATTCACTACAAATTTTGGCTTCCTGACAATTTTGAGCGGCACCCATCCCATCATCCAAAAACATAATAATCCTTTTGCCCTTTTTTCTCCAAAATTTTATTACTTCCCTTAACACTTTCGTGAATACATATCCCGCCGTTGACAACCCGAAAGGGAGCACGTTAAATAAATAATACTTAACTACCCCCCGTTCAGATGTCCAACTGAAACCGAGAAATTGTCTATGAGGCTCAAATATTTCGATATGGTGGTATGCCGACTCTAAATCAAAAACAAAAACAAAATCCCCTTTGTGAAATACCTGTGTTCCCACAGAAACGTCTTCATACTTAAACTTGAACTTAGCTAAATGGGGGTTAATTTCCCGACAATCCAAAACTAAGCGAGGCTTCCCATTTTTGTTAAATGCTACGCTAAGTGGGTTAACCAAAAGTGGAACATTTTGTGCCTCAGAAATACAGCCCCGCTTTAACAGTTTCGCAATTTCGTCCGAAACAAAAGTACCGTTATCTCGTGCTGAACGATTATTTCTTACAACTTTCTTTTGGGGAATGCTAGTTAACGGTAATTTATACCCTTCTTCAATGATGTCCGTAACGAATTTACATGCACCAATATCTTTCCATTTGCCAATGGCCGATTTTAACCCACCAACTGGTGATCGCTTACGTTCGTTGCTCACAGAGAAAACTGACTGAGACAATTCAAGCTGACCCTTGCCACACAAAGCATCATTACAAAATAATGTACTTATCTTTTCAGACGTTCTCCTAGGGCACTCATTTTTCCAATGTCCGGCTAGTCCACAAAGGAAACACAGGCCTGGCTTTTTTATTTCATCTAGAGTGACGGGCTCTTTTGGCGTTCTGCTGTATGGGTGAAATCTTGTCTGTGTTCGGAATTTTTCTCTTCTTTTTCTTTTCTCCTGTGACGTTTTTCTGGTCGCTCGTTGTTCAGCACGATACATCTTTTTCTCATCTTCAGAATCCTCAGCTAACGGATTAGCTTCGTACTCACGAACCACGGCCCATCCCAATTCGGATGAATCGGCATGCCTGATGATTTTTTGCCTGTGATTTAGTAATTCAATACCTTCTTTAATGTCTGTCTTTGCATCACCAATTCCTTCTGTCGAACTAAGCTTAGAATCCGCTTCTCCCAACTTATGCAACACTTTTGTATTAAATTTAAATTGGTCCTCGCAACTCTTCTTTTTAAAAATGTAATTGTCCTGACTGGAAACCACTGAATGAATTTTCGTTAACTGACTCTCCGAACGCATTTGGCTTTCTTGAATTTTCTCCTCAAATTTTTCTAATTTACTTGAAATCAAATTATTAAGCCCATCCAGCAGCTTATTTTGAGACTGAGAAATAGCTTCAGATATTTTGGAATCTTTGATAGAGATAGAAGCGTCGTCCATCATGGAAATTTAACGGTGACAAAAGAAAAGCGACTGCACTGCACGAAGAGTACGCTAGAACTGACCAACCGCTACACTTCACTTCACACCGCCAAGTGAACTCATGTCACACAATCATTAACCCTTGAAAACGCACCGTCAAGACAAGCATTTCTGTCTTCACATTGTGTCGACAGAAATTTCAATTATTCTGTGTCAGTAGCTGGAACTGGTCATTCTCAAGTTAACCTTTACCCAATGTGGATAGCAGACGACATTTGCAAAATAGATTCTTGAATTACGAAAAAATTTAAATTTTTGTCTCAAAAACATAGCTTATGATCCCTCATTGGAACGAGCTCTTTGAGCTCGTTCCAATGAGGGATCATAAGCTATGTTTTTGAGACAAAAATTGAAAACATAATAAAATCTGAATGGAGATTTTTGTATGCAGATCTGGCCGATTTTGTCCTTTACATTGGCTAAAGGGTTAATGCTATAAATCATCAACGGTACGGCAATTATTCAGCGATCTATAAGGGCAAGTGATTAATCGGTTAACCAAGGTTTATCCATGTGATTAATCGATCAAGAAAACCCTTTAACTGTTTCAGCTCTATTTATAAGTATACTGCACGCTTTAGAGGACTCCCAACCATACCATTGGTTAACAATTTATCTGTTTGTTTTTTTTACTGAAGCTTAACAACACTTAACAAGAGCAATGAAAAATGTCGGCCAATGCCCTTGCTCAGTATGCAAGTTCAAAGTAGCCTTGAAGGTATTGTGGAACAGAAAAAATTTCTAAGTGGAAAGAGTGAAAACAGAAAAAATTTCCAAGTCAAAAAAGGGACATAACTTTGGAAAAAATTATTGGATGGAACCTGTTCCTTGTGCATATCTGTTCCCCCATGCAGGTCTATCACCATACCAAAGGAGATCCAAATCCGAGAGTTGGCTTTGAAATTACAATGCAAAATGTTTGTACGGACAGACGGATGGACAGACAGACCAGCAGATGGACAGATGGATGGATGGATGGACAGGCAGATGGATGGACAGATGGATGGATGGACAGATGGAGGGATTCACTAGATACCCCAAATCCTCCTTCGGAGATTGGGGGCATAACAAGCAGGGTACAGAGAGAACCACCAAGCAAATGTCAGACTCCGTAACTTAGTAACTCTGCACAAGCAGAGTTAGCTGCAGTTACAGGCAAGTGTACCATTTCAACACTTTTCTGTAGTGCCCTGATAGTGGCTTCTAGCTTTCAACTAGTTAATGTTTGTCACTTTAGAGAATTCATACCACAGAGGCTTTGCAGGTACAGTGAAACCCACTTATTTGAATACTTTTTAACAGAATATGCTTGTGAACTGAAGATAGCTTCCAAGCACCAAACCATTTGATGTACCCTTCAGTACAATTCTGACCTGTTAATTGCATATAGGTAAGAGTAAACTCCTGTTACTAGAATAAAAAATCTTGTGATGTATCAGAGAATTACTCTGAGATCCTCTGTACATCCTCTTCACCCTCAGTACATCCGATATAAGCATTCAACTCCTTGCATGCTGATATTCTGGCCCAGGACAGAATTCCTTTTGCTACTGAAACAATTATAATTTGGGCACATTTAATCAAATTTTCAATCTGTAAACTGAATGGATTTTTCACTAATGATTTTTGAATGAAATTTAGATGAACATTTTCATTAAATCTAGTCATGGCTGCTTCAGAGCAGCAGTGACTAGATCTGATGAAAAATATCTTGAAAATACACAGCAGTTTGAGAGTTAATCTAAACATGATATAATGGAACAAAAGCTCAGTTTATTACTAGAATATCGGAAAATAACCAAATTTCTTGTTAAATGAATACACCTGTTATTCAAATATTTTCCTTTGCAATTATGAGGATCCATTGTACTACTATGCAAGTCAAGAAGACCTTTTCTATTCCAGTAAACCAGCACTGCACTATTTCAAGTCATTCTCTTGGGACTTTCATTTGCATAATAAACAGCAAACAGTTGAATAGTGAAAAGTAAATTAATTTTGGATCAGTTTCAGGACTGATAAGGTTAATTTTAGGTATAGCTCTCAATACATTGGTGATTTATCACTGAGATTACACTTTTTATACTGTGCCTAGAAGCTAAAGGAAATTGTTGGATTTTCTTATCAACAGATATTTGTTTCTTTTATGCTGTTTGGCAGACAATGGTGATTTGATTACAAGCATAAGGCCAATAAATTAGCTAATGATGATTGAGAGAATCTGTTCTTTGCTTTTGCAGATTAAGTGATATTCTTTTGCTTCTCCTAGGCAAATATCCTCTCTATTCCTACCTTCAGAATGTGCTGCTGGATTTTATGAGTGTTGATGAACAATAAAAACAGAGAAACAGTTTACCCTTGCCCTACTGAGTACCGATAAAATGTTTAAATTCAAGTGTTCTTATGCTAAAGTTGATCTGATTAAACTGTTGGATTTCATGTGATGTCTGGAGTATCTTCGATTAACCCTTTACCCAATGAACACATCAAAATTTCATTTTTTCTGCAAAATTAAAAATCACAAACGGAATTCCCCTAGGAATCAAAATTCCTTTCGTCAGAATTGTCAAAACCTTCAGCTTAATTCCTACACTTGATGTGATTAGTTAATTTAACCCTTTACCTAATGAATCCCTTCCCCCCCCCCCCCCCCCCCCCCCCCCCCCCCCCCCCCCACATAAATTGCAAATTGAGCAGTTGAAAAAAATTAATTTTTTAAAATGTTTCAACAAAACCATATCATGTGATCCCTCACTCGAACGAGCTCCATGTGCTCATTCCAATGAGGTTTTGATATTCACTGCATTGGGTAAAGGGTTAAACGAAACAATCAATTAGATTTACAGGGGCAATATTTGACTTAATATCACTGAATTATATTTATTTCAGTGGTAAGAGAGATCCTGCTCCCAGCAGGAATATCCATCGGCTGCATGTAAGGAGTTACAGTTGTTTTGTAGCAAAAACAATGGAGCTACAATATGTATGTAATAATAATATTAGTTATCCTTGTGTTTTCCAGGATTATGGGAATTTACACCAGTTTGGGAATTCATACACCCTGAGGCGAAGCCGAATGAGTTCTTAGACTGGTGTAAACTCCCATACCCTTGGAAAACACATGGATAACAGATTTATTTCCAAGAATTTTAGTGTACTTAATACTTTAACCTAAATTGTGGGCTAAAAAGTGACAGAAAATTTGTTCTTTGTAAGTTTCTTAATAAAACCAGACAAATATGGATGTCATTGAAACTGGCTCAATGAGCCAGTTCCAATGAGCCAGTTTCAATGACATCCGTATCTGTAATATTTTATTACATATAAATATTAAATTTCCAGTATTTTTATTTTTGTTCTAACATAACTGAGCAGAAGGTATGAATTAATAATTAATGAAAGTGTCAATGACACTGTAGCTCAACTTGTCAAGACATGTACATGTATAGTATGTGACACAGCAATGACAAACATCTAGGTAATGACCTGATAACAAAGGTACATATAAAGTATTGTAACGGTCTGTACATAAATACTGACCGTAGCCTGTAACAAATGTATAGGTAAAGTATTGTAAAGGTGGGTGACAGTCAGATGCCAAACTAGAAAAGAAATCTTTGAGTCCCAGAGTGGGTCTGACTGAACCCCAAAATATTTGTTCTCATATAGCACAGTGATAACAAAGGCACCCCAAAACACACTCGTTCCTGTCCAAAGGTGAAAACAAAGGTATCCAAGAAGTTTCGTGAAGATCAGTTCATAAATACGAGCTGTATAGAAGTTGTGACAAAAAACTGATTGGACCTAATTTCGGTACAAAATGGCCACTGGCAGCCATCTTAAATTTTGGACCGCACCCAGAAACACTCGTTCTCGTCCCAAGGTGATAACAAAGGTATCCAAGACGTTTCGTGAAGATCGGTTCATAAATACAGACTCTAGCCCGAGCCGTATTGACATGTGCACTTACAGTGTATAAGTAGCACTGAAAAAATCAAAGTTCATCTAATTTGCATAATTTCTGCACGAGAAAAAACCCTGTACTATATGTGATGTATCCCATGGTACTAAACATTCACACAAAAAATTATTCAAATCAGCGCTTTCATATGGAAGTTCTGTGCAAAAATCTGATTGCACCTAATTTTGTACAAAATGGCTGCCATCGGCCATCTTGAATTTTGGACCGGACCCCAAAACACTCGTTCTCGTCCCACAGTGATACCAAAGGTACCCAAGAAGTTTTGTAAAGATCAGTTTATAAATACGGCCTCTAGCCCGAGCCGTATTGGCATTTGCACTTACAGTGCTGAAAGTAACACTAAATACATCAAAGTTAGTCTAATTTGCATAATTTATGCACGAGAAAAAAACCCGTATTATATGTGATGTATCCCATGGTACTAAACATTCATACAAAAAATTATTCAAATCAGCTCTTTCATATGGAAGTTCTGCGCAAAAACCTGATTGCACCTAATTTTGTACAAAATGGCTGCAGCGGCCAACTTGAATTTCGGATCGGACCCCAAAACACGCGTTCTCATCCCACAGTCATAACAAAGGTACCGTAAAGATCGGTTCATAAATACAGCCTCTAGCCCGAGCCGTATTGAATTGTTGACGGACAGACGGACGTTCTAACAAATGACTACTTATGTGGCTATTTTTATGGACATATTAGGTGGCTAACCTAAAACACATGTCCAACATAATAAAACAAGTTTTTTGGAAGAAAATTGGGGGGTCAGCTAACCCTACCCTACCCTGACCCTAACCCTACCCACCCCTGACCCTAAGCTAACCCTAACCACATAACTCTAACACCCCCTTCACTGACCCCACCCCACTCCACTCCTAAACCCCACCCTGGAATGCCCTAACCCTACTCTACATTTTTCCACACCCCCCCCCCCCCCCTGCAACCACCGCCACCTCCCACACACAATAAGAGATTCTGTTATGTGGCTAGCCACGTAACAGACTTTAACCACACAAGTATCCTGTTTTACTAACTCGTAGCCACATAAGTAGTCATTTGTTAGTGCGGACAGACGGCCATGCGGACAGATGGACAGACGGAAGCCTGGCCATGGCATAAGCTCAAATTTGGCTTCGCCAAAGTTGAGCTAAAAATGTGTACTTTTCTTCAGTCATATTGCCTGCTATTGTGTCTTGTTTTTACATGGTGGTTAACCATGGTGTAAAAATAATAATAAATACAGTTCAGAGCCATGAATTTGCAAAAATTATGCACTCTCTGCACTCTCTGGCTTTACAATGCTCTGTTAGTATATGTTATGTGGGACATGGAGAGAATATAATACTAGTGCACACCTAAAAATCAGGTGAAGGGGTGGGTTTTCAGAGCCTTTTTGAAGCTTTCCAGCATCTGTCGTGTTTTAAGGTGGTCGGGAAGCGTATTCCAAAGAAAGGGACTCGCCACGGAAAACACACAGTCGCCTGCTGTTGCGAGTCTGCCTGGTTTGTATAACAGGGAGTTCGAAGTTGTTAAACAGAAGAATCAAGATGGTACATACCTTTGTTTCAGGCTGCTCAGATAATCAGGAGCCAGGCCGTTCAGGGCTTTGAATGTCAGAAGGAGTGTCTCATACTCTATCCTTTCTTCAACTGGCAGCCAGTGCAGATGAGAGAGAATGGGGGTAATATGACATGATTTCCGCTGTCTGGTAATAATTCTTGCTGCACAGTTCTGAATAAGTTGCAGCTTCTTAATGTTAGACTGTTTACAGCCGAATAGCAGAGAAATACAATAATCTAATCTGTTTGTGACAAGAACTTGAACTAGTAGTTTTGCGGGATCCCCATTCACAACAGAGCGAACCCTGCTGATATTACGTAGATGGTGGTATGAGCTACGTGATACCTGTGTGACATGATTGTCACCAGCTGGATTCCCATCCATGAATATCCCAGGTTACACACGACTGCCAAGGGGGGGATCACATGACCATTAAAATTAGGATTAATATTTGACAATTTTGAGAGCTGTTTTGGAAGTCTGATGTAAATTACTCTAGTTTTTTCAGCATTAAGTTTTAAACAGTTCATTGTCATCCAGGAATTGATATCAGATATGCAGTTTTCCAAAGAGGCAATAGCCTGTGTCTAATTTATGGGGATGAAGTGTATATAGAGTATCATTGGCATAAAAGTAAGTCACATAAGTGAACATGTACTCACTATTTCCTATATTAATGTAATATCACAATAATAATTCTCATTCTGTATTTCAGACATTCTGTTAGTCAGCGCAGATACATTCAGCGATATTCTGCTCATGGTGAAGAAGCTGAATATTTCTGAAATGAATATCTCAGACTGCCTGATATCTCTATTTCCAAGGGTTTTCAGGGAAGGGTTCAATATTCAAGAACTTCCCATGATCTTAACTGGTAGAGTGCTAAATTATTTTTGGCTCTCAAAGTTTGTTCACATGTCCTTGCCTCGTAACAGTTTATGGGAAACTGCCTATAGAAACACTCGTCCCACAAACTGTAACAAGGCAAACCTATACAGAGTAAATAATTTAATTTCAAAGAAAATATGATACACATCCAGTGAATATGAAGCTTTCAAACTGGGGAACCTGCACTTCATTGTAAGGCTCAAATATGGGCTTCCAGCACTCTACCAGTTAACAAGAGTTTTCTAAATTCCGGGATTTTTGAGTTCAAATTTAGTTATTTGTGTTTTAACATCTATGACTGTATCTTGACAACACAAGCTTAAAGTCAGGTTTAGACAATCATTTATATCTGTTCTGTCCACTTTAACTGGTAGAGTGCTGAATTATTTTTGGTCATCAAAATTTGTTTACATGCCCTTGCCTAGAGGCATTTGCCCATAAATTGTAACACTGCAAATTCATATAGCCTAAATAATTTCAGTTCAAAGATAATTCAAAGCACATCCACAGAATATGAAGTCTTAAAGTTGCAGAACTTGCACTTCAGAGTAAAGCCCAAATATGGGCTTCCAGAACTCGACAAGTTCAAAGATTTCCACCCCATGCATTCAATACCAGCTCTTATTCTATCAATAAAGAAGAAACTGTTTACCACAGCATAACTCCACTTCCCAGGCTCCAACAGGGGAAGGAATTCAAACCTCTGTAATAAACTTGATCTGAAACTCAGGAACTGATGGCCACTCGTATATGTATGCAAGAACTTCAAAATAGTCAACATACTAAGAGGTACGCAATAACTTTCAAATTCTTAATAACCTTTTTTGAATAAAAAATTTACCACTAACACATATTTGCAACAAATGATGGATTATTGAATTTCATGTTTCCAAGGTGTCAAGAAAAATGAAGGAGAATACCGTATTGCAGCAACAAGTGTTTTGGTTTTTACACAAGTAACCCAATTGTGTCAAAAGCAATTATGGGAAAAAAATCATTCAATCAAAATACACTAAAATCTGAAAGTTCATTACAGGTAATTCTGACACTCTGCCTAATAAATCATAAAAAAGACCACCTATGTATTCAAAATGTCAGTCAATATTTTTTGTTGTTGTTTTGTCATATATTTATATGGCATACAACCTCTCAACAGACTTATTTTTTTCGGTTTACATGTAAAGAGAACAAATGAACAAGATCAAAAATTATGCTGCATATTTTTGTTAATTTTTACCAAAATTATATTATAAGTTATATTCTTCTCCTCCAGGGCTTTCACTTTATGCAGGAATCAAAGTTGATTCTTGCAAATGATTCTCGCAAAGGAAAATAATGAGAATCAACTTTGATTCTTGGAAAATGTTCATTTGATTCTTTTATTCTGAAAGTGTCCATAAAGTCCTATCAAGGCAGCCAAGACTTCACTAGAAACCACTGGCAAGGTTCTGTAACTTCCAACCACAAGGCCAACAAATGAAAGTGTCAATGACACTGTAGCTCAACTTGTTAAGACATGTACATGTATAGTATGTGACACAACAATGACAAACATCTAGGTAATGACCTGATAACAAAGGTACATATAAAGTATTGTAACAGTCTGTACATAAATACTGACTGTAGCCTGTAACAAATGTATAGGTAAAGTATTGTAAAGGTGGGTGACAGTCAGATGCTAAACTAGAAAAGAAATCTTTGAGTCCCAGAGTGGGTCTGACTGAACCCCAAAATATTTGTTCTCATATAGCACAGTGATAACAAAGGCACCCCAAAACACACTCGTTCCTGTCCCAAGGTGATAACAAAGGTACCCAAGAAATTTCGTGAAGATCAGTTCATAAATACGAGCCGTATAAAAGTTGTGACAAAAAACTGATTGGACCTAATTTCGGTACAAAATGGCCACTGGCAGCCATCTTGAGTTTTGGATCGCACCCAGAAACACTCGTTCTTGTCCCAAGGTGATAACAAAGGTACCCAAGAAGTTTTGTGAAGATCGGTTCATAAATACAGCCTCTTGCCCGAGCCGTATTGACATGTGCACTTACTGTGTACAAGTAGCACTGAATAAATCAAAGTTCATCTATTAATTTGGATAATTTCTGCACGAGAAAAAAACCTGTACTATATGTGATGTATTCCATGTTACTAAACATTCATACAAAAATTTATTCAAATCAGAACTTTCATACAGAAGTTCTGTACAAAAAACTGATTGCACCAATTTTGGGATAAAAATGGCTGCTGGTGGCCATCTTGTATTTTGGACCACACCCCAAAACACTTGTTCTCATCCCACGGTGATAACAAAGGTACCCAAGAAGTTTTGTAAAGATCAGTTCATAAATACGGCCTCTAGCCTGAGCCGTATAGAAGTTGAGTACAAAAAACTGATTAGACCTAATTTCGGTACAAAATGGCCACTGGTAGCCATCTTGAATTGAGGACCGCACCAGAAACACTCGTTCTCGTCCCAAGGTGATAACAAAGGTACCCAAAGCATTTCATGAAGATCGGTTCATAAATACAGACTCCAGCCCGAGCCGTATTGACATGTGTACTTACTGTGTGGAAGTAGCACTGAAAAAATCAAAGTTCATCTAATTTGCATAATTTCTGCATGAGAAAAAAACCCGCATTATATGTGATGTATCCCATGGTACTAAACATTCACACAAAAAATTATTCAAATCAGCGCTTTCATATGGAAGTTCTGCGCAAGAATCTGATTACACCTAATTTTGTACAAAATGGCTGCCATCGGCCATCTTGAATTTCGGACTGAACCCCAAAACATTCGTTCTCATCCCATGGTGATACCAAAGGTACCCAAGAAGTTTGGTAAAGATCAGTTCATAAATACGGCCTCTAGCCCGAGCCGTATTGGCATTTGCACTTACAGTGCTGAAAGTAACACTAAATACATAAAAGTTAGTCTAATTTGCATAATTTACGCACGAGAAAAAAACCTGTATTATATGTGATGTATCCCATGATACTAAACATTCATACAAAAAATTATTCAAATCACAGCTTTCATATGGAAGTTCTGTGCAAAAATCTGATTGCAACGGCCTCTAGCCCGAGCCGTATTGAATTGTTGATGGTCAGACGGGCGACAGACGACTGGCCATGGCATAAGCTCAAATTTGACTTACGTCAAAGTTGAGCTAAAAACTGTATTTTGGAACATATGTTCTACACTCACCAGGATTGGAACTAAACCCTTAAAGGCTAAATAGTAAATATATAAATGAAAGGTTTGTTTTTAACTATGAAATAAGTACTAGTTGCACTCAAAAGGGTAAAACAACACTCTAATTCTATATTATTTAAGAACAGAAAACTGATTTTCGCAGCAGAAGTTTGTGAGACTCCAAAACTAATTCTCACAAATTTGGACGAATTTTAATTTTATGGCTCTCTGGTGAGAGTCCACCAACTAGGTATTCACAACCTAGAATTTTTTCGATGTATTTAATTAACTATTTTTGATAAACGTGCCCTCCCCTCCCAATCCCAGTTAGGTCAGACTACTGGGGTCTGATATGTACCAGTTGATATATTCAAGTTGAAAAGTAAACAAAAATTTTTTCATAATTTTCTGAAGATAAATATTTTCATGTTTACTTAAGAGTTTTCTTCTACAACCAATATGCAATTTACGAGACAAATTATTTATTTATTTATTGGTATTTAAGGTCATTTTCTGTATCTACCACAACACAAGTGTGAGTCATTTATACTTGTGAGTAAAATTACAATACAATGCATTTAATGCTTCAAACCCTGATGGGGTGGAGGGGGGGGGGGGCGGTGTGCAGTGGCTCAGTTGGCAGAGGTGCAGGCTGCAAGCCGAAAGGTCCTCAGTTCGAATCACACCTGCAGAAACCATGTTGTGTCCTTGGGCAAGACATTTCACACCCACTGCCAACGTGAGGGTTCACCTCCACTGCCAACGTGGGGGCACGGTGGCGTTGTGTACTAAGGCGTACTGCACACTGATGAGGCACCTGTCTCCAGCCAATGCTAACCCTGCTTGTGAGCAATTAGTATGTTGGGGAGCTGACAGTTGCACACCATTGCTTGGTGGTTCTCTCCGGATACTCTGGCTCCCTCCACCCATAATACTGTTGTGGTCATGATTCGCCATTGTGCAGAAATGTGACCTTAAACTCCAATAAATAAATAAATATTGAACCCTGATGGTTTTGTCCATGACAGCTCAATGGCATCTATTGAAAGAATCCATATTCATTATTTGAGGGTAGATCAATTAATATTTTCAACGTGCAGCCCTAAGGCTGCATGTTAAAAATATTGACTGGTCTACCATACAAATTCAAGGAGCAACCATCTACTTTATAAGTTAGAAGCATATCACGATCCTGGACCAGAAAAGCAGTCTTTCAGTAAACAAGCACTGCACTATTTCAACTCATTCCCAAGGGAGCGGCATTTGCATAAAAAACATTGACAACAACAAACAGTTGAATAGTGAAAACTAAATTAATTTTGGATCAGTTTCAGGACTGATGGGGTTAAATTTATGTATAGCTCCCAATACATTGGTCTATCAGCTTCAAAGGGTTAAAATGGCTGAGAGAAGGAAAGCTGTATGAAATTTACAGACTATTTTAGTAAGCAGTGTTCAATCAAGTGGAGTGCACTGTACGAACTTATGTGTTTCATCAGTTATATTATTATACAAACAAAAGCAATTTGTTACACAATACAATCAGATATGAAGATAGAATTGTAAGGTGGAAGAAGACTGCACCCATCAGAGAACTTCTGTTATGACAAGATCTTCCACAACAATGTTTTATTGACACAAGACATTTTGCTATCATTTCTACATCTTGTGAGCCCAAACAAATATCTAGAAAGTTAAGGAAGGGGAAGTGCTGTCTATTACCATACAATATTGGTATGTTATTGCTAGATCTCTGACAACAATGTTTTATGAGATACAAAGTCTGTTTATCAGCTCTACATCCCTAGAAAAATGGAAGTCAGTTAGGAATAATATGCTCATAAATTACATAATCTCATCCCAAGTTATACTGCTAAATGATGAAGTCAAACAAGTCTGCTGATAAAATAGAAACTGGTTTATACAGGCTCATACAATTTAGAAAGTAAGGAAATTGGAAGAGGTGTTACCTTAACTGGCTGAGTACTAGAAACCACTATGAAGACACTCTTGAAAAGTGCTGAAAGACACTTTTGTGGCTTTGCATTTTTACAATATCTTGTTTTTAACTCATCGAGTGCTAGAAGCTACTATCAGGGCATTCAAAACTAGAGTGATGTCACGCATGCAGCCCGACTGTCCCAGGAATGGCAATGCTTAGACGCAAAATAGTCAGAGCCATTTTTTGTTAACAGTTTACCTAAAGAATCTGCCATATCTGCACTTGTGATATACAAAATTTGCTATTCAAATTTTATTTTTTCATTTCTCTACTTCAAAACATACCTCATGACCTATTAATGGAACAAACTTGATGAGCTTGTTCCAATAAGGAGTAATAAGCCATGATTAAAAGTAAATAAAAAATGAAAAAATCTGAGGTTTCAGAAAAATAATTTGTTCTGTTGGCTTCAACCTGTGTAAGGTAAAGGATTAAAGATGCAGTAAATAAAGCAATGTTGGGCTATATGAGTCAATTTTCTTTTTTGCATGTAATAACTCCCAATCCTTCAAAATGCATTTTGGGAATAATTGCCTAAGTGACAATTTGTGTCTGTGTGGGGTGAGTGTGTGTGTGTGTGTGTGTGTGTGTGTGTGGGGGGGGGGGGGGGATAACTGGAGTTATCAGTCGGAAACCAATTGTTTAAAGACAGATGGATGGTCTGACAGATGGATGGACGAAAGTCATGACTATAGCCCTGACTATAAACAGTCGGGATAAAAATGCATTTTGTACCAAAGAAAAAATATTGCATGAATGGCCCTGGGGGAGGAGGAGGTGGGGTGGGGGTGGGGATGAGGAGGTGAGGTGGGGCTGGGGATGAGGGGTGGGGGGAGCATGGGGGTGTGTTAGGGGAGTCCATTTTTTTTTCCACATGTGGTTAGTCTAAATCCTTCAGAATGCATTTTGAGCTGAGAAAAAAAAATACCTAACTGGCACCATGGTGGTGTTTGTCTGGGTTTTTAACAACAAACATTAACGAAAACTGTAAAAAAAGCATTTTTGACGAAAGAAAAAAAAAGTGCCTAATTGGCCCCCCAGGGGGTGGGGGGTTGGGGGTGGGGGGAAGGGGGGGTACGTGAGTTTAAAAAAAGGTTCCGCATGTAGTGACTGTAAGTAGTTAAAAAAAAAAAAAAAATGCCTAATTGGGGGGGGGGGGGGGGGGGGGGAAGGGCGGTGGTGTTTGGGTGTTTGGGTGTTTGGGTGTTTGGGTTTTTAACCAAAACTGTAAACAAGCATTTCTGACGACAGAAAAAAAGTGGCTAATTGGCCCCTGGCAGGGAGGGGGGGAGGGCGGTACGTAAGTTTAAAAAAAGGTTCCACATGCAGTGACTGTAAATAGTTCAAAATGCATATTGGAGAAAAGAAGAAAAAAAAAGCCTAATGGAGGGTGGGTGGGTGGGGGGGGGGGTAGGGAGTGGTGGTGTTTGTCTAGGTTTTTAACCACAAACTTGGAGTCATCCTACCAATCTACAATGAAATCCCTTCATAATTATGGCCTGTGGAATATTCTAAAGGTTTTCGGGCTTCGGGCCTCTGTTGCCGTCACAGTTGCCCAAAAGGGGATGTTCTCATCTAGACATCATATGAAGTCAACCTATCAAGTTACAATGAAATCCCTCCATAAATATGACCTGTAGACTGTGCTAAAGATTTTCGGGCTTTGGGCTTCGGGCCCCTATTGCCATCACAGTTGCCCAAAAGTTGGACGTTCTCATCTAGACATTATATGAAGTCAACCTATCAAGTTACAATGAAATCCCTCCATAAATATGACGTGTAGACTGTGCTAAAGGTTTTCGGGCTTTGGGCTCGGGCAGCAATCATGGTTGAATGATCGCAACCAAAAGGGGACATTCTCATCTGGGCATCATGTGGATTGATCCTACAAAGTTACAATGAAATCCCTTTATAAATATGACCTGTAGACTGTGCTGAAGGTTTTCGGGCTTCGGGCACCTGTAGCCATCACAGTTGCCCAATCACATCCAAAAGGAGACTTTCTCATGTGTAGAAATTATATGAAGTCAACCTATGAAGTTACAATGAAATCCCTCCATAAATATGACCTGTAGACTGTGCTAAAGGTTTTGAGGTTTTGAGCTCGGGCAGTCGTGACGTTTGATAGATCACGCCCAAATGAGTATATTCTCATGTAGCCATCATACGGAGTCATTGTATCAAGTTACAATGAAATCCGTCCATATTAAACATGACCTGCAGACTGTGCTAAAAGTTTTTGGGTTTCGGGCTTGGGCAGCCATCACGGTTGACAGATCATGCCCAAACGGGGACATTCTCATCTAGGCATTATACAGAGGCATTCTATGAAGTTGCAATGAAATCCCTTCATAAATACGACCTGTAGACTGTGCTAATGGATTTGGGCTAGGAGGGTAGCCATACCGGTTGACCGATCACAACCAAAAGGGGACATTCTCATGTAGACATGATATAAAATCTCCATATGAAATTTCGTGATGATCAGACAAGAAATACTGGGTATAGTCTGTACATGAAGGTTGAATAAAAAACTTTAACCACAAACTTTAACCAAAACTCCAAATGTCAACTAAACAGGAATAAGAAAAAAAAAACAAACAAAAAAAAACACTTGAACCTTCAGTAAAAAAACTTTAACCACAAACTTTAACCAAAACTCTAAATGTTAACAGAAAAAGGCAGATGGACAGATGCAGACGGACGGATGGACGGATGGACAAAAGTCATTACTATAGCCCTCACTGTAAACAGTCGGGCTAAAAATGAGAGTACCAGAGCAAACTCTCACATTTTCCTTGCAAATAATATTTCAGTCAAATGCAAATAATATTTTGTTATATAAATTTGTTTTATTAAAAAATTATTGGAGAGTGCCCATGGGCACTCTCCAATAATTTGTAATAAAACAAATTTTGAATAACAAATTCAGACCACCACTAATAATCTAGCCCTCAACCAGTTAATTAGCAATAGCAAAAATAATGTTGACATAAAATTGTTTTGTTACAAATCATTGGGGAGTGCCAGGGGGCACTCACCAATAAATTGTTACAAAACAATTATTTATGTATAAAATCTTGCTAAACAAAAGATTCCTTTGTTGGTGGGATGGTATCTTAGAAAAAAAAATATGTGTGTTATAGATCAACTTTGAGCAAATAAGAAAAGCATCGCAATGCAATTCCAATTACTCCTCAACCCCCCCCCCCCCCCACCCCCCTACTGCAAACAAATATATTCAAAACCAATCACAATCAGGCCCCATAAATATTTATATGGGTGGTGTTTTATCACAGAAAATTTGACATATCAATTAGTACAGGTACTGAAGATTGGATTAATTCTGATTAACCCTTAACCCAACTCACACAATTTCCAAATTTCTGATTATACTTCACATTTTTCCAAATTTGTACCCAAAATTTCAGGAAAATTATGATGAGCTCATTTATTTGTTATGGTTTTAATGAAATTATTTAATTAATTTTTATTTAATAAATTGTTTAGGATGGACAATGGATGGATGGACAGATGGACAGTCCTAAAATCAGGGTTTATGTGGCTAAAAAAATATTTGAGGAATTTAAAATGCATGGATAACCACTAAAAACTATTTTTTAAGTCTAATTTCCGGGTGGTAGCAAACCCTAACTCTTTCAGCTTACTGACCCTAACCCTTTGTCCAACATAAAATCCCTGAAAATACAGTACCCACTTTTTGTCACTTTTTAGCCACATAAACCATTTTAGTCATATATAAAAAAATTTAGCCACATAACCCACTTTTTTAAACACATAAACACCATTTGTTACTTCAAATTTATGTGGCTTGTCACATAGATCAGACTCGACACATAACAGTGGTGTGGACCAAGAACTAGGCAAATAAACCCGACTTGTCTGTGAAGATGGACAGACGGACATACAGATGTACAGGCAGATGGACAGACAGACAGACAGATGTATGGATGGACAGACACTGGTTTTCACTATATCTCTCTGCCTTGCAGGGGGGTAGGGGGAGATAATTTAGCACTCTACCAGTAAACTTTACTCAGGGAGTCTTTTTCATCTAACTTTTCAAGAAGGAGAAAAGAAAAGTAAAGCCGTTATATTAAACAGTGTCTGAGCAACCAAGAAAACTGCAGCCTAATTTCACAAGTCCTTCCCATTAAGTCTGTGGTATGCAGAGATGTAATACATTGTTTGAAAGGGCTCACAGAGCATGTTGCATCACAGATTTTTATTGCCAAACAATACTTAATTTCAAGAAAACTGTGGATTCAGAAGAGTAAACAAAAAGTTAACAAACAAAAATTCCAAAGCAAATTTCTTTCTATTTGAATCAGGTGCAATAAAAATAAGGCAAATAGAGCTTTCAGTGACCCTATTTCATAAATTTCATTTGATGCAAATGTAGGTGAATGAAACAAAAAATTCACCCAATTTTACAGAGTTGTTTATACATTTATGATGTAATGCAGTGGCTTGGACCCAACACTATGCCTGGTGGAATTCCTGCTTGACATAAGTTGCATCTTCACAGATCTTCCATAAATTGACATTCCGGTGTTGAAAAGCTGGGACCATAGACCAAAATAACAATAACCTGTTCCAGCTGCATCGAATTTTACAGCAAATAACCAGCAGATAAATCTCACAATAAATACAGGCAATATTTAAAGCAATTACGAATTACCACAAACCCCGATTGCCTACATGGGGGCACGATGACGCTGGGTACTAAGGCGTACTGCATGTCGAAGGTGCACATGTCTTCAACCAATCTAACCCTGCTTGTGCCGCGGTGCAGAGTTACAATGTTGGAGAGCTGACAGCTGCTCATCATTGCTCGGGTACTCCAGCTTCCTCCACCGATAAAACTGTCACCGACATGATATGACCCTGGCTGTTAATGTGTCATTAAACCCTAATAAAACAAAATAAAACAAATTACCACAAAAAAAAAAATACTGGAATGAAAGTGTCAATGACACTGTAGCTCAACTTGTGTAAGACATGTACATGTATAGTATGTGACACAGCAATGACACACATCTAGGTAATGACCTAATAACAAAGGAACATGTAAAGTATTGTAAAAGTCCTGTACATAAATACTGACCGTAACCTGTAACAAATGTACAGGTAAAGTATTGTAAAGGTGGGTGGCAGTTAGATGCCTCTAGCCAGAGCCGTATTGAAATGTACACTTACTGTGTGTAAGTAGCACTGAATAAATCAAAGTTCATCTAATTTGCATAATTTATGTACTTGCCATATTCATTTCATTATTTCTATTACCAAATAGCTGGAGGCGAGACTTCCAGCAAAAGCAATTTCACAGCCCCCTCAACACCCTGTACCATTTCCACTGGAAATGGCTCAGGTAGTGTGAAGTGGTCCTAATGCTGGAAACCAGTAAAATTGATGCTCCAAACATCAGCTCTCCATTTTGCCTATTTGTTGAAACCCTTACATCCATAACAAAACTGCAAGAAAGAGTTTACAGCTGGAAATAACTTTTTTTTTTTAGTTATTCAAGAATATATTTTGAAAGTGTTGTTGACTATTTTTGTAATGTAAAGTGTTGAAACATAAACATGTAAAAGTTTTCAAAACAATATTCACAACACTTTTAAACTAGGCCTGGGTAGCTAGCCACGCCAGAATGACTATATACAGTACAAGTAGAATTAAAGTAATCTGTTAGCAATTTACTTTGCTCTCAAACCAGCACTTTTCGAATCATAGGTACATTATATGTTACATCTGGGAAAATAAGTCATACAAAATACCAACAAGAGATTTCACCAGAGGTGCTGGAATATCCAGACCCACCAGCGCAAAGTTGATGGATATGGCTGTGTCAGGACAGACAATATTTCTCAATGGAAAAAAGTGCATAACTCACGAGTGGTATTGCAGAAAACATAACATGAATTGTGTCTGAAAGTGCATGTCTTGTTGAGCATCCATGTAAAATTTCATTAAGATCTGACTACCATCAACTGATTTATGGACTTGCATGGACAGAAGATGATTAGTTAATGGGAAAAAAGGAGCATAACTCACAAGGGGAATGTGTAGCCAGTACAACTTGACATATGTATGAAAGGGTATGTTATGCTGGACATCTATGTAAGATTTGATTAAGATCGGACAGTTATCTAGAGTTATGGACTTGTATGGACAAAAAAAATATGTCTATTTGTTTATGGAAAAAGGGGAATAACTCAAGAGTGGAATGTGCGAATAGCATAAATTGATATGTGTCTGAAAGGGCATGTCATGCTGGACACCCTTCAAGATTTCATTATTATCTGACTACTATCTGCTGAGTTACGGAGTCAGATGGATGTATGGACTGAAACATGAAGATGAACAGTAGGTTAAACCTCCCACACTCTCAGCCACCAATACACTTCTAGTATTTCATCAGAGAAGCCTGTGCATCCCTGAAGCTTGTCTTGAGTGTCTTAATATGCTGTATGTACCAGTCTGAGAGCCAATTGCCCAGGACCTTCATCATAAGCTCTTATATCTGCATACTAGTGGCTGAAGTTGTCATCCAGTACTGGATAAATGACTAAAATTGACATTAAGGTGTACATTTAACCCTCTACACACTGGTATGAAAATAATAAAATTTCAGGCAGTCAGTTTTTCATAATGCAACTAGGAATTTTACCAATTCAATCTTGTTTAACGGAGGTCAAGGCAACCAACAAGGAATTGAACCAATTGAGCTCTGTCAAACAAGACTGAGTTTGTTAAATTCATAGATGCATTATTGGAAAAATTTGCCGATTGAAATTTTAATATTTCAACATCAATCTTCCCATGATTGCTTGTGAATGGTTGATAAGGTACTTTCTGGTACCAAGGAGGCCTTCATTGGTAAGAGAAAGTTCTTGCTTACCCAGTTATCTAGCCCTAATATAATGTCTCAGCAATACATCGGGATATACACTCAGTGCAAAGTCGTATAATATCTTATGGTAACCTGCTGCTGAATGGATCAGTTTTTAAGGCCTTGATTTCAAAAAGTCATATCTCTGGTCATTCCTCTGTGACAAACTGTACATCTTTAAAATGTATGAGTAGTTCCTGTGTTGAATGTGTTTTGTTGAGAATTCCCTTCATTTCAAAATAATGAAAAAAATTATTCCATGACCAAAAAAAATAAGCAGTCAATATACATACCAAAATCTTTGATTAGATATACTCCTCAATTAATCTGTAATTCTATAATATGACTTACCTGAAAAAATAGAAAACATATGCTTGTCATTTGTGATGCAATTAATATATCTGGGTAGAAATAATTGATATTTTCCACTTATTCGCTCCCCCCTCCCAAAAAAAAAAAAAACAAAACAAAAAAAAACCTACAATGACAAAACACAAAAGAGTTTGATCCTCAGGTTTTAGTTAAGAGCCTATACTGACATGTTTGCATAGGCAAAAGAAAAAGTTGAAGAGCAGACAGACAGACAGATAAGAGATGACACTTGTGTACTCATTCATGAAAAAATAAAGTTTATTTAACCCTTTGAACTTTAGTGGTATCTTCCATGCCAGTTCAAATAAAGTACATTTAACTCTTTGAACTCTAGTGGTATCTCTTCCAGGTCAGTTCAATGGCAGCATTTAGAAGAGTCCATATTCATTATTTGGTGTAGGAAAATTAATATTTTCAGCATTCCGCCTCAGGGCTGCATGTTGAAAATATAGATTGTTTTACCCCACACATTTACTGAACAGCCATCCTATTCAATGACATGACATATCATGTTCCTGGCCGGAAAAGCAGCAGCTCGGGTTAATAGGTTTCCAAAACACAGCTATCACTCCAAGTTGGAATGGGATTGACAAGCTTACTATTCCATAGTAGGATCATTAGCTTCACTTAAGAAGTAGAAATTGAAGGAATTGTTAATTGTGTGCAAAGTTCTAACCAGATTCAACTAATTTATTAGGCACTGAAATCAAAGATTGTGGTATAACATTACTAGATTGCTTCCTATAGGTGGCCATTACAGCATTCCTGCAGAAAGAAATATCACTTCATTTTGGCATTGAAATATCTTTGTCAAGTACAGCCTTCAGATAACTTTTTTGTCCTCAAAACAGGGGGTCATGCAACAAATAAGAGAGAAAAAAATGACAGTAAGGAAAGTATCGGTCACATCCACAATTTATTTCAGTGATTCCTTAAAAGAACACACCAATATTCAATTGCATTTTAGGCCCCAAAATTCACCAAATCATCTTTTTATTTCTTTACAATTTTTAGCAATACTGCACGATGTCAGTAGAAGGCTTCAAAAGGTTACTGCATGAATATATGTTTCTCAAGGCTCCTTAGTTCCGGATACTGCATGATTTCTGAGTGCCACTTTTCAAGGTGAATAACTCTAATTCAAATACTGTTACATCTTCTATGGATCAAATGAACTATAATAATAAGGGATGCTGTATTCTTGATTGTTCACCTTGAAAAATAGTATCATTTTAGTGTTTTGTTATGTTAAACCTTTGTAAACTGATGTTATTTATTTATATATTTTACTGGTGTTTCACATATTTCTGCAAAATGGCTAATCGTGACAACATGGAGATAAAGTCAAGTTTAGTAAATCGCTTATACCTACCCATGTTGCCCATTTTAGAGGACTTCCCCACCCCCAAGCATTGATGACTGGGTCTTATTTTACCAGTCAAAGAGTGCATTTTTACCACAGTAAACATTTATGGCTTCACTTCCCAGAGTTCCCACGGGGAGTGCTCTGATGTAAAAATTTCATGCTGCAAAATGCTCCCTAAATGCATTTAGGAATTTAACCAATTCAATATTGACAGAGCTCATTGTGCCCTGCCTAACAAGACTGGATTGGTTGAAATTTGCAGCTTGAAATTTTAGCATTTTTACATCCATGTGCAGAGGTTTAAAGTTACTGACACGTTAATAGGATGTTCCAGCCCAAAATAAAATGCTGATGGTTGGGGTATGTTTATGAGATATACAATCAAATGTGTAGTAAGATGCTGGCTGCACCTTTCCTTGATCTAACATCTCCCTCCAGCAAATATTACCCACACTCTCCCTGACATCTGAATGTGAAACATGCCATAACCCATCCCTTCCCTCACAACAAAATACTGTCACTTTCTCAGATAACCTTGTACTCATGAAACATTAATTCTTAAATCAGGGCTGCACATTTATTTAAAGTTTTTGTTTACCAGTAGGTTATGTTTTATAGCTGAACATAATTTTTTTGATGCTGAATATTTGAAGAGAGTATTTATTACCTTAGGAAGTAGATCTTCTGTTTCTCGGGCCATTTTTTTTCTAAAATTGCATGTGAATTTGACTTTTCATTTTTGTAATTATTTCTTTGCCATCAAAAGTTTATATTCTTGGTTGTTTTGATTTATGTTTTAGGCCTCATGCCACCTCATAACCAAGGAGAATAGCATGGGTGGTAGTGAATTTCATCCCTTGATTGCAAGAAGGCTTTGCAATGCACTTGAGGGACAAATTTATCAATTTTATCAACTTGGGTTGAATATCAGGCATAAACCATTTCATTTTTATTTTTTTAAGTTGCTTTGGTTATAAAAATAGAGCATGTGGCAGCCAAAAAAAAACATGTAGGAAGGCTTGAGAAACAGATTTTTAACTTTTTTAGGCCTTAACTTTGAAATCTGCAGTGCTAACTATTACGCTGCCTTTACTTTCAGATTGTTTTCAACAATTACTTGAAGTATGAGGATTATTACTGCAGTATGCCAGTAGTTTCTAAATTATGGCTTAACCATGATTTGTAACCTTTAAGTTTATCGGTGATCTTTAACTCCTTGCATGCTGCTGGTGGATATTTCTATCCATGACACGAACAAAATGTCTTATTACTGAAGTACTGAAGTACATGTAATTAATTTAATTTGGGCACATTAAACCACCTTTTGTCCAATGATTTCAGAAGTTAAATTAGGAGGAATTATTTACATCAAACCAAGTCATGGCTACTTCACAAAAATATTTTAGAAATACTCAACAGTTTAAGAGGTAACTAAATTATTTTGATTGTCAAAATTTCTTTGCCTCATTCCAATTTACGAGAGAGTACCCACAGTCAATCTTCCACACATTGTAACAAGAGAAATCCATGCAAACATAATAATTGCTTTTTCAAAGAAAATTATTAAGTACATTCACAGAATATCAAAATTTTAAGCTATGTTGCCTACACTAGAAAATAAAGTACAAATATGCCTTCCAGAACTCTATCAGTTATGGCCTTGAGCCATTTATTGAGTGTGAAGCACCTTCTCTGTGTTCTCATCATGTGTTTGACATCAAATGGCCATACATTCATACCTTTTTTGTTTAGTTTCTGAGTTAAAGCTACAATATGATTCAGGACAGATTTAAGCTTGGCCTTCATGTATTAACTATATAACATTTAAAGTTTGGCCCTCATGTATGATCTTGTCTCTGAAGTTGTAATAACTGTTATTATGTGAATGTGTCTTCTCAATATCCTTCCACCTGAGGGAAGTTTGGGTTTACATGTTATTATTTATTTATTTATTAGTGTTTAAGGTCACATATTTCTGCACAAAGGCTAATCGTGACCGAAACATGGAGATAGAGTTAAGTTTAGTCAATTGTTTATACCCATGTTTCCCATTTTAGAGGACTTCTACCCCAAGCATTGGTGACTGGGTCCTATTTTACCAGTAAAACTAAGCTTGTTTGTCACATTAAACAAGTATGTATCCTGTTTACTTGCAGCCTGTAGATTCTTTGTTAAAGTTGGCACAAGATCCCTGATGCAGTCACACATGCTAGCTGCAAGATACAATAGGTTAAGGCTTAGATTGGATATAGTGAGGCTACATATGTCTGTGATTATAGGGAAGTATGTCATTGTCAGAATAATTCTTTGATAAATTTGTTGTTTAATTCAATTAATAAAAGTTTACTTTGAGAGTGGAACTGTTGAGAAAAGCACTAATTAAGCAAACAAGAGGCCCCACGGGGCCTGAAGCGCTCATCTTGAACTCATCTTGAACAAAACACAATTTAAACAGAATCCAAGAATGAGTCTACATTAAGAAAGCCCTCTCCACAGCCTACACTGTCAATCCTTGAGTCCCTCAGGAGTGACAAAAATAATCTGGGCATGCATCATGCCTTTTCTTCAGTTGATCATAAAGTAAAATGTAGAGCTCCCCTATGGAGCCCCTTGATACAACCTATGTGGATTAATCTTAGTTACACACCTCTAGAGGGTACTGAATACAAAATTTTTAATTCTTCAGCTACATGGCCAATTCCGGCTCCCATAGAGAGCCCAAATATTAACCCAAGCTCTTGATTTGAACACAGTTGAATCTGACTTCCCTAGAGATGTTGTGTGCCGAATATGAAAGCATTCTGACTGTTGGATCTGAAGAAGAAGATTTTTAAAGAAGTTTCCTCATATTGCACTAAGTAAAAATTTGGGCTACCATAGTGAGCACAAATATATACCTAGGGATCTGATTTGAACAAACTTGAATCTGACCCCCTTAGAGATGTTGCATACCAAATATCAAAGCATTCTGACTGGTGGATCTGAAGAAGATTTTTTTAAATTACCCTCCATATTGAACAAAGATAAAATTTGGGCTTCCGTAGGAAGCCCAAATATTAACCTAGGGACTTGGTTTGAACAATCTTGAATCTGACCTTCATAACAATGATGTATACCAAACATTGGAAGATTCTGACTGGTGGTTCTGAAGAAGAAGATTTTTAAAGAATATTCCCCATATTAGCCTATGTTAAAATTTCAGGCTCCTGTAGAGAGCCCAAATATGAACCAATGAGCTTTATTTCAACAAACTTTTATCTGACCCCCCTATGAATGCTGTATACCAAATATCAAAAGATTCTGATGATTGGTTCTGGAGAAAAGATTTTTAAAAATTTTTGCAAATATGCTGACTCAGCATTTTTTCGATGCCCATTACAGAACTCACTAACATAACCGATGACATTTTTTTTTACCATTCAGTTCTACTGGTCCTAAGGATAATTCATACCAAATAACAGCTCTCTGTTCCGTGTGGTTTGGGAAATATGAGCGTTTGAAAATATTTCTATTTTTAGCTCCCAGGGTTCCCATGGGGATGCGGGAATTTTTTTTTTGCATGGGTCAAGTACTTATGACCCAATAATATCACAAACCAAATTTGGTTCATACCGGACCATCGGTTCAGAAATAGAAATTTTGGGCAGGGCCAAAAATCTTACCCCTCCTATTACAAAGCCAAATATTACAAAGCCAAATATTACTTCACGAACTTTGTTTGAACAAACTTGATTCTACACCTCATATGGAAGCTCTATAGCAAATATCAAGTCATTGTACACACTGGTTCTTGAGAAGATTTTAAAAATATTTTGGAGCATTTTCCCCCACTCCCTCCCTATGGGGCTGGTCATGTTGAGTTGAACAAAAATGAAATGCCCCTTTGGGACCATCACTCACACAAACTTTGTCAAGATGAGCTAAAAATTGATATTAGTCAAAACTTTATCTATCCAGGATAGGCTAGAAGAAATACATTGCTGCAGGTAGTGAAGGGTATCGGGTAACTTTATATGGAACATCAATAGGACATCAGTGTTCAATGTCATACAAAACTTTTTTGTTCCATTTTTAGGTAAAATCTGATAGACTGTTGAGGTAATAAGAGACACAGTGATACATGTTTTTAAAAACCAAAGCTGGGCACAAAAACTATAGAAAAACAAAACAAGTAAGACATAATGAAATCTGTGGCTGCTGACATCAATGGATAGTCAAACAGGAATGCACAAATAAGTATAACATACCAAGAGCAATAATCACCAGGTACAAGAAAGCTGGAGATGTCAGAAGTCTAGGGAGACCTTGGTAGATGTTAGCCCTGAAGTGGATCAAATGGTTGTCAGACAGATGGTAATCTTTGGAAGATGTGAATTATTATTATTATTATTATTGGTGTTTAAGGTCACATACTTATGCACAGTGGCTAACGGTAACTGCAACAGTTTTACGGATGGAGGAAGCCGGAGTACCAGAGAGAACCACCAAGCATTGACAAGCAACTGTCAGCTCCTCAACATTCTAACTCTGTTCAAGCTCCGCTCAAGCAGGGTTACAGCAGTTGAAGAAATGTGCACCATCAACATGCAGTACAACTTAGTACACGTTGTCATCGTGCCCCCCATGTAGGCAACTGGGATAAAGTGCCTTGCCCAAGGACACAACGCGGGTCGTCCCAGACGGGGATCGAACACGGGACCTCTAGCATAGAAGTCCAACAGTCTACCACTGAGCCACTGCGCTCCGTGTAAGATGTGAAACAAAAGATTGTAAAACTAAAAGAACTGAACAGAGTGTTATGGAAGTTTAAGAACAGAAAACCTAAACGTATCAGAAACAGTTAGACTATTTACATCTATTGTGATGTTGTGACAGAACTACTGCCTGGGTACTTTTTAATGAAGAACTACGGGTAGAGGATGTACATGAAGCTGAATGAACCAATCTAAAATCTAGAGATATATTTCTAGAGATTTTTCTGTGAATCATTCCTTTCATGCCAAGGGGCAGACCCACTGTCTTTCTCATGGTTATCTGGAGTCCTTGTTCACTTGCTATTCCATAACCTGTTATTAAACCTTTACCCAACATAATGGCTAAAACCAGCCAGCGCTATTCTAAAAAATTGCCAATTAATTTTCGTTGTATATATTTTCATTTTTTCACATGAAATGAAAGTGTCAATGACACTGTAGCTTAACTTGTGTGTTGTGTTTGATGAAAAGGATAATGTTCAATGTTTATGAAAGGATTATGAAATAAGACAAGAATTGTGATAATTGGGAATATGTTCATTTCTGTTCCCTGTATGCTATGTTTATGATAAAAATAATATGAGGTGTACACTGTACTAAAGATCTGAGGGGTGGGTTAATATGACTTCACAGTTAATATATGTGGCCCTCACAGTTAACATATATCAACAAAATTACAATGAAATTATTCCAAAATGAGTCATCCTATCAAGTTACATTAAAATCCCTTCATAAATATGGCCTGTAGACTGTGCTAAAGGTTTTCGGGCTTCGGGCCCCTGTAGCCGTCAGTTTCCCAATTGCGTCCAAAGGGGACGTTCTCATCTAGACATTATATGAAGTCAACCTACCAAGTTACAATGAAATCCCTCCATAAATACGACCTGTAGACTGTGCTAAAGGTTTTAGGGCTTCAGGCACCTGTAGACATCACAGTTGACCAACCACGACCAAAAGGGGATGTCATCATCTAGGCATTATATGGCGTCAACCTAACAAGTTACAATGAAATCCTTCCATAAATACGACCTACAGACATGCTAAAGGTTTTTGGGCTCGAGCAGCCATCAAAGCTGAAATAACTTGACCAAAAGGGGACGTTCTCATCTGGACACTATTTGGAGTCATCCTACCAAGCTACAATAAAATCCCTTCATAACAAGGGCAACGCCCCCGGTCCCCCGACCAAGATGGCAAATTCAAGGGAGCTGTTAGGATCAAATTTGTTTGCAGAGCATGGCCATTTTTTAACTTGACCTGTATTTCCAACCAATTAAACCACATACTTAGTTTCGTTTCAATCAAATGATCCAAAGTAAAGTTACCGTCCGGACAACACAAAAACCATATTTTCTAAGTCGAAAAAGGGGAATAAATCCAGTAAAAATCAGTGGAGCGTGCCCATTTTCGAACTTGACCTGCATTTCCACCCAAATAAGCGGCATACTAAATTTCGTTTCAATCAAATGATCCTAACTAAAGTTATCATCCGGACAACACAAAAACTGTATTTTTTAAGTCGAAAAAGGGGAATAAATCCAGTAGAAATCAGTGGAGCGTGCCCATTTTCGAACTTGACCTGCATTTCCACCCAAGTAAGACACATACCAAATTTAGTTTCAGTAAAATCATCCAAACTAAAGTTATCATCCGGACAAGGGTGTCACGGACGGACAGACGGATGCACGCTCGGACAGACGGATGGACGGATGGACACTGCTGATTACAATAGTCCCCCGAAGGGTCGGGGGACAATTATGACCTGTAGACTGTTCTAAAGGTTTTCGGGCTTTGGGCCCCTGAAGCCGTCACAGTTGCCCACTCGTGTCCAAAAGGGGACGTTCTCATCTAGACATTATATGAAGTCAACCTACCAAGTTACAATGAAATCCCTTCATAAATATGACCTTAGACTGTGCTAAAGGTTTTCGGGCTTCGGGCTCGGGCAGCCATCATGGTTGAATGATCGCAACCAAAGGGGACAATCTCATCTGGGCATCATCTGGAGTGATCCTGCGAAGTTACAATGAAATCCCTTCATAAATATGACCTGTAGACTGTGTTCAAGGTTTTCGGGCTTCGGGCACCTGTAGCCTCACAGCTGACCAATCACGACCAAAAGGGGATGTCATCATCTAGGCATTATATGGAGTCAACCTAACAATGTTACAATGAAATCCTTCTATAAATATAACCTTTTGCCTATGCTAAAGGTTTTTGGGCTCGGGCACCCATCAAGGCTGAATGATCACGGCCAAAATGGGACGTTCTCATCTTGACCTTATTTGGAGTCAACCTACCAAGTTACAATGAAATCCCTTCATAAATATGACCTGCAGACAGTGCTAAAGGTTTTTGGGCTTCGGACACCTTTAGCCGTCAAAGTTGCCCAAACATGTCCAAAAGGGGACGTTCTCATCTAGACATTATATGAAGTCAACCTACGAAGTTACAATGAAATCCCTTCACAAATATGACTTGTAAACTGTGCTTAAGGTTTTCGGGCTTCAGGCTCAGGCAGCCATCATGGTTGAATAATCGCAACCAAAGGGGACAATCTCATCTGGGCATCATCTGGAATGATCCTATGAAGTTACAATGAAATCCCTTCATAAATATGACCTGTAGACTGTGCTCAAGGTTTTTGGGCTTCGGGCACTTGTAGCCAACACAGCTGACCAATTACGATCAAAAGGGGATGTCATCATCTAGGCATTATATGGAGTCAACCTAATAGGTTACAATGAAATCCTTCCATAAATATGACCTTTTACCTATGCTAAAGGTTTTTGGGCTCGGGCACTCATCAAGGCTGAATGATCGCGATCAAAAGGGGACATTCTCATCTAGACATTACTTGGAGTCATCCTACCAAGTTACAATGAAATCCCCTCATAAATATGACCTGTAGACTGTGCTAAAGGTTTTCGGGCTTCGGGCACCTTTAGCCGTCACAGTTGCCCAATCATGTCCAAAAGGGGACGTTCTCATCTAGACATTATATGAAGTTAACCTACCAAGTTACAATGAAATCCCTTCATAAATATGACCTGTAGACTGTGCTAAAGGTTTTAGGGCTTTGGGCTCGGGCAGCCATCATGGGTGAATGATCGCATGTTCTCATCTAGACATTATATGAAGTTAACCTACCAAGTTACAATGAAATCCCTTCATAAATATGACCTATAGACTGTGCTAAAGGTTTTCGGGCTTCGGGCTCGGGCAGCCATCATGGGTGAATGATCGCAACCATAGGGGACAATCTCATCTGAGCATCATCTGGAGTGATCCTAAGAAGTTACAACGAAATCCCTTCATAAATATGACCTGTAGACTGTGCTCAAGGTTTTCGGGCTTCGGGCACTTGTAGCCATCACAACTGACCAATCACGACCGAAAGGGGATGTCATCATCTAGGCATTATATGGAGTCAACCTAACAGGTTACAATGAAATCCTTCCATAAATATGACCTTTTGCCTATGCTAAAGGTTTTTGGGCTCGGGCACCCATCAAGGCTGCATGATCGCGATCAAAATGGGACGTTCTCATCTAAACATTATTTGGAGTCATCCTGCCAAGTTACAATGAAATCGTTTCATAAATATGACCTCTAGACTGTGCTAAAGGTTTTTCGGGCTTCGGGCTCCTGTAGCCGTCACAGTTGCCCAATCACGTCCAAAGGGGGACTTTCTCATCTAGACATTGTATGAAGTCAACCCACCAAGTTACAATGAAATCCCTCCACATTAAACATGACCAGCAGACTGTGCTAAAAGTTTTTGGGGTTCGGGCTTGGGCAGCCATCACGGTTGATAGATCATGCCCAAAAGGGGACGTTCTCATCTAGGCATTATACAGAGGCATCCTACCAAGTTACAATGAAATCCCTTCATAAATACGACCTGTAGACTGTGCTAATGGTTTTCGGGTTTTGGGCTCGGGCAGCCATACTGGTTGCCCGATCGTGACCAAAAGGGGACGTTCTCATCTAGACATGACCCCAAACCTGCATATGAAATTTCGTGACGATCAGACAAGAACTGCGGGGTGTAGCCCGTGCTAAAGGAAAATGTGAACAGACGTCACAGACTCACAGACTAACAGACTCACAGACTAACAGACTTCCGCATGCGTGATGGCAATAGCTTATCTTGACTATGTCAAGTTAAGCTAAAAAATTAGTTAAATCAAGAATTTTTTTGGCAAGTGTCGTCTGCTTTTCATGTTAGGTAAAGGGTTAAAAATCATTAAAGATATTTTTAAAAATATGCTCTGTGCCCCCACAGACCCTATTATGGGAATAAAAGAGACATCACCATGAACCAGTGACTGTCCCTTATAACCGCATATCTGGGGTAATTAGGGACAGTGAATAAACAAGAGGTCCCAAGGAGCCTTAATTGCTCATCGGCCAAAGTGGTTCAAAGAAGTATTTGGGGTCACATTCAGTTAGACATGGTTCATCAACACTACAAAGGAATGAAGTCATGAGAGACAAATTTTATGAAACTAGGGGCATGGCTTGAACAAACTTGAATCTTACCCCCCTAAGGATGCGAAATATCAAAAGCATTCATCTGCTGGATCTGAAGAAGAAGATTTTTAACGAAAATTCCTCATTTTGAACTAAGTTATCATTCAGGCTCCCACAGTGAGCCCAAATATGAACCCAGGGACTTGGCTTGAACAAACTTGAATCTCACCCCCTAAGGATGCTGCATGCCAAATATCAAAACATTCTGACTGCTGAATCTGAAGAAGAAGATTTTTAAAGAAAAATTCTTCATATTGACTAAGTTATAATTCGGGCTCCCTCAGGGAGCCCAAATATGGACCCAGGGACTTGGCTTCAACAAACTTGAATCTCACCCCCCTAAGAATGCTACACACCACATATCAAAACATTCCAACTTCTGGATCTGAAGAAGAAGATTTTTTAAGAAAATTCCTCATTTCGAACTAAGTTACAATTCAAGCTCCCACAGTGAGCCCAAATATTGGCCTAGGGACATGGCTTGAACAAACTTGAATCTCACCCTCCTAAGGATGCTGCATACCAAATATCAAAACATTCCGACTGCTGGATCTGAAGAACAAGATTTTTAAAGAAAATTCCTCATTTTGAACTAAGTTATCATTCCGCCTCCCACAGTGAGCCCAAATATAGACCTAGGGACATGGCTTGAACAAACTTTAATCTCACACCCCTAAGGATGCTGCATACCAAATATCAAAACATTCCGACTGCTGCATCTGAAGAAGAAGATTTTTAAAGAAAATTCCTCATTTTGAACTAAGTTATAATTTGGGCTACCACAGTGAGCCCAAATATGAACCCAGGGACTTGGCTTGAACAAACGTGAATGAATTTCACCCCCCTAAGCATGCTGCATAATAAAATATCAAAAGATTCTGCCTGCTGGATCTTGAGAAGAAGATTTTTTAAGAAATTTGCCTGAAAAGCACTAAGTTCAAATTTGGGCTCCTATACTGAGCCCAAATATGAACCCAGGAGGCCGATTTGAACAAACTTGAATCAGATCCCCCCACAATGTTGCATACCAAATATCGAAAGATTCTGTCTGCTGGATCTGGAGAAGAAGATTTTTAAAGAAATTTGCCTGGAATGCACAAAGTTCGAATTTGAGCTTCTATAGTGAGCCCAAATATGAATCCAGGGGGCCGATTTGAACAAACTTGAATCAGATCCACCCCACAATGTTGCATACCAAATATCAAAAGATTCTGCCTGGAGAAGAAGAATTTTTAAGAAATTTGCCTGAAATGCACTAAGTTCGAATTTGGGCTTCTATACTGAGCCCAAATATGAACCCAGGGGGCCGATTTGTACAAACTTGAATCAAATCCAGCCCACAACGTTGCATACCAAATATTAAAAGATTCTGCCTGCTGGATCTGGAGAAGAAAACTTTTCAAGAAATTTAAATTTTATAGTAAATTTCCTTTCTTATTATACCTACCACAATTGTTTCTACAGGCTTCCACTACAGTGGAAGTCCCTAGCTCGGATAATATACTCTCTATTTTTGTCTTTCCCAAGCAATTTGGGAAAGAAAAGTGGTGCAAAAGCACCAAGAAAAAATAAGCCAAAACTGGGTCGAGATCAACCGGCGCAGACCCAGTCCAGGACGCTCTCTCCCAAGTACAACTCCACGACTTCCGTTGCCAGTGCGCATATATGTCGCTAAAGACTCATTCTTTTTGAATGTGCCAACGTTAGAGTTATGTGATCAGCGGGGAGGAAGGATTCTTACCTGTATAAGAAGATGGGAGGGCCTCCATGTAAACAATTGTGGTAAGTATAATAAGAAAGGAAATTTACTATAAAATTTAAATTCCTTATCAACCTACTCTCAATTGTTTACTACAGGCTGAATAGACAATAGGCTGGAGGGAATCGCATAACCAACCCACACATAACCCCAGTGCACTGGAACCGTGAAGCAGAAGGAAGAGGTCCCAAGGCTTATCAACCATAACGTCACAATCATTGGTAAAAGCCAATGAAAGGAGACATATGGGTCCATGTGACACACAGACAGAAAAGGGCAGTAACAGCGCAAGGCTGAAACTGACCTTCAAGAAGCCTAATGTCTAGGGCAGACAACAGCCTGAGCAGAAGAAAGAGGTCCAAGGCAAAAATTTCCTCCGCCTGCTCCTACAACTGACGCAGATAGAAGGTGGAGAAAGTAGAGGCATTTCTCCAGTAGGCTGCCTGCATAACATCCGACAACTTGACGGAGTTAGAATAAGCCCAAGAGGTAGACAATGCACGCACCTCGTGGGCAGATATACGATTGGTAATACAATTACCAGCTGCTAAACGACCGTAAGCCATACGAATAGCAAGACAAATCCATCGAGAAATGGATTGAGGAGAGATCTGTCGGCCAGGAGTAAGAGACAGAAAAAAACGTTTCCTGCCTTTCCGTATGAATCGTGTCCGATCGAGATAAATGCGAATAGCATGGACTGGACAGAGCAAAGGGCGATTGCGCTCAACAGAAGGAAGAGCCCTGATACAGATAGGAGGAGGAGTAGTATCTGGTAACTGATTCTTGGCCAGAAAAGAGCAATCAGCGGTAAAAGTAACACTGTTGGGAGAGCTCCTAAAAAAGGCTGGGTCAACCGAAAGGGCATGAAGCTCACTAACCTGTCTGGCAGAAGCAAACGCCATCAGAAACGCCGTCTTATATGTGAGAAAATGCATATCCACCTGGGATAAAGGTTCGAATGGCGCCACCCCCCCCCCCCCCCCCCCCAGCAACGCAGCACCCACGAAAGATTCCATCGTGGGGTAAGCTGCAAAGTCCGAGGCCTTTTCAAAGAAAAGTGCCTAACAAGCTTGGAGAGGTAAGGATTAGTGCCGATACGACGCTTCCCTGCATAAGAAAAAGTCTCTGAAAGCATGGACCTGTAACCCTTAGTGGTAACAGGCTGGAGACCCCAAGAATCAAACAGATATACCAGAAACTACGCAATCTGTGAAATCGAAGGATTGGCATAATCAACAGAGTGATCAGCACACCATCGACAGAAGACCTTCCACTTAGCTGCATAAGCTAAACCAGTGGAGTGCCTCCTTGAAGAAGAAAAGCTCGTCTCAAAAAACCTCGACGGAGGAGACAGGACCTGACAAAAGATATGCGTGAAGGCACAATGAAGTCGGGTCAACTTGAAACCTCCTCAGGTGACCTTGGCAAAGAAGGTTGCGACGTAGAGGGAGACGTGCCGGAACCGCCGCCATCAGCGAGTGGAGCTGATTGATCCCCACCCGCTGAGGCAACAGGGGAGCGATCAGAATGATTCGACAACTGCAGGTTCGAATTTTGGCTAGAACCTGAGGCAGAATCGGCTGACCGTTCCAATCGGGTGACAGAGCGTCCACGGCAAAAGCCAGAGGATGTGGACACTGGGACACGAAAGTGTCCACCTGATGGTTCCAACGAGTCGCAAAGAGATCGATGTGGGGACGTCTCCAGAGATCGCAAAGCGACTGGAACACTGCCCTGTGGAGCATCCACTCGGTGGAAATAAACCTGCCCCGTCGGGACAGGGTGTCGGCTAGGACGTTCAGACGACCGGGAATGTGACGAACAACCAACCCGGCATGGATATCCTGAGCGAGCAGTAGAAGATCCCGAGCCAATTCGTACATCGGAACCGAGTGCATGCCGCCCTGGTTCCGAATGTAAGCAACCACTGTCGAATTGTTGGACAACAGAAAGACCTGCCGATTCGACAGGTGAGGGATCCACTGCCTGAAACTCAGAAGAAGAGCAAGAAGCTCCTTCTGGTTGATGTGTAGAGCGGCCTGATCCTGGTCCCACATCCCGTGGATGGAAAGACCTAGAGGATCCAACGTCGCACCCCATCCGAGATCGCTGGCATCTGCCGTCAGAACGCAATCGGACGTGGCTAAGTCCAAAGGAACACCCTGCGTAATCCACTGGACATCCATCCAGGGGAGAAGGTGAGGATAAAGAGATTCCAGAAACTGAACCACCAGATCCAAAGAATCTACATTCGGTCTCCAACGACTGAGCAGAAAGTGTTAGAGAGGTCTGACACGCAGCCGACCTAGAGGAATGAGATCTGTCACCGAACCGCAGAGACTGATCAGCCGGAGAATACTCGGTGCTGTCGCGGATGTGGACTGGGACAGAGTCACAGCAAAAGCTGAGAGAACCGCTACCAAATTGAATTGGGTTTGGAAAGCCATCCCCAGATGACAAAACAACTGAGAAGGGATCAGGTCCGACTTTTCCTCATTGACTCTGAATCCTAGCGACGTGAGCAAGCTCAACAGAGTGACGACATCCGACTCCAGTAAGGCAGCATTGGAATGCCTCTGGAGGATATCGTCCAGATATGCCGAAGTAGTCACCCTGGTCTGTGTGTGATGGAAAGCTATCACATGCGACATCAGTCTGGTGAAGGCCCAAGGAGCCAGGTTGAGGCCGAAAGGCATGGTCTTGAACTGGTAAACTCGCCCCAGAAAAGCGAACCTGAGATACTTGCGCAACGCTCGATGCATCGGAACATGAAAGTAAGCGTCTCCCAGGTCGATGCTGGCAGTGAAATCTCCCAGGTGAATTGAACGGCGGACCGACCTGAAAGTCTCCATGCTGACCTTGGGAGCAATGATAGACTGGTTCAGGATATTCAGATCGATAACCGGTCGGAGTCGGCCGTCCTTCTTCGGCACCAAGAACAGGCGGGAATAGAAACACACTGACTGAATGTTCTTGACGACCTCGATCGCCCCCTTTGCCAGGAGATTGTCTATCTCCGTGGACAAAAGTTCCCAACGTAAAACGTCTGAAGGAACTGTGGTTGGAAGAGGCACCCTGGACAGAGTGGGATGCCTTCGGAAGGATATTCGCAGACCGGACCGAACAACATCTAACACCCACAGATCGGATGTGATGGTGGCCAAATGGTCTGCAAACTCTGCTATCCTTCCTCCAACTTGGGACGAGTCGAGGTGAGGACCTTCATTTCGAACTCCGACGAGGCCCGCAAGAGGAGAAACCACCTCCTCTACTGAATGAAGAATCCTGAGACTTTCCTCTAGTCTGCCAACCCTTACCCTTACCCCTTGAGTAAGAAGTAGAAGCGGTGGCAGAAGGACCAGCCTTTTGCTTCGCAGAGAAAGCAGAAGGGTACTTGTTAGGCTTGGAACGGCCTCTGCCTCCCCTAGAAGGCTGATCAAGCTGACGAAACAGCAGTTGATCTTTGGAATGACGTAGGACGTCATCCCGGACCGTCAACACGGAACCATGGAAAAGTTGCGGACCTGCCAAAGAAGCAGATCGTGCTGCTCCTCAGGAAGGGATCGTCCTGTGTCCAGCCCCTTCGAACTAATTCCAGATTAGCCGTGTTACAGGCATGCATGTGAATAAGATGCATGAGCGCCTTGGACAGCACACGCAGAGCATCTCTCTCGATAAGCCCAACATGGACTCGAGGTCGTCATTGGAATCACGGCAGACTTGGGCTTGGAAAGTTCGAGGGAATTGGAGTCCTGGTCCAGAACCGTCGAAGTCTGGCAGACTGACAGATTGGCGGAATCGTAGGAACGATAACACACAGGAAGCAAAAAGGTGTCAATCCTGGTGAAGAACGGAGCCTTCATAGCCTTGGAACTCAGCTTGGAATCCAATGCTGAAAATACTTCAACCACCTGTACCGACTGGCACGGTCGAAGGCGCCCAGAAGCAGGTTGCTCCATAGGCTGCAGGTGCACGACCGATGATCGCGGCCTGAGTGACACTGTCGGCTGGTTATCTGGTTTGAGATCAGACAGAAACCCAAACACAAAGTCAAGAGCTGCCCCCAAGTCCGAAGACTGCTGGCCCTCGACCTCAAGCATGTCGGACTCCTCCCCAGAGTCGGAAGACACACAGCCCATCGTGGGCAAACCAGCCGACGCCTCCCATGGTGTCGGAACACCAGGAGGATCAGAAACCGGCCTGTTTCAAATCCCGGGAGGCTGCGTCATAGGAGGCGCCTGGAAAACCACTCACTGCCTCGCTGAAAGCAACAGGAAGGCTCTTTGACAGAACCTGAGTGAGTAAGGAGAGGGCCTCCCTAAGCTCACTGCCCGAATTGGCCGGTTCGACAGGGGAGCAAACTGGCAAAGTGGCTCCACCTCTGAACCTCTTAACCAGCGAAGGGTCACGGTCCTCCAAAACACTCGACGCGGGACGACGGGCAGCAGCCGAAACGTCTGAAGGCAGACATGTATAGGGGTACGAAGCACCCCGAGGATCAATATAGCGAGAACACATGAGAGTCACCACAGACCTCTGCGAGGCAGAAGGTCCAGGCTGCACAAAAGGCATTTGTCCCCCAAAACTGGTCGTGTGGCTAGAATGAGTGGAAGGAAATGCCACGGAGTTCATAGTGTCCCCACTAAGAACATCCGAATCCAATGACACAACTGTGGTGCTTGACAGCGTAGAGACCACAGTGGTGGGTTCGGCCGGCAGCCCATTCCAACTTCGCCGAGTTGAAGTCAGGGAAGGCTGAGGCCGATATCCCACGTCTACACTACCAGACATCCCTGCAGTTCCCTGCAGGGAAAAGCCGAGGCCGGCTGAAACTGACGATGAAGCAGACGGACCAGCAGTAATAGTAGATAAGTCGGGAGTCGTTGAAGCTGGTGGAATTGTGGAGAGAGCACCCCTACTCGGCTCTGAAGGAGGAGTCACAACCCTAGTGACAGCCTCAGATGTCGACTGGAGGGGGACCGTAGTCCCGGAACCAGGCACCTCTTCACCAGAACACTCAACGGCTCCTGCAGTATCCACTACAGGAAAAGACTGCACATCCCCCATGGAGGAGGAATAACTCTCACCAGACATGGTCGGCTCGGGAGCCCCCGAACGACCGCGTTCTCCTTTCCCGCGGGAGCGGGAGGTACGGCCACGAGAACGTACTACACGGTTCACTGACGCCCAGAAAGTGGATGACCAAGATCCACAGAGACCACATGGCCGCTCGGCCGAACACCCATTACATAAGGAGCATGAAGCATGTGAATCGTCCACATGCTTTGGAAGCAGACATTGACCACAAGGAATAGTCCTGGGCATGATAGAGGTGAGAGGAGCAAAGAAGGTGAAATCAGATGAGAACAGAACACCCCCAAAGAAGAGAGAAAGGTGACAGAAATTAAGACCCCAGACGGTCGACTGGGAACCACACAAGAGGATGATCACTCTCAAAGGAGAGAAGAAAAACTGCAGAAGCGGTACCCCGCTGACACCTAACTCTAACACAATTAAAAAAATGAGCAATCTAAACATTTACAATAATTGTGAAAATAATTGAAGTCCGAACCGCATGGCACACGAAATTCACGCGCCGCTCAAGAAAGAACATATAAAATACATTATGGATAATTAATTGTAAGAGAATATAATGAATAAACTGTTCCTGAGAATATAAAAGGATACTCGGATCCACTATGAAGCAGGAAACAACAATCTACGAGTTGGATGACCACTGATAAGAGTGCAGAACATCTCATCACATGACGGACGAAAAAAAGAATCAGTCTTTAGCGACGTATATGCGCACTGGCAACGGATGTCGTGGAGTTGTACTTGGGAGAGAGCTTCCCGTACTGGGTCTGTGCCAGTTGATCTCGACCCAGTTTTGGCTTATTATTTCTTGGTGCTTTTGCACCACTTTTTTTCCCAAATTGCTTGGGAAAGACAAAAATAGAGAGTATATTATCCGCGTTAGGGACTTCCACTGTAGTGCAAGCCTGTAGTAAACAATTGTGAGTAGGTTGATAAGAAATTTGCCTGAAATGCACTAAGTTCAAATTCGGGCTTCTATAGTGAGCCCAAATATGAATCCAGGGAGCCAATTTGAATAAACTTGAATCTGAGCCCCCCAGAGATGATGTATACCAAATAGGAAAGAATTCTGCCTGGTGGATCTGAAGAAGATTTTTTTTGAATTTTGGAAAAAAATTCATGGGGGCTATCAGAGTTATGCCCCTTGTGGTGCCCCCTGTGGGTGCGGCAAGTTTATTTGTACAAGTTTGAATTGACATATGATAGGGAATATGCACACCAAATTTGGTTCAATTTGATCCAGTGGTTTGGGAGGAGTAGTCGATAATGTAAAGTTCATAATGGATGACGACAGATGACGACGGACGGCAAGTGATAAGTTAAGCTCCCTTCGGTGAGCTAGAAAAACTGGGAGTCAAGATACTGGAATATACTGGAACATGAAGTTGGGAAGGTTGACTAAACATTCACAAAATGGCCCAGATCAGCCCAACAGCAATTACCTCTATTGAGAAATTAAAAGAACTGTTATTAACATGGTACCTCATCTTAGGGTACATTAAAAAATAAAATGCAAAAGTTATACATTTCAAAACATTTATTAATGAATAAATCCACCCAAATTCTGAGAACAATGAAAGATCTGTGCACTGTCCATAGTTGACCTGACCATGACGTAAATTTCTTCTGATGAAACCAAGTGTGGCACTGGTTTTTTCTGGCTGTGTTGTTCATGCTTTCACAAGGTTGGTTAGATCAAACCACTCTCTCTATTTTAAATTTCTGTCCTTTGAGTTTGGTGTTGGGGTATCTTTTTACCAACAATTTAAGCAGCAAAAGTTTCCCATAATGCACCTAGGAGTTTGACCAATTCTATCTTGTTTGACAGAGCTCATTGATCTCAGTCAAACAAGATTGAACTGGTTAAATTTACAGTTGCATTACTGATAAAAATTGGCTGAAATTTTAACCTCAGTGTACAGGAGGTTAGGCCCCACAAAGTAGATCTTCCATTTCATTTCTCAGGCCATTTTTGTAAAACTGCATGAGGACAGGTGTTTTTTTAAATTTTATTTCTTATTTTTGTAATTATTTCTATGGCATCAAAAGTTCATGTTCTTGGTTTGTTTTATGTTTTAGTCCTCATAGTCTACAGAATAGTATGGGTGGTGGTGTATTTCATCCCTTGAGTGCAAGAAGGCCTTGCAATGCTAAAGCATTGAACTCAATTTATTATTAATTTTATTAACTTGGGTAAAATATCAGACATAAACCATTTCCTTTTTATTTTTTAAAGTTTGCATTGGTTATAAAAAGAGAGCATGCAGCAGCCAAAAGAACCATGTGGGAGGGCCTGAGAAATGAATTGATTCAATAGGAACTGCAAAAAGTCAAACTCCTGGAAGGAATCGTCAATACATCCAAACCAAGAGGATGGGATCGATAGATATCATTTGACATTCTTTGTAACTTTCCAACTCATTTGAAACATACAATCTGTGAAAGAAATCAGAATTCAGTAATACTGGTTGTTGAATAGAATTTAATGTTATAACTATCAACAGCTAATAAAATAACTGTTTTGTGGCAGAACAATGGAGCCAGAAAATGGCATCATGAGGGAGAAGTTCCACAATGATTTATTTCCTACTAGAATGAAAAAAAACCCTAAATCTCTCTTTTCTCATGCCATAATCTGTTTTTCACCAAGAATACGTACGCTTGCAGCCTACACAGTTAAAACTAGAAGTCCTGTCATGAAATGCACACAAATAGCATGTCGATCTGCGCATTAATCTGCGTGTTATGACCATAGTAAGGCTATCAAATTCTGTACATATGGCACAAGCAATGTTTCAGACAATGGACCTCCAGGTTACCCCATTGGCAGAAACATTGCCTGTATTTGCTATGAGTAGCCAGGAGAACCTGCCATACTTTGGATGCCATTCGATATGGCAATTGTGCACAATTCCTAAGTGCAATTAAGCCTAGATAAGCACACAGTTCATGACAGGACTTCTAGTTTTAACTGTAGGTTAATCACTGCTTATGAAATCTATTTCATCGCATGAATGTCAAGTATTTCTGAATTTTAATATTTATTGATTGGTGCTTGAGGTCATATATTTCTGCACAATGGCTACTTTTGACTGCAACATGGATATAAAGTCAAGTCCAGCCAATAGGGAGATGACTCACATTAGCTCTAAGCTTTCTGTCAAATCCCTCCTTTACTTAGCAATTTTTTTAGTGTGAATATATGTTATATTGTGAGCTACTGTGCCTTGTACTGTTACTTTTTTGTTGTTGTTGATTTGTGTAACATAAAGCATATTCTTTGAACAAATATTGTTTAAACTAAGTCCATCTAATCGTTTATACCCAAATTGTCCATTTCAGAGGACTACCACACCCCCAAGCATTGGTTATTGGGTACTATTTTACCAGTAAAACAGAGCTTGTTTACCACAGAAAACAAGCAGTGCTTAACATCCTTGGGTTCCCATGGAGAGTGAATTCCAATAGATTCTAGAATAGTATGCATGTGATATCATCACATACCATGACGCCACAACATTTCTGTGCGATTTAAGAATGCCACAATGGAAACATGAAAAGCAGACGACACTTGCAAAAAAAATTCTTGAATAACTATTATTTTAATTTTTTGTCTCAAAAACATAGGTTATGACCCCTCATTGGAACGTGCTTGATGAGCTCGTTCCAATGAGGGGTCATAACCTATGTTTTAGAGACAAAATATGAAAAATTAATGAAAATTAATTGGCGAGTTTTGAGAATAGACCTGGCCATTCTTGGCCGTTACGTTAGGTAAAGGGTTAAATAATATAATTATTGTTAATAATGAAAAGTAATAGACAGAGTAATCGCTTGACTGGACTGGTTACATGAATTAATTCATTCGAGGTGGGGGACTATATTGTAAAACAGTCGTGTGTATTCGTGCACTCATGTTTGTACAATGCCCTCACCTCTCATGAATTATTTCACGTAACCATGTTGTTTATCCTATTTCATAAAAAAAATGATAAACCTTGTCCACCAAATTCATTCTAAACCAAGTTAAACATCAGTTCAAATCGAATTTAATGCCATTTGGCTCATAAATTCTCCAGGCCATCAAATCAGGCAGAAGATATTTTGAATCGAATCAAATCTAATCTCAAATCGAATATTTAAATTTTATAGTAAATTTACTTTCTTATTATACCTTCCACAATTGTTTACAACAGGCTTGCATTACAGTGGAAGTCCCTAACTCGGAAGAATACTCTCTATTTTGATCTTTTCCAAGCGATTTGGGAAAGAAAAGTGGTGCAAAAGCACCAAGAAAAAATAAGCCAAAACTGGGTCGAGTGCTACCGGTACTAACCCAGTAAGGGATGCTCTTCTTCTCGAACAGATCCACGGCTTCCAGTACCAGTGCGCAGATGTATGTAACCAATGACTCATTCTTTTGAATCCACCAACATTGGAGTTATGTGATTAGCAGGGAGGAAGGTTCTTACCCAAATAAGAAGACGGGAGGGCCCCCACATAAACAATTGTGGTAGGTATAAGAAAGGAAATTTACTATAAAATTTAAATTTCTTATCAACCTACCGTACAATTGTTTACAACAGGCTGAATAGACAACAGGAGGAGGGAATCACATAACCAACCCCTCACATAACCCGACTGCGCTGGAACTGTGAACAGAAGCAGAGTTGCCTTGGCCTATAAAATCATAGCATCACAAACATTAGTAAAAGACAATGAAAGATGAAGTGCATGGCTCTGTGTGACACACAGGCAGAAAGGACAGTAACCAATTACATGGCTGGAACTGACCTTGTAAGAAGCCTAATGGCTAGGGTAGGCAACAACCTGAGCAGAAGAAAGAGGGCCCAAAGAAAAACGGTCATCAGACTGCCCCTGCAACTGATGCAGATAGAAGGTGGAGAAATTAGAAGCATTTCTCGAGTAGGCTGCCTGCATAACATCCGACAACTTGACAGAGTTAGCACGTACCTCATGGACAGAAATAGGATTTGAAAAACAATCGTCAGTCGCTAGACAAGCGTGGGACGTGCGAATAGCAAGACAAATCCATCGAGAAATGGATTAAGAGAGGTCTTCTGTCGACCAAGAATAAGAAACAGAAAAAATTGTTTCCTGCCCCCAATGAACTGCGTCGGGTTGAGATAAATGCGAATTGCATGAACCAGACAGAGCAAAGGGCAATCACCCTCAGCAGAAGGAAGAGCCCTAATACAGATAGGAGGTGGAGTAGTTTCTGTCATCTGATTCATGGCCAGAAAAGAGGAATCAGTGGTAATAGTAACACTGCTGGCAGAGCTCCTGAAAAAGGCTGGATCAAATGAGAGGGCGTGAAGCTCACTAACCCTTCTGGCTGAGGCAAAAGCCATCAGAAAAGCTGTCTTGTATGCGAGAAAATGCATATCCACCTGGGATTAAGGTTGCTGCCCCCTCCCTGCAGGTTGGTATCTTGGCTAGAACCTGAGGCAGAATTGGAACTGGTGGGAAGGCGTAGCCGACTAGACCGTTCCAATCGAGTGACAGAGCATCCACGGCGAAAGTCGGAGGATCTGGACACAGGGACACAAATGTATCCACCTGATGGTTCCAACAGGTTGCAAAAAGATTGATGTGAGGATGACCCCAGAGATCACAAAGCAACTGGAACACTGCCCTGTGAAGCATCCACTTGGTGGAAATGACTCTGCCCCATCAGGACAGGGAGTCGGCTAGGACATTCAGATGACCGGGAATGTGACGAACCACCACCCCGGCATTGACATCCTGAGCTAGCAGTAGAAGATTCCAAGCCAATTCGTGCATGGGAACAGAGTGTGTGCCATCCTGGTTCTGGATGTAAGCGACCACTGTCGAATTGTCAGACAACAGAAGGACCTGATGATTAGAAAGGTGGGGGATCCACTGCCGGAAACTCAGAGGAGTAAGAAGCTCCTTCTGGTTGATGTGAAGAGCTGCTTGATCCTGGTCCACTACACCATGAAGAGGAAGACCTAGAGGATCCAACGTCGCACCCCATCCGAAATTGCTGGCATCTGTCATCAGAACACGATCGGACATGGGCAAGTCCAATGGAACTCTCTTCATAACAGATTACAAAATGACTGAGAAGGGACCTGTTTTGTTGAAGTAAAATGTGATTAGTGTAAAAATTAGGCCTTCAAGAGTTAACTGGTTGAGGGCTAGATTATTTTAGGTGGTGTGAATTTGTTATTCAAAAATTGTTTTATTACAAATTACCCACAGGCACTCTCCAATAACTTGTCATAAAACTAATTTGTATAAACAAAATATTATTTGCGTTTGACTGAATATGAAACAAGATCAAGGGAAATAACAGCTTTTGCTCGGGTGCCCTCAGTTTTCTGAAAGCCCTGATAGTGGCTTCTAGCACTCAACCAGTTAAAGACAAATTATCTTTTTATTTGAATGAGGTTTGAGATTGGGAAATTTTTGGTTTGAATTGGGGGAAAAATCATGCCAACATGCCATGGGGAAAGGGTCCCATATTCGGCCCCTGTAAATACACAAAGGAATCCCTGTTATATCTGGGAATTGAATAGCATAGATACACACTCTGTTGGACAACCATGAAATAAAGTTTATCCCCCAAAAACTTGGTTAAAAAAATAAATTCACAGAGGCAGGTCATAGGTCGGCTGTATGCTGAAAAATATTCACCTCTGTGTCTTCAAATACACAATGGGAAAACAAAACCATAATTACCACAGATATCAAAAGAAATATTTGTATTTCACAGGTTGTTTAAAGCTTTTGTAAAACATCAGGAAGCCTTAGATTCTCCAAACCGTACATACAGTAAAGCCTTACCACAAAATCACAGTGGGGTGGATTTGCCACCAACAATTTTTTTAATTTTCTGAAAAGGATAAGCAGTGCTGACAAATGTTCATCTCATAGGTCACTAGGTATAAGCTGGTGATCCATGAGCTGTAACTTTGCTAGAGCTTCTCATGTTTTGTTAGAAAAAAAAAGAAAATGCAAATATTTGTTAACTCTTTACCTAAACAAATCGACTGTATCTGCCTGCGTAATTTACAAATTAAGCAGTTGAAAAAAATATATATTTAAAAACATTTCAACAAAACCATATCGTGCAACCCCTCATTGAAATTACCTCATTATTTATTTATTTATTTATTGATGTTTAAGGTCACATATTTATGCACAATGGCTAATCATGACCGTGACAGTTTTACGGGTGGAGGAAGCTGGAGTACCCGGAGAGAACCACCGAGCAACGACGAGCAGCTGCCAGCTCCCCAACATCGTAACTCCGCACTGCAGCATAGGCAGGGTTAGATTGGTTGAAGACATGCGTACCATCGGCGTGCTGTACGCCTTAGTACACGGCGTCATCGTGCCCCCACGCGGGCAATGGAGATGAAGTGTCTTGCCCAAGGACACAACGCAGTTGTCACAGGTGGGATTCGAACCGAGGACCTCTCGGCTTGCAGCCTGCACCTCTACCTTCTGAGCCACCGCGCTTACCCAAATGACCTCATTGAGCTTGTTGCAATGAAGAGGCTACATGAAATGAAATGGTTCAGTTGCCATTTTTTTTTAAATTTAAAAAGCAATAATTAAAATAACAAATTTTGATATCCTGTATGTTGTATAAATGCTTGCACATTGGATAAACGATTAAGTTCCTGGCGTGATTCAGTAGTAATCTATCTTCACAGTACTGTAAATTTTCAATTTATAGTTGAGAAGAAATGTATTGTTCTCAGAAAATGTCGATATTTATTACACAAATTTAGTTATACTACATCCTCAAAGAACTATAACTGCAGTTAAGTAGATAAATGTTGTTAAAAACGATAAACTGTTTTCATTTGGTGAGGGTCATTACTGGAAAGCCAATATTTAATTAATAGTTAATGTTTTGTTTTTGTTTGTTTTTTTAACCCATTTTTACTTTATATCTTACCCACTTAAATTCAAATGAAAACAAGAGAAACAGAATTTACTGTGGTCAGTAAATTTGTGTCTGAAAATGATAAAAACCCTCAGAACTGAACAATATAGAAAGTGAATTTATGGCGAATTGTTTGTTTTGGGGAGTAAAAAATATCTTTAAAGAAATCAGAAATGTGTTTTTGTAAACAGTATTTAAAGATTTTCATGCAGGTTCTCATAAAATGCAATTTCTAAACATTGCACTGAATGACCCTGGGTGACCACAGTCACCTTGACCCATAGTTTGAACCTCCATTGAGTCTTTACTCATACTCATGCTTGAGATATCAGTATGACCCACTTTCAAAATGTTTGGCCATTTTTTGGAGTGTAAGTATAAAAATACATATAAGAAATTTGGTGGGGGGGGGGGGGGGAAGCTGGCAGTGGGGGGGGGGGGGGGGGGGGGTAAAAAAAAGTGTTTTCCAGCAGTTCTGAAAAATGCACTCAGTGAGCACTGGGAAAACTTGGTGACCTTGACCCATATTTTGAACTTCCAGTGAGTTTTGACTCATTTGGTGTTGGACCCAGGTTTATAGGTCATTACATGTGTTAGATATGAGCATGACCTACTTTCAAAACCATAAAATGAGATTTATATAAATTCTGAAAAAATACGTTCATTGAACCAAGGGTGACTTTGAACTTGACCCATACTTTGAAACTCCATTGAAATTCAACCCAATGGTGTTGGTCCCAAATTCATAGGTCACACCATGCTTGAGATATGAGCATGACCCACTTTCTTAAATTTTTGCTCCGCCCACTTTTTGGAATGATGAAATATACCCACTCATTTTTTTGAGTGTTTATTTATTTATTTATTTATTGATGTTTAAGGTCACATATTTATGCACAATGGCTAATCACGACCGTGACAGTTTTACGGGTGGAGGAAGCCGGAGTACCCGGAGAGAACCACCGAGCAACGACGAGCAGCTGCCAGCTCCCCAACATCGTAACACCGCACTGCAGCACAGGCAGGGTTAGATTGGTTGAAGACATGCATACCATCGGCGTGCAGTACGCCTTAGTACACGGCATCATCATGCCCCCACGCGGACAATGGAGATGAAGTGTCTTGCCCAAGGACACAACGCGGTTGCCGTAGGTGGGATTCGAACCGAGGACCTCTCGGCTTGCAGCCTGCACCTCTACCTACTGAGCTACCGTGCTCCCTTTTTTGAGTGTAGAAATATATGTATGTACTTCGGGAATGCATTGGGGATTCATAAAGTACTATTTTCAGAAAATCTTAAAACATGTCTCAATGACCCCTGGGTTACCACAGTGACCTTGATCCACATTTTGAATCTCCATCGAGTTTATACTCATTTGGAGTTGGTCCCAAGTGCATGGGTACATGACCTACTTTCCAGAACACCTCTTGGGACACTGCTAATGTTCAATGAGCCTGAAGAATATAGATGGCCGAGTACCAGTAACTGTTTGTCAAGGTGCCAAAATGCAGTGAGATATGAAGATTCGTAATCAAGTTATCATGCAGACAAGAAAGTAGAAAAGAAACCATACAAAAACAATAATCTTGTGTGTTGCACACAGACTACCAAGACAAAAAAGGTGAAACAACTATCACAACCACTACCATAAAAGAAATATTTGCATTTCACAGACAGCTGAGGCTTTTGCGGAACATAAGGACGCCTTTAGATTCCCCAACAGTACAGTAGAGCATTAGTACAAAATCATGGAGTGTGGATTTTTCACTTTACCATTATTTTAAATACTCTGAAAAGGAGAAAGCAGTACTGGCAAATGTTCTGTTCATGGACCACAAGATACCTCCAGATAGCCCATGAACTGAACATTTTCTGGAACTTCTTGTTTGTTTTCTTCGGATAAAAAACCCTCTGAAAGCAAATATTTATTAGGTGATAAGTGTGATTCAGTAGCAATCTGCCATCTGTGTACTGTTCTTGCAGTAATAAAGATATGCATTGTTAAAAAAAACAGAAGTATCAAAATTCTTCTTCTACACAATGTTCAGATGTTTTTAAAACATAAAAATCCCATAAATCTTTGAATAGTACAATATGGCAGAGCTTATTACAAAATGGGGGTGTGCCGACTTTCTTCCCAACAACAATGTACAATTTTCTGATGAAAAGAGAATATCACTAACAAATTTTCTGTTCATTAACCAAGGGGTGCTTCCTTCCCAGTATATGTCCATATTCATCAGGTGGAAAATGAACACTGTGAATAGAAGTATTCCACTCTCACTGTCTTGGGCAGAAATATCCACCAGCACCATTTAAGTAGTTTATTTATTGGGTTTTTAAGGTCACCTGCAGCATTTATGGCTATATCATGATAATAACATAGTTAGGAAATCAATGCTACCTACTGCAGAGGACTTCCACTGGTTACCGGGTCGTATTTTACCAGTAACGCAGAAATTGTTTACCACGGTAATAAAACACTGTTCCAGTTCCCAGAGTTCCTAAGAGGGATTCAAGTTTGTAAACTCCAGAACATTCAATGAATTTATGGGGATAGATAACTCAATAGCGTTTGAGGGAACCTGTGCTTTAGTATCCCCTATATAGTGTCTGGATACTATATACAGGATACTAAAGCACGGGTCCCCTTGAACTCTACTGAGTTGATCTATTCCTTGTTTTGTACATTAGACCTGTTACTAAAGTTATGGCAGAATAAGAACAAGTTCCAGAGTTCCTAAGAGGAATTCAAGCTGGTAAACTCCAGTAAATTCAATGAATGTATGGGGTAGATCAACTCAATAGAGCTCGAGGGGACCTGTGCTTTAGTATCCCATATGTAGTGTCTAGACACTAAAGCACAGGTCCTCTCAAACTCTATTGAGTTGATCTATTCCTAGTTTTGTACATTAGACCAATTGCTAAAGTTATGACAGAAGAGAAACCAGCCACAGCCTCTATTACTGACCTAGGTTTAGGGTTGAGTACCAGCACAACAACCATTTTAATGTCAGATACAGATGAACAGCATGCAAAGAGACGCTGTACGTCACCAGTTACCTTCATCAATGAAGATTATAAGCCCGCTTACTGCAATATCCAAAGCCTGTGTGTTAAAAAGCTTCAACTTCAACACCAGGCATTATTCCTGGAGAAATGCATCACACTTAATCTCTACCCCCACAGGATTTTAAGAATACATTTGGGAAATGAAAAGACACTTTAATAACCACATACGAGAATATTTAGCAGATATTAAACACAAACAGGACTCTCCCATTGTTATGCACTTTAATGGAATTAATCACTCAATATCAGACATCTGCTATCATATCATACAGGTATTCAACTCCACCCCACTACTGAACAGAGCAGACTGTGTGAAGCCCATTGGACCTTCACTTTAAAAACATTACAACCATTCAAATGAACAGAAAGGACTTTTAAAAGTGATCTAATATTATTCAATGAAGGTACATTAAGCCTTTTATTCTCTCATGTAATCCTAAAAATGGTACTCCAAGTGATGACAGAGATTTATCTGCATTCTTTATAAAAGTTTACCTGATATTTATCAGTTAAATAAATACAGGATTGAGGCAGACACAGCCATCATCCATATTGGAAGCATCTGTCTATTTCAATATACCTTCAATGTTTAAATAGTTTTTGATTGTTCTAACAAATGTTTACCTCATAGGTGGCAACCAACAGGTGATGCCAGGATATGTGAAATACGAAAAGTTGAAAGCTATTTAGTGATACAAATATAACTTTCCCCAAAGAACAAAAAAAAAATATCCACAGACACAAACTACCCATAAATCATTTGACTAATAACAAATCTTTGATGTAGTTTACAGGTGTGGTCAAAGTGAATACTGAACAGTGATAAATTTTTAAAGTTTACACCACACCACTAACATGATATGAGCATGCTTATATAGTATGGCATTAACATGATATGCACATGCCCCAAAAGCATGACATTAACATGAATGCACATTTACTATCTGCCAACTGATGTCAAAATACTAAAATTTCAAGCAGCAAATTTTACTTCCTAACTTCCCCTAATTGATTTACTATTAAGAATTTCCAGTATTCTAGTATCTTTGCATGGATACTGAAAATTATCTCATGAGTGAGCGAGACTAAAGTTTATTTTATCTCAGTCACGAGTGAGATAATGTTTGGTATCCACTCAAAAACACTAGATTTTCTTTTTATTATATGATTTTTATAAGAATCTGATCATTGACATCAATAACTCCACTCGTTCAACCTTGAATTGATGCATGAAAGTAAATAGCTGATGTGCATTGATATGCGGAAGTTATTTGATCGATACTCGGAACAGGTAGCATCTTGCGATCTGATTCAGCTGGCAGGTTTCATGCATCAATTCATTCTGAATACGTGTTGAATATTTCATAGAAATGATCAGTATCCACTCAAAAACACTAGATTTTCTTTTTCATAATATGTTTTCAGACCAAACTGATCATATTTTTATTTATTTATTTATTGGTGCTTAAAAGGTCACATATATCTGCATATTGGCTAATCATGACCACGGCAGTTTTATGGGTGGAGGAATCCGGAGTACCTGGAGAGAACCACTGAGCAATGGCAAGCAACTGTCAGCTCCCCAACATACTAACTCCACACAAGCAGGGTTAGCATTGGTTGAAGACAAGTGCACCATCTACGTGCAGTATGCCTTAGTACACTATGCCACCGCGCAACCACATGGGCAATAGGAGTGAAGTGTCTTGCCCAAAATTGATCATTTTCAGTGATAATCTGACTTGTATTCACCTTGAAGTGATGCATTGAAAGCCGTCATTTTGATTTATATAGTGAAAGTGAAAATTTCTATATCTTCACAGATGGGGCTACGTTTTCTATCTTTCTGCAATTTTTTCAATAATCTATCGATTAGCATATAATAAATATATTTATTTATTGGTGTTTAAGGTCACATACTTCTGCACAATGGCTAATCATGACTGCAACATGGAGATAATGTCAAGTTTAGTCAATCATTTATACCCATGTTGCCCATTTTAGAGGACTTCCATCCCAGGCATTGGTGACTGGGTCCTATTTTACCAGTAAAGCAGAGCATATTTACCATAGTAAACAAGCACTGCTTCATTTCAAGGGGGGTTTCCAAGGGGGAAACCAACTAATAAGCAAAACTAATGAAAGTGTCAATGACACTGTAGCTCAACTTGTCTATGTGTTGTGTTTGATGAAAAGGATAACGTTCAATGTTTATGAAAGGATTATGAAATAAGACAAGAATTGTGATAATTGGGAATATGTTAATTTATGTTCCCTGTATGCTATGTTTTCAATAAAAAAAATATGTGTAGACTGTACTAAAGAACTGAGGGATGGGTTAATGTGGCCCTCACAGTTAATGTATGTGGCCCTCACAGTTAATGTATGTCATCGAAAGTTACCAAGTTACAGTGAAATTATTCCAAAACGAGTCCTCCTATCAAGTTACAATGAAATCCATTCATAAATATGGCCTGCAGACTGTGCTAAAAGTTTTCGGGCTTCGGGCCTGTGTAGCCATCCCGGTTGACCATTCGCAATCAAAAGGGGAGGTCCTCATCTAGACATTACACTGAGTGATCCTACCGAGTTACAATGAAATCCCTTCATAAATACGACCTATAATCTGTGCTAAAGTTTTTTGGGTTTTGGGCTCGGGCAGCCGTCATGGTCGAGTGATCACGACCAAAAGGGGGCGTTCTCATCTAGGCATTATCTGGAGTCATCCTACCAAGTTACAATGAAATCCCTTCATAAGTACGACCTGTAGACTGTGATAAAAGTTTTCAGGCCCCTGTAGCCGTGACAGTTGACCAATCATGACCAAAAGGGGAGGTTCTCATCTAGACATTATATGGAGTCATCCTACCATGGTACAATGAAAACCCGCCATAAATACAACCTGTAGACTGTGCTAAAGGTTTCTGGGTTTTGGCAGCCGACACAGCTGAATGATCGTGATCAAAGGGAGACATCTCAGTTTGTACTTATTACCATGCCATATTTTCAAATATGTATTCTTGTTCAGGTTGTATAACTTGTTCTCCAATTCCTTTGCATTCTTATTGCAAATAAAATATGTTTAATCCACTGCTGTACTTTCTCAAATGTAGACTTGATGGCTTCAAGATTATAAAATTCACAGCCATAGAGTAATATGTCTGTTATAATGGGATGAGGAAGGGAACCTAAAGTTTGCATTCTACACTGTGTGTATAAAGAAAGGGCAAGCAATTGAAAAAGAAGTGGTCAGCAGTTTTTGCACCCACCACAACTGCACAGATGTGTTTCAGAGAGAAAGTTGCTATACAAGTCATGGTTAAGAATGCTGAAATTCCGATGTACAAGAGTGTAGTATTTCGGCAAGGCATGAGGTCCAGTTGTAAAAAAAAAAGAAGGTATGTATTCGTTGTCTGTGACAGTTTAAGTTAGTCATGAAGTTTGGGAATGATGAGTTTTCTCTAATTTACGAGAGAATACTGTTTCAGAGTCATGAGGTAGATGAAAGGAATGAAGTGTGATGGATATTTGTTCTACATGGTGGGATAATAAGAATGTGATGATGGAGGTTACAGTGTGAGTTTTGAAGGAGGAGGGGGAATCAAGTTGACCATATAAGAAGGTACCAGGCCATGATACCTTTCGAGATACTGAATGAGCATGTGATTTCTCCTTTCTCATTTTAAGTGTTCTCACATAAAGACATTGTTTGCTTGTACTTTAGTACCTCCTGTCACCAAATGTGCTGCTTCAATCTGTTTTTTTTTTGTCATTAGCTTTGGCCAAAGTACAGTTGTCCCAGACTGTGTCAGAATATTCAACTAATGGGCGAATAAAAGCTTAGAAAATTTTCTCACAAACATTTTCCTGACAGACAGTTGACCTTGATCTGTGGCCTTGATCTCCATCGAACCCCCCCCCCCCCCCCAAAAAAAAAAAAATTTGGTGCGCAAAACATCATCTCCCCATAAGCGACATGTATGCCAAGTTTCAACAAAATCCAATGAAGCATCTCAGTTATGGAGCAGACATGAAAATGGACAGAAATGACACTATATGCACCCCCCAAAAATTATTTTCAGGGGCATAAAATGGGTCCAAGGTTAGACCCCTAAGGTACTCTGGCTATAGTACAGGTTCCCAGTATGAAGCGACCGAATTAGGATCAATGTATTGCTGTCAACCACACAAGTATGATTCAAACCATTTTAGGAGAGGACCAGTTATTCCATTTTTTTCTAGTTTGTATAGGAGACCTTTGTGCCAGACTTTATCAAGGGCTTTGCTTACATCACAAAATACCACTTGTATCTCTCTGCCCTCATCAAGTGCTGAACTGAAGGTACTGTAAATATCAGTTAAATGTAGAACTCTTGAGTCTGAGGGAAGAAATATGGACTGGAGAGGGGTAAGAAGAATGTTGGTTTTCAAGAAGTGTAAAACCTTTCAGAAGATGCATTTCTCAAACACTTCACTTGAGGAACTCAGCAAGATAATTGGATGGTAGCTTTGTATCAGCTGACTCTCACCTTGTTTATAAACAGGAGTTATGTTACCTTGCTTCCATTCATCAGGAAAGAATGATTCATTCAGCAACACATTGAAGAGGGCTGTTAGGTCAGGCTGGCAAAAACTGCCAAAGCATTTTTTTAAGTAGGTGAGGGCTAATGTTGTCCAGACACAGGGATTGGTCACATTGAGGGATTGTAGAGCTTTCAAGGGGTCCTCAGGGATGAAGTGATATTAGAGTACAATATGATCAAGATTATTAAAAGACTGAGGGAGACTGTGATTTTGATCATCAACTGATGATGTTTTGGGGGACATAAGAAGTTTCAACGTCTTCCACCATTCACAAGCACGAGTGGTAGAAGAATTGAGTTTTCTTATCTATTTTGGAGAAATAATTCATTTTACATTTACAGATTTCAGAAACTGCTTGATTGGGTTTAAGACGATATTTTTCCCATGTGAGCAGATGTAAGAGAAGAGTTTTTTTATTTGACCCTACTGTACAGGTGCACTCTCTGATGAATTAATTTTCTTGTATTGCTATGCACCTAGGTGGTTGGTTGGATCAAAGATGGTAATTTTGTTTGTACAGTCAAGCCCACTTAATTGGATATCTTTTAACTGAATAACCATGTTAATTGAAAATAATATCCCAACACAAAACCATTTACCATATCTCCAGTACAAATTTGGCCTGTTAATTGAATATAGGTTATAAACTCCCATTAATTGAATAAAAAACCTTGTAACCTGCTGAGAAATTACCCTAACTCTCTCCAGTTTTCCTTTGTTTTAGACCTATTTGGCCTCAGTACAAATAATCTGTCAAACAAGATAGAATAAATGCCAAGTTTATTTCTAGAATACAGGAATGTGACACAATGCCTGTTAATTGAATATTCCTGTTAATTGAATAATTTTACTGGTCTATAATTTTAGACAATTGATTTACATTGTTAGAAAAAGACACTCAAACCAAATATTGTCCTTGTAAGTATTACTCAGTTCACTGTTAAGTCAAGAATAATCACCTGCACCATAGGACCAAATTCTGCACTTGAAAGTTTTTGACTCCTTTGGAATTTTGAGGGACAATGTGACTGGGCAGTGGTATCTGACAAGTTCTGAAGACTTTGGCTGTGGAATGTGTCATTAAGCCCCAATAAAAAAATTGTAGGAATCAAATTTTGAGATTCTCATGAAAAAATGAAGCCTGCTAACAGTGTAGCACACAACAGCTACACATCTAAACAAAACAAAATAAAAAAAAACACAGAATTGTAAATTTGACAGTGAAATAGGGAGGATCCAATCCAATTCTCATTTGTGTATTTTATGGTAATTTTGTGGGAATTAAATTCTGAGCTTCCCATAAATGAAAGTGTCAATGACACTGTAGCTCAACTTGACAAACTTGAACTTGTTAAGTTTTAAATGAAATGGCAAAATTGAAAATCACTGGTACCAATGTTATTTGATGAAATTTCAACATAACAGCATTGTGTGTGCACAACATCAGGGTAATCCATGCATTTTTAAATGCAAACTGTAAGACTGGCTAAAAGAAGAATGTTGAAACACAAATGCAGTATGTTCAGAGGTTATTGTAAATGGCAACTTTTTTCACAGAAATGAATGCTAATCAATACCTCTTATCTAAAGGTCTTGACTAATGAGCACACCAAGTTCAAAAACAATCCTATGATAAATGTGGCCTGTAGGCCATGTCAAAGAATGTTGATGCACAAATGCAATAAATTCAAAGATTGTTGCTAACAGCAACAGCTTTTGATGGAAATTAAAAGAAACTCAATAGCTCCTATCTTTGTCACCCTGCATAAGTACACAAAGTTTCATAACAACCTGATAAAGAATGTGCCCTCTGAGGCATGCCAAAGGAAGATGTTAATGCACAAATGCACTGCACTAAGTAGAAGGTCATTGCTTGTGGCAATGTTTTTTGTTTTTTGTTTTTTTTTTATGGAAATTCATAAATATACCCTGCAGAGAGTGCAAAAGGGATAAGTTGATGCACAAATGGAGTAAGTTCAAAGGCTGGTGATAACGACAATAATTTTTTATGGAAATGAAAAAAAGCAATAGCTCACATCTAGAGGTCACCCCGAACACATTTACCAAGTTTCAAAGTGATCCGATCATAAATGTGCCCTGAAGGGTGTGTTAAAGGGAAATATTGAAGTCTAACTAAACTAAGTTCAAAGGTCAGCGGCCACATTTTTTTGACAGAAATGGAAGAAAATCGGCAGCTCCCATATAGATGTCAGCCCACACAAGCACACCAAGTTTGCAAGCGATCCAATCATAAATGTGCCCTGCAGGGTGTGTCAAAGGGAAATATTGATGCTTAACTGCACTAAGTTTTTAATAAGTTCATCGAAGGTCATTGCCAGTGGCAACAATTTTTGACGGAAATCAAAGAAAGTCGACAGCTCCCATCTAGAGGTAACCCCAAACAAGCATACAAAGTTTCAAACTGATCTGATCATAAATGTGTCCTGCAGGGCATGCCAAAGGAATATATTGATGCCTGTCTAAACTGAGTTCAAAGATCGTTGCAGCGGCAACATCTTTTGACGGACGGAAATGGAACAAAATCGATAGCTCCCATCTAGAGGTCACCCCAAACAAACATGCCAGGTTTCAAAGCAATCCGATCATAAATGTGCCCTGTAGGGTGTGTCAAATGGAAATATTGAGGTCTGACTAAACTAAGTTCTAAGAACGTTGGCCATGGCAACATTTTTTTAAGGAAATGGAAGAAAATCGATAGCACCCATCTAGAAGTCTCCTCAAACAAGCATGCCAGGTTTCAAAGCAATCCGATCATAAATGTGCCCTGTAGGGTGTGCCAAAGGGAAATATTGAGGTCTGACTAAACTAAGTTCTAAGAACGTAAGCTGCGGCAACATTTTTACACGGAAATTGAAGAAAATCGATAGCTCCCATCTCGAGGTCTCCCCAAACAAGCATAAGAGGTTTCAAAGCAATCCGATCATAAATGTGCCTTGTACGGTGTGCCAAAAGGAAATATTGAGGTCTGAATAAACTAAGTTCTAAGAATGTAGGCCATGGCAACATTTTTTGACAGAAATGGAAGAAAATCGATAGCTCCCATCTAGAGGTCACCCCAGACAAGCATGCCAGGTTTCAAAGCAATCCGATCATAAATGTGCCCTGTAGGGTGTGCCAAAGGGAAATATTGAGGCCTTCTGACTAAACTAAGTTCTAAGAACGTTGGCCGCGGCAACATTTTTTTGACGGAAATGGAAAAAAATCGATAGCTCCCATCTAAAGGTCACCCCAAACAAGCATACCAGGTTTCAAAGCAATCCAGTCATAAATGTGCCCTGTAGGGTGTGCCAAAGGGAAATATTGTGGTCTGACTAAACTAAGTTCTAAGAACGTTGGCCGTGGCAACATTTTTTGAAGGAAATGGAAGAAAATCGATAGCCCCCATCAAGAGGTCACCCCAAACAAGCATACCAGGTTTCAAAGCAATCCAATCATAAATGTTCCCTGTAGGGTGTGCCAAAGGGAAATATTTCAAAGCGATCTGACCATAAATGCAACCTGTGAGGTGTGCCAAAGGAAATTGTGGACATACGTACTAACGTACGTACGTAAGAAGTGTTGGCAATAGCTCAGCTTGACTTTGTCAAGCTGAGCTAAAAAATGAAGCCTGCTAGTGGTGTGGCATGATGAGCTACTTCATCAGCTAAAACAAAAACAAATAAAGAATTTTCTCTGCACTAGAAAAGATCATGACACTAAATCAGTTAATAATATGTGGCACTGTCAAAAAGCAGCTAGGAATCTAACACAGCATGAAGTGTAAGGCAATTACAATTACATAATTGTTCTCCTAAGTACCTCTCCAAAGAGAATTTGGAATGACAGCTCAAAAGAAAATTTGCACTGATGCTCTATCACCAAGGTGATGCAAATATACTGCAGCACATTAGAAGCAGCATTATGTTGCATCAACTGATTTTCACTTGTCAAAATTACAAAAATAATACATTATAAGAATAATGAAAATTGTCGGTTATAACACTAGGAATGATTTTCCACATAACTGAAATCATCCAATATTATCACAGCAATGATATACTCTAATAATCGTATATATTCTGGTTTAGAGATCTTCCCAATGATCAATTACTTGTATGATGTTAAGATTATTTCCAACATTTGTGATAAATTATAACATCAAAATAGATGCAATGCTATTTGATATTTAGCCACCTACTGAGTGATCAAATGTTTATATTCCTAATTGTTTGCAAAGTTGAAAACCAAGAGACCAACACTCCCAGTGATTCATGAACTGCGAACTTGACTGTTGGGTCCTCTACATTCAAACAGACTAGCAAGTAAGTACAGTGTTGCCCACTTAATAGGATATCTCTTAATTGAATAACCTTCCTGAATATAATTTCAAAACACAAAACCATTTACCTTACCTTCAGTACAAATTTGACCTGTTAATTGCATATTGGGTAAAGAGTAATCTCTTGTTAATTTAATAAAATAGCTTGTAATTTAACAAGAAATTACTGTGACAATATTGAATTCCCTATTTTAATGGAACTATTTGGCCTCAGTACATCCATTACAGCTAGGCATTTAATCTATTATATCATGTTTGACAAAGCATGAGCTCTGTCAAACAATATATAATAGAATAAAAGCTCAGTCTATCTTTAGAATATTAAAATTTTTTACGAAATTTTGTTTCTTAACATACCTACCACAATTGTTTACAATTGGCTGTATTATAAGTGCAAGCCCAAATTCGGAACTTAACTCAAGCTAATAACTTTTCCAAACAAATTTGGAAATGTAGAAGAGTGCAAAAGCACTATAAAGAGATCAAAAAGGGTCGAGTGAGACCGGAGCTTGAAATTACAGGTACTCTCCCTGCACACCTCTTGCATTACTGTGCGCATGCGCAGCTACCGTGACATCAATTCTGAATTTCTGCCAACGAGAAGTTTTGTGATTTAGGAGGGAGGCAAAGATATCAAAAATATCTCCAAGGAGGGTGGGCCTACAGTAAACAATTGTTGTAGGTATGTTAAGAAACAAAATGTACTAAAAATTTTTAATTTCTTTTCAACCTGCTCACAATTGTTCACAATTGGCTGAATAAACAAAAGGAGGAGTTGAATCACATAACTAATTCCATCAATATCGCAGCTGAAAGAAATGCAAGAGAGCAGTGAATGACAGCAAAACCTGTAAAAGGAGAAAGAGCGGGAACCCGCTGAAAAGAACAGAAGCTAAAACACAGACCAAAGTGTTGAAAAGCATTCTGAAAGAAGATGCTGCATGAAGCACCTTAAAAAACAAGGCTGCATGAGAAAATGCACAAACAACCTGAAAAAACATAATCACTGAGGGTGAACAACAGCCCGAGCAGCAATTAGAGGTCCTAAAGAAAAAAGATCCTCAGATTGCTGTTGTAGGTGTCAGAGATAAAAGGAGGAGAAAGTAGTAGCATTCCTCCAGTAAGCCATATTCATAACAGCCCTGAGCGAAACAGATTTGGAGAATGCCCAGGATGTAGAAACAGCATGAACCTCATGAGCATTAAAGTGGTTCAAAACAAGATCTGGAGCAGTCAAACTGAAATAAGACAGCTTGATTGTGAGACAAATCCACCTGGAAATAGAATGGGAAGAGATAGACTGCCTCCCAGGAATGAGAGACAGAAAGAATCTCTTCTGACCCCTCAAAATGGACTGAGTGTGATTAAGTCTTGCTCGCACGTACAGGACAAAGAAGAGGCCTCCGGCCATCAATAGAAGGAAGTGCCCGAATGCAGATGGGAGGAGAAACAGAATCAAATTGATTCTTGGCCAGAAAAGAGCAATCAGCAGTGAAGGTTACACTGTTAGGCTCATTTCTGAAGAAAGCCGAATTGGAAAGCACATGAAGCTTACTGACATGCCTGGCAGAAGCAAACGCTACAAGGAAAGCAGTCTTATAGGTGAGAAAATGCATATCGGTCTCAGATGAAGGCTCAAACGGTGCCTCCTTCAAACAATGCAACACCCATGCCAAGTTCCATTTGGGTGCAAGTCGCAAAACTCGAGGCCTCTTCAAAGAAAAGTGTCGAATCAGTTTGGAGAGAAAGAGATTACGACCGATGTACCGCTTTCCCACATAAGAGAAAGTTTCTGACAGCACACATCTATAGCCCTTAATGCTAACATGCTGAAGGCCCTTGGAGTCAAAAAGGTATACCAGAAAATCCACAATTTGAGCGATGACTGATTTCGGTAATCCACATGTTGATCTGCACACAAGCGACAGAAACTTTCCACTTAGCTGCATAAATCATGCCAGTGGAATGTTGCCGTGATGCAGAAATGCACTCCACTGTTCGTCTCAAAAAACCTTTACACCAGAGACTAGACCTGATAAAAGACAGGCGTGAAGGGACAGGCTTGCCAGGTTGTTGTGGTAATTCCTGGGCCAGCCCTGGGAAAGAAGATCGCAGTGCAGAAGAAGACGATTTGGCCAATCTGCTAACATAGGCCGCAGCTGATTGATCCACACCCTCTGTGGAGACAGAGGAGCGATCCTGTAACTGCAAGCACAAATATTCGACAACGCGTGAGGGAGAATCGGTGCAGGAGGGAAGGCATAGCCAACCCACCCTTTCAGTCGCAAGACAGAGTGTCCACTGCAAAGGCTAGTGGATCTGGACAATGAGAGACAAAGGTCTCGACCTGATGATTCCAGCGAGTGGCGAAAAGGTCGATAAGAGGATGACCCCACTGTTCGCAAATTGTCTGAAACACCAAACGATGCAGCATCCATTCGGTGGGAAGGACACTGTCTCATCAGTACAGGGAGTCGGCTAGGACGTTGAGATGCCCGGGATATGCCGAATGGTCACCCGAGCGCTAACAGCAGAAGATCCCGAGATACCCGATGCATGGGAATCAAATGCCTGCCCCCTTGATTCCAGATGTAGGTCACCACTGCCTAATTATTAAAAAAAAAAAGCAGGACTGTGTGATTCGACAGGTGAGAGATCCATTGTTGAAAACTCAACAGAAGGGCAAGAAGCTCCTTCTGGTTGATATGAAGGGCTGCCTGCTCTCGGTCCCACTCGCCATGAGTAAACAGGCCAAGAGGATCTAACGTCGCACCCTAACCCCAATCACTGGGATCCGCAGTGAGGATGCAATCATCAGGAGGAAGATCCAATGAAACACCCTGAGCCAACCAGGGAACATTGGTCCAAGGGCGGAGGTGACAAAGCAAGGACTGAGGAATAGTGAGTTCCTGGTCCACAAGATCCACATTTGGATGCCAATGATCCAACGGGAAGTGTTGGAGAGGTCAAACAAACAAGCGACCCAGCAGAATGAGATCTGTCACCAAACCACAAAGGCCCAGCAACCAAAGGAAAGTCCTGGCCGAGACAGAGGAGGATGGGATGAGGTCCAGAGTCATGGCAGAAAGGATCAATGCCCGAGCCTTGGGCACAGACACCACATTGTGAAAAGGGTCAAAATCCATGCCCAAATGACGAAATTGCTGAGAAGGAATCAGATCCGACTTCTCGCAGTTGACTCTGAAACCCAGTGATGCTAACAGTCCAAGCAGCCGCCAGACAACAGAGTCCAGAACGGCAGCGTTGGGGTGCTGTTGGAGGATGTGGTCCAGGTAGGCCGACGAAGTCACAGCCAACTGAATATGAAAGCTAGCACATGTGACATCAGCCGGGTGAAGGCCCAAGGAGCCAGGTTCAAACCGAATGGGAGAGCTTTGAACTGAAAGACACAATCTCGAAATGAGAATCGCGGTATTTCCGTGACGCCAGGTGAATGGGCACATGGAAATAGGCATCCTCCAGGTCTGTACTGGCTGCAAAATCGCCCTGATGAATCAACCGTCGAACTGACTGGAAAGTCTCCATGCTGAAACGAGGTGCAATGTTGGACGAAGATGGCCATTTTCTTTGGCATCAAGAAAAGTCTCGATTAGAACCCCAGAGAAAGGGTGTTCCTGACCGGCCTTCATCGCCCCTTTGGAGAGGAGATTGTCAATCTCCTGCACCAGAAGGTTCCGACACTGAGGATCGGAAGGGACCTGAGTCAGGAGGGGCATCCATGATAAACAGGAGTGCCAATGGAAGGACAGTCGCAGACATGATTGGAAGATGTCGTGAACACAAGGGTTTGATGTTATCTATGTCCAATGGTCGAAAAACAGCGACAGCCTTCCCTCGACTGGAGGTGAATAGAGGTGAGGACCTTCATTTGCGGCCTCGACAAGGTCCCTGAGAGGAGAAACCACCCTCTCCTGATACTTTCCCCCCTGAGGCTGCCAGCGAGCCTGGCCACAATGCTTCTTCTGAGCAGGAGCAGACATAGCCAATGGCACCGTCAGCATGGTAGACAAGGCTGGGTGCTTGGCGGACCTGGAATGACCACCACCCGTGGCTGCAGGTTGGTCCAGTTGCCATAACAAAAGTTGGTCCTTTGACCTCATCATGGACAGCCCCCACAGAAGCATGGGACAGCTGAGGTCCAACCAAAGAAGCAGTCCTCAGAATAGTACGCTGCTCCTAAGGAAGGGAAGGAGAAGTGTTCAAAACTGCATCCCAATGTGCATGCTCCAAATTAGCCTGTTGCAGTGAGATTCATAAGAGCCTGAGACAAAACACCCAATGGTGCCTGTGCATCATCAAGGTCCCCTGGCGGGAGATAGGAACCCATGCCAGCGACAACGTGATCCATGAGAGACAACATGCCCAGCATCTCTCGGGAAAGGCCCACCATGGATTCTAATACTGACATCGAGAGAACTGCCGACTTTGGCTCAGAAAACCTGAGGGAAGAAGAATCCCTGTCCACAGTAGTCAACCCTTGGAAGACTGGTGGACAGGCGGATTCATAGACATGAAACCGCATTGGAGGCAAAAAGGCATCAGACTGAGAAAAAAGAAGGAACCCTTCAGAACCTTGGAATGCATCTTGGCATCCAGGTCTTGGAAGGATTCAATAACCTGAACCAACTGCAGAGGGCACAAAATCCTGGAGCTAGAAGACTCGACATGGAAGTCAACAGCCAGGCGGTCACTGAGAGCTGGTCTGAAGGCTGAACATCTGGCAGGAGGCCAAAAACAAAATCTAAAGACTTCCCCAAGACTGATGAGGGGGTCCGTCACCTTCAAACAAATCGTCATCCTCTGTGGCAGAAGAGACATAGCCCAACTCGGGCTGGACAGCAGGAACCTCCTGTGAATGCTGAGAAGCATCCAAAGGGCAGGCAAGGAATCTCTGCGACCGACCATAGGAGGTTGCGCCCCAGGAGAGCCAACTTGAGGGTTGCTAGAAAGCATCCGGGTGAGCGTCAGAATGGCCTGCCTCAGATCACCCTGAGAATCCGTCAGAGCAGAAACGACTGACGGAGTGTCGTCCCAATGAACCCTTCTGGAAGAAGAGCCCAAATCCTCAGAAGGGACTGATGGCAGACGTCGATCAGCAGACAGAGTAGGGACACAGTGAGAAGACACTGGAGGATAGTCCCAAGAGTGACGATCAGAGGCAGTCACTGGCCCCTGCCAAGCAGAAGGCCCTGTCTGTAAATCCTCTAGAGAGACCAACAGCGTTTGTTGATCAGCAGTCGGACCTGGGACACAGGAAACACCGGAGGATCATCCCAAGAGTGACAGGAAACTGCCACTGGCCTCTGGGCAACAGAAGGCCCCAACTGCCTGTCCTCTGAGACTGACAACAAGCGTGGATTGACAGCCAGACTTGGTACATGGTGAAAAAACACCGGAGGAAGGTCCCAAGAGTGACAGCTAACAGAAGCCGGAACAACAAACGATTTGCCCAAGGGTCGAAGAATCACTGCCAAGTGCCCAACCAACCAGGAGCAAACCTAGCCAGGTGAGATGAGGCAGCCAGCAAGCCTGTACTGCTTTGCTGAGAAGCCAGGGAAGACTGGGAGCCCTGCGAAATCAAACCAGATACAGCCTCGGGTCCCCGAGGCTGTATACCATCTCCAGAAGGGATGGGAGGAAGACTATCATGCAGAATAGGAGCACCATGAACAAATTCCTCAGCAGCTGCAGATGATGCCGGCAGAAAATCGGAGAGAGCGCCTGAGTGGAACTCGGAAGAACTCGTCTTGAAAAACCGTTGCCTCAAGAAGAAGAATCTGTTATCAGAAAAGGCTGCTCAACATTCTGTGTGACAGAATCACCATGTGCACTCTCAGAAATATCTGAGGAGGCACGGCTACCATTACCCCGAGAACAAGTTCTAGACCATGTAAGAACCATCTTGTTACTGGATGCAAAGAATTTAGATGACCAAACCCCACAAACACCACAGGGATTGGCCTGAGAGCAATTGTTGCAGGTGACACAAGTACTATGAACATCATCGACATGTTTCACCTGCAAACAAGCAGGACAAGAAGGAGTTTTTGGCACTGTCCAAAAGAATGTGAGAAATTAATTTAGTTAGAGGGGAAAACCTCACAAAACACCAAATCACAATATTTCTCACCGGCGGAAAACCGATCAATGCGAGTCACATTGCACACGCAGAAAAAACAAGGCAAATAGCAAGAACGCAAGCTAAAATTAGCAAAAATATGTACGAAAAATATTAAAAATTTTTAGTAAATTTTGTTTCTTAACATACCTACCACAATTGTTTACAATTGGCTGTAACGAAAGTGCAAGCCCTACTTCGGAACTAACTCATGTGAAGAAACTTTTCCAAACAAGTTGGAAAAGTGCAAAAGCATGAAAAAGATCGAAAAAGGGGTCAAGCAAGACCAGCATTCAACATTACAGGTACTCTCTCTGCACACTTCTTGCGTTTACCGAGTGCATGCGCAACAACCATGATGTCAATTCAGTATTTCTGCCGAGAAGTTTGTGATTTAGCAGGGAGGCAATGATATCAAAGATATCCCCAAGGAGGGTGTGCCTCCGGTAAACAATTTTGGTAGGTATGTTAAGAAACAAAATTTACTAAAAATTTTTAATTTTAATTTCTTCTCAACCTATTCACAATTGTTTACAATTGGCTGAATAAACAATAGGAGGAGGTGAATCACATAACCAATACCAACAAGCACAGCAGAAAGAAATGCAAGGAGGGCAGAGAATAATAGTGAAACCTGTAAACGAAGAAAGAAAGAAGCACCTGGAAAGAACAAGGCTGAGCGATGCACAAACCTGAATAAACATATTTAACGAGGGTGCACCACAGCCTGAGCAGCAACGAGAGGGCCTAAAGAAAAAAGGTCCTCAGATTGCTGCTGTAGGTGGCGGAGATAAAAGGAGGAGAAAGTAGAAGCATTCCTCCAGTAAGTCGCATTCATAACATCCCGGAGCGAAACAGAATTGGAGAACGCCCAGGATGTAGAAATGGCACGAACCTCAGGAGCATTAAACCAGTTCGAAACAAGATCCGAAGCAGACACACTGGAATAAGCCAGCTTGATTGCAAGAGAGATCCACCTGGAAATAGAATGGGAAGAGATAGACTGCCTCCCAGGAATGAGAGACAGAAAGAATCTCTTCCGACCCCTCCGAATGAACTGCGTGCGATTAATATAAGTCTTGCTCGCACAAACAGGACAAAGAAGAGGCCTCCGGCCATCGACAGCAGGGAGAGCCCGAATGCAGATGGGAGGAGGAACCGAATCAGGAAGTTGATTCTTGGCCAGAAAAGAGCAATCAGTAGTGAAGGTAACACTGTTAGCCTCATTTCTGAAGAAAGCAGAATTAACAGAAAGAGCATGAAGCTCACTGACATGTCTGGCAGAAGCAAACGCAAAAAGGAAAGCAGTCTTATAGGTGAGAAAACGCATATTGGTCTCAGATAAAGGCTCGAATGGCGCCCCCTCCAAACAATGCAACACCCATGCCAAGTTCCACTTGGGTGTAAGATGCAAAACTCGAGGCCTCTCCAAAGAAAAGTTCCGAATGAGTTTGGAGAGAAAAAGATTACGACCAATGCACCGCTTTCCCACATAACAGAAAGTATCAGACAACATAGACCGATAGCCCTTAATAGTAACAGGCTGGAGGCCCTTGGAGTCAAAAAGGTATACCAGAAAATCCACAATTTGAGCGATTGACAGATTACAGTAATCCACATTTTGAGCTGTACACCAGCGGTAGAAAAAACCTTCCACTTAGCAGCATAAGTTATGCCAGTGGAATGTCGCCGCGATGCAGAAATGCACTCCACTGTTCGTCTCGAAAAACCTTAACGTCGGAGACAGGACTTGATAAAAGACAGGCGTGATGGAACAGGCTCGCCAGGTTGTTGTCGTACTTCCTGGGACAACCCTGGGAAAGAAGATTGCGACGTAGAGGTAGACGAATTGGCCGATCTGCCAACAGAGGCCACAGCAGATTGATCCACACCCTCTGTGGAGACAGAGGTGCGATCAGAATGATCCTGCAACTGCAAGCATGAATCTTCACCAACACCTGAGGAAGAATCGGTGCAGGAGGGAAGGCACAGCCGATCCAACCTGTCCAGTCCAGAGACAGAGCATCTACCACAAATGCTAGTGGATCTGGACAAGGGGAGACAAAGGTCTCTACCTGATGATTCCAGCGAGTGGCGAAAAGGTCGACAAGAGGATGCCCCCACCGCTCGCAAATCGCCTGAAACACTGACCGATGCAAAATCCATTCAGTGGGAAGGACACTGTTGCATTGGGGCAGGGAGTCTGCTAGGATGTTGAGACATCCGGGAATGTGCCGAATGGCCACCGAGCATTTACATCCCGCGCCAACAGAAGATCCCGAAATAGCCGATACACGGGAATCGAATGTGTGCCACCTTGATTCTGTATGTAGGCCACCACTGTCGAGTTGTCCGAAAGAAGTAGGACTGTGTGGTCCGATAGGTGAGAGATCCATTGCTGAAAACTCAACAGAAGAGCAAGGAGCTCCTTCTGATTGATATGAAGAGCCATCTGCTCACTGTCCCACTCGCCGTGAGTAGACAGACTGAGAGGGTCCAACATCGCACCCCAGCCCCGACCGCTGGAATCTGCAGTAAGGATGCAATCAACCGAAGGGAGATCCAATGGGACACCAGGGAACATCGGCCCAAGGGTAGAGGTGACAAAGCAGAGACCGAGAAATAGAGGAATAGGAAGTTCCAGGTCCAAAGGATCCACATTCGGACGCCAATGATCCAACAGGAAGTGATGGAGAGGTCGGACAAACAAGCGACCCAGCGGAATGAGATCTGTCACCGAACCGCAAGGCACAGCAGCCGAAGTAAAGTCATGGCCGAGACCGAGGAGGATCGGAGCAGGTTCCGAGTCCAGGTGGAAAGGATCGTCGCTCGAGCATTGGGAACCGACTCCACATTGTGAAGAGTGTCGAAATCCATTCCCACATGATGAAATTGCTGAGAAGGAAGGAGATCCGACTTCTCGCAATTGACTCAGAAACTCAGCGATGCCAGTAGGCCAATCAACTGCTGGACATCAGACTCCAGAACTGCAGCATTGTGGTGCCGTTGGAGGATGTCATCCAGGTCGGCTGACGAAGTCACAGCTGACTGAGTATGGTGAAAAGCGAGCACATGTGACATCAGTCGGGTGAAGGCCCAAGGAGCCAGGTTCAAACCGAAACGGGAGAGCTTTGAATTGAAAGACCCGATCTCAAAACGAGAACCGAAGGTATTTTCTTGACGCCAGATGAATGGGTACATGGAAATAGCATCCTTCAGGTCGATACTGGCTGCAAAATCGCCCTGATGAATTGAACGTCGAACCGACCTGAAAGTCTCCATGCTGAAACGAGGTGCTATGATGGACTCGTTCAGGATACTCAGATTGATGACAGGACGAAACTGGCCGTTTTTCTTCGGCACCAAGAAAAGTCTTGAGTTAAACCCTGGTGAAAGGGTGTTCCTGACCACCTTGATAGACCCTTTGGAGAGGAGATCGTCGATCTCCTGCACCAGAAGGTCCCGACGCAGAGAATCGGAAGGGACCTGAAGGGGCACCCGAGATAAACATGAGTGCCGGCAGAAGGACAGTCGCAGACCGGATTGGACGACGTCGAGGACCCAAGGGTCCGACGTTATCTCTGTCCAACAGTCAAAAAACAGTGACAGCCTTCCCCTGACTGGAGGCAAATCGAGGTGAGGACCTTCATTTGCGGCCTCGACGAGGCCCCCAAGAGGAGAAACCACTCCCTCGGGAAGCAACAGAGTCCTGACACTTTCCTCCCTAATGCTGCCAGCAAGCCTGGCCGCGATGGCGCTTCTTCTGAGCAGAAGGAGCCAAAGGCATGCCTGACATGGCCAATGCAGCGGGGTGCTTGGCGGGCCTGAAACGACCACCACCCGCAGCAGCAGGTTGGTCCAGCTGTCGAAACAAAAGCTGGTCCTTCGAGTGACGAAGAACCTCATCACAGACAGCTTCGACGGAACCATGGAACAGCTGAGGTCCAACCAAAGAAGCAGACCTCAGCACAGCATGCTGGTCAGAAGGAAGGGATGGAGAAGTATCCGACACTGCATCCCGGTGTGCAAGCTCCAAATTTGCCATGTTACAGGCGTGAGCATTTGTCAGGTTCATAAGAGCCTGCGACAAAACACGCAAATGTGCCTGAGCATCATCAAACTCCCCTGGCGGAAAATATGCAGCGACGACGTGATCCGCGAGAGATAACATGCCCAGCATCTCTCG